>JARQOC010000006.1:399747637-400088180 GCA_033576535.1 Allobates femoralis | reverse complement strand
CTATGTAAATATGTTACCTGTTCCATTATTATTGTTATTACTTTTGTTAAAACAAAAATGCTCAGTCCAGGAGTACTGATGTTACCTAGGGGGGTATGTGGCGCCCTGCTCACGCAGGTAGCCACAGACTTCTCTAAATGCACAGCTGGGTTTCCACAGCAGGTACCTACTACATACAACACCTTTCACCGTGGCACAGTAGGGGGAGCCCAACTTGCTGCCCTTAGGCAAGATCCCCTATAAATACTGCTGCTGGGGGCGGAGTTAGTTAGAGTGTGCAGACGCTTGGAGAGCTGCGAAGACGTCCTGGTGGTCGGTGCTGCGATTAGGCCCGAACCAGTGGCCCGGAGTGGCCCTTCTACGTCCCGCAAGCCATAGTGGGACTGAAGGCAAGGAGCATAAAGCAGAATAGGAGTGAGAAACTTTAGGGAGTTCATCCAAAGAGAACCACCGGATATTGGGGATCCGCACCTGTGGGATACTATAGGATCACAGAAAACCTGTTACACCGTGGAGGCTTCGGCTACCCAGTTTCCTATGTGGGTCAAGAGAGGGAGCCACACACAGCAGGGCAAAGCCGCAGTGTTCAGTGAAGGTAACCCGGAGACCGCACAGGAGGAGAGGAAGACACTACAGTCAGGAAGAGAGAGGAGGCAAGTCTGGCTGCAAGCTGGCTGTGCTTCAGACAATACTACAAAGCAGAGGAGGCCTTATACCCACTTGTTGTGGGGACCCACTATGCAACCTGCCACCTCTCTGCAGCACTCAGCTACTACCAGTGATGTACACATGCTAACAAGCTGTATATATATGAGAAAAAAGTTTAAAAACTTACGTTTTTTTAAAAAAAAACCTCAAAATTCTTATTTTTTTATTTCTGAAGTTTTTAGTATATACATTGGACCACCTGTAGGTGATGAGGGTGCAAATTGCAGACATGGAGCCAGCAACTCCACACCTAAAGGTGGTCTAGGGTCGAGATGGTGTCCGCCCACTTAGTAGTGGGATAGGGAGGACAAGGAGGGCAGGGATGCCAGCGTTAGGACTCATCAGACCTGAAGTCACTTTGTTGCAGTTGATGAGCAAATAGACATTGGCCAATGTATGTACTAAGAACTTCAGAAATAAAAAAATAAGAATTTTGAGTTTTTTGAAAAAAAAAGTAAGTTTTTAAACTTTTTTCTCATATATATACAGCTTGTTAGCATATGTACATCACTGGTAGTAGCTGAGTGCTGCAGAGAATATTTTTCTAGTTGTTTCACCCAACGTCCCTGCTGGCACCAGTTCACATTATGTCTGTGAGTGCTGTGCAGTTTTTTCTCATTTATATCTCTATATCTATATATCTATCTGTCTATTTACCTATCTACACTTCTCCTTTTCACTAACTAAGATTAATGACTGTTGAAATTGAAATGTATAAGTAACATATCTATGTGATGTCAATGTGATAATAGTATGTTAAAAATAATAAAAATTCTTGAACAAGAAACAATCAAAATGTCTCTTTTTGGCTAGGGTCACACTTGGACGATTCTAAGTTCCCTGTGTTGTTTGCAGAAAACGTAGAATATTTTTCTCCCTAAGCAGCCTTCACGCAGGCTGCATAGCGACAAACGCGGCCCCCTAGCACCCCGCTGGGTTCCCTGGATACCAGCTGCACAGCGGGCTGCGGGGAGTGCGATTTGCACCATGCACAGGGGAACGCATCACGCTATGCAGCCTGCGTGAAGGCTGCATAGTGAGAAAAATATTCTAAGGCTACGTTCACACATCGCGTATTTTGTCGCGTATTTTTACGCATGCAGTTTTCTAAAGAAATACGCGCGTTTTTTTACGCGCGTAAAAAAACGCATGCGTTTTTTGATGCGTTTTTTTACGGACGCGTCTTTTTCTGCATGTGTACTGCAAACACATAGAAATAAAGTGTGTTAAAAAAAAAAGAAAAAAAAAAACCTTGTGATGTCATTTCCTTTCTTTTCCATTATTACATTCTCCATTGAAAAGTGTACTGGAGAATGGACAATCTACATGCTGCATTTTCTATGTCCAGCAAGGGTAACCCAAGCAGCTGGGGGCTGGAATCCTCAGCGTGGTGAGGCCCAACCGTTCTGGGCCCCCCACGCTAAGGACCGCAGCCAACAGCCGCCCCAGGAGTGGCGCCTTAATGAGAGATGCCAAATCTGGCAGGTACCTCGCTCTTCCAGCTGCCCTGGGCGGTGGCAGTCTGGGTAATAACGGGGTTGGTGACACCTTTTTTGACAGCTGCCACCAAACCCCTATTGGTAATGTCAGCCGTCAGTGTGACAGCCAGCTATTAGCAATAGGGAAATTGAGATTGGAAACAAAAAAAAAAAACACTTTGTAAAAATAATCTTTATTATTAAAAAAAACTAGAAATAGGCCCGATGCTATTGCATCGGGAGTGCGGTGAAATGAACAGGTGCCGTATAAATAGCCGCTGAATAGCACAGTCCTCTCTCCAGAAACTACACTGTTGTTGCAAGATTTATGTGGAGTATATGGTGGCTCAGTGGTAATCACTGTACAGTGGCTCAGTGGTTAGCACTGTATGGTGGCTCAGTGGTTAGCACTGTATATGGTGGCTCAGTGGTTAGTACTGTATATGGTGGCTCAGTGGTTAGCACTGTATATGGTGGGTCAGTGGTTAGCACTGTATATGGTGGCTCAGTGGTTAACACTGTATATGGTGGCTCAGTGGTTAGCACTGTATATGGTGGCTCAGTGGTTAGCACTGTATACGGTGGCTCAGTGGTTAGCACTGTATATGGTGGCTCAGTGGTTAGCACTGTATACGGTGGCTCAGTGGTTAGCACTGTATATGGTGGCTCAGTAGTTAGCACTGTACATGGTGGCTCAGTGGTTAGCACTGTATATGGTGGCTCAGTGGTTAGCACTGTATATGGTGGCTCAGTGGTTAGCACTGTACGGTGGCTCAGTGGTTAGCACTGTATATGGTGGCTCAGTGGTTAGCACTGTATATGGTGGCTCAGTGGTTAGCACTGTATACGGTGGTTCAGTGGTTAGCACTGTATACGGTGGCTCAGTGGTTAGCACTGTATGGTGGCTCAGTGGTTAGCACTGTATATGGTGGCTCAGTGGTTAGTACTGTATATGGTGGCTCAGTGGTTAGCACTGTATGGTGGCTCAGTGGTTAGCACTGTATATGGTGGCTCAGTGGTTAGCACTATACGGTGGCTCAGTGGTTAGCACTGTATACGGTGGCTCAGTGGTTAGCACTGTATGGTGGCTCAGTGGTTAGCACTGTATGGTGGCTCAGTGGTTAGCACTGTATGGTGGCTCAGTGGTTAGCACTGTATGGTGGCTCAGTGGTTAGCATTGTATATGGTGGCTCAGTGGTTAGCACTGTATATGGTGGCTCAGTGGTTAGCACTGTATACGGTGGCTCAGTGGTTAGCACTGTATATGATGGCTCAGTGATTAGCACTGTATACGGTGGCTCAGTGGTTAGCACTGTATATGGTGGCTCAGTGGTTAGCTCTGTATGGTGGCTCAGTGGTTAGCACTGTATATGGTGGCTCAGTTGTTAGCACTGTATACAGTGGCTCAGTGGTTAGCACTGTACAGTGGCCTCCTCTCCTCCCTGGCCTCCCTTTTCTGTCGTCCCTGGCCTCCCTGGTCTCGTCTCCTCCATGTCCTCCTCTCCTCCTTAGCCTCCCTTTGTGAGGGAGCTCCAATGTGGAGACACACAGGGACCCTCGAAACATGGTGTCCGCTAACAATTTGAGCTCATTTTCCATTCAAATTGTTAGCGGACACCATGTCGCGTTTGGAGAACCTGTGTACCACCAGCACAAGGGCAACTGGAAGAGTTGGGTTGCAGCACCAGAAAATGCCGCCTCTAATGAATGCGCTATTTTCTTGGGTCGCTGTGGGTTGCAATTTGCAGCGTGGGGGACCCACAACATTTGGGTCTCTCCACGCTGAGGATTCCAGTCAGCCAGCTGCCAAGTTGTACCTGGCTGGCTACCAAAAATACAACGAAGGACTTTTTTTTTTATTTCTAGAACTAATTCTAGAAAAAAAAAATGATGTAGGGCTCCGCCATATTTTTGGTCCAGCCAGGTACAACTTGGCAGCTACAGACTGCCAGCAACCCCCAGCTGCCTCGTTGTACCTGGCTGCAACCAAAAATACAGCGAAGCCCCTTTTTTTTTTTTTATTTCTAGAACAAATTCAAGAAAAAAAAATGACGTAGGGCTCCGCCATATTTTTGGTCCAGCCAGGTACAACTTGGCAGCTACAGACTGCCAGCAACCCCCAGCTGCCTCGTTGTACCTGGCTGCAACCAAAAATACAGCGAAGCCCCTTTTTTTTTTATTTCTAGAACTAATTCTAGAAACAAAAATGACGTAGGGCTCCGCCATATTTTTGGTCCAGCCAGGTACAACTTGGCAGCTGGGGGCTGGAATCCTCAGCATGGAAAGGCCCAAGCGTTCTGGGCCCCCCATGCTGCGAATTGCAGCCCGCAGCCACCCCAGAAAATGGCGCATTCATTGAAGCGCCATTTTCTGGCGCTGTACCCATGCTCTTCCAGTTGCCCTGGTGCCGGTGGCAAACTGGGTAATAAAGGGGTTAATGCCAGCTTTTTATTGGCAGCTGGCACTAAGCCCGAGATTCATAATATTGGGCCAATGTTAGACCCGCCATTAGGAATCTCTGGTAAGTAGTCAATAAATACACACAGAGAAAAATATTTTTATTTTGAAAAAAAAAACACAAACAAAATTCAGACTCCATCTTTATTATAAAGATCCGACGTAGTCCATAACGAAGGTCCCACGACGCTCGATCACCTCCGACATAGTCCACAACGAAGGTCGCACGACGCTCGATCGCCTCCGACGTAGTCCACAACGAATGTCCCTCGACACTTGATCGCCTCTGCTCAATCCAGAGACTACAGAAAGGGATCAAGTGTCCTCTTCCTACAGTCTCTGGGATCACAGATATGGTGCACTGTATGACAATGATCTGTCATACAGTGAACCATGACTATGATCCCAGAGACTACAACAAGAGGACACTTGATCCCTTGTTGCACCCATCCATCCACCCATGCACCCATCACCCACGCATGCACACATTCACGCATGCACATCCACATACGCATCCACGCACGCACATCCACACACGCTGACATCCACTGACATCCACACACGCTGACATCCACGCACGCACATCCACTGACATCCACGCACGCACACATCCACACACTCAACCACGAACGCACACATCCACGCACGCACATCCACGCAAGCACATCCACGCATGCACATCCACTGACATCCACACACGCTGACATCCACGCACGCACATCCACTGACATCCACGCACGCACATCCACATATGCATCCACGCACGCACACATTCACGCACGCTGACATCCACGCACGCACATCCACGCATGTACATCCACGCACGTACATCCACGCACAGTGACATCCGCGCATGGTGACATTCACGCACGCATATCCACGCATGCTGACATCCACGTACGCACATACAGCCACATATGCATCCACGCACGCTAACATCCACACACGCTGACATCCACGCACGCACTTCCACATATGCATCCACGCACGCACACATTCACGCACGCTGACATCCACATACGCATCCACGCACGGACATCCACATACATCCGCGCACAGTGACATCCGCGCATGGTGACATTCACACACGCATATCCACGCATGCTGACATCCACGTACGCACATCCACGCACACACATCCACATACGCACTTCCACATATGCATCCACACACGCACACATTCACGCACGCTGACATCCACACACACACATCCACGCACGCGCATATCCACATACGCATCCACACACGCACATCCACGCACGCACATCCACACACACACGTCCACGCACACATCCATCCATGCACACGTCTAAGCACACACATGCATGCTCACGTACGCTCACGTCCACGCATGCACATGTCCACGCATGCACACATCTGCGCACACATCCATGCACGCACTCGTCCACACACGCTCATGGACGCACACATCCATGCACGCTCATGTACACGCACGCATCCACACACACACATACATATACACAACACACACACATACATACATCCACACACACACACACACACACATACATACACATACATGCATACACACACACACACATACATGCATACACACACACATACATACACATACATGCATACATACACATACATGCATACACACACACACATCCACACACATACACACACACAAACACATACATACATACATACACACACACACACACACACATCCACACACACACACACACACACATACATCCACACACACACACACACATACATACATCCACACACACACATACATCCACACACACATACATCCACACACACACACACACACACATACATCCACACACACACACACACACACACACATACATCCACACACACACACACACACACACACACACATACATCCACACACACACACACACATCCACACATCCACACACATCCACACACACATCCACACACACATACATATACATACATACATACATGCATACATACATACAAACACACATACACACATACATACTTACCTCCCTCTCGGCTGGCCCATGTCCTCTGCAATGCCCCCATGTCCTCTGCAGCTTCCTTCATGTCTGTCGGTGTGCCGGTGAAGCGATCTGTCAGCTGACCGGCTCAGCTGACAGTCAGCTGATCGCTTCACCGGCAGATGCTGGAAGCTGCGAGGAGGACCGGACGCCTCTCCCATGCATCCTGAGGAGCGGTGAGTATCCTGGGGGAGTCACTCTCACACACACACACACGACACAGACAGGACACACATACACATAGTACATACACACCACACATACATTACACACAGATACTTACCTTGTCAATGAGGCGGTCCACATATACACATATTGAACGCCGGCGCGGCCATCATGCCCAGACACTCGGTCACACAGGGACAGCCACGGGAAGGCAGGAATCCCAAAATGATGGGATTTCCTGTTTTCCCTGGGGCTGTTCCCGTGTGACATCATTTCCTGCGCACATACCCCTTGCCCCGCTCTGGAATGCGCATCGTCTGAACGGCGATGCGTAATTCCAGGGGTTAAAATGGGGCCTATGGGAGAACGCGCACGTAAAAAGACGGAAAGAATTGACATGTTCATTCTTTTTACGCGCGCGCTTTCTCCCATAAAAGCGCGGCCGAAAATTGCGCTGCGTGTGAACAGCAAAAGTGAAAGTGCATTCACTTTGCTGTGACACGCAGACGCAGGTCCGCTTTGGGGGGAAATACGCGCGCAAAAAAGCGCAAATAATACGCGATGTGTGAACGTAGCCTAAGTTTTCTGCAAACAACGCAGGGAACTTAGAATATTGCAAGTGTGACCCTAGCCTTGGGCAAGGGTCACAGTTGCATTTTTTACAAGCGTTTTTGGAGACCTGCGTTTTCAAAAACGCATGTAAAAACGCATGTGTTTTTAAAAGGCACTACAAAAACACATGCCAACTGTGACCCCAGCCTAACATAGGTTTAGCGGACAGCTTAGGCTGGGGTCACACTTGACATGAGTTTTTTTAGTGACTTAAAAAAACGCATGCGTTTTTCCATGCGTTTTTTCATGTCAGCATGAGTTTTTTAAGGTGTGTGATGGCACCCTGCGTTTTTGCATGCGTTTTTAAATGCATGCACTATTTTTTGGTGCGTTTTTTTAACATGGGCCCCTATGGAAAACGCATGCAAAAACGCATGGTACATTAGTACCATTTAGTGCCATTCAAAAACGCATGCGTTTTCCATAGGAGCATAAGGCCAGGGTCACATTTCCGTTTTGACCCTAGCCTGCCAGATTCTGGTTTTAACTTAGAACTTTTTCCAGCACTGCGGTGCTGGAAAACGCAGTCCCTAGTTACCCGATGTTTGCTGTCTGCAACGTTTCCTGTGCGGCGCTGTAAAGCGCACTCCAAGCAGCTGCCTGTGTGACAGGTAGTTAAGGTAAACATCGGGTAACTAGGGACTGCGTTTTCCAGCACCGCATAGCGGTAACGCTATGCGGTGCTGGAAAAAGTTCTAAGTTAAAACCGGATTGTTGTAGGCTAGGGTCAAAACGGAGATGTGACCCTGGCCCAGGTTAAAAAAACGCATGCGTTTTCTAAAACGCATGCGTTTTTTTAACATGGGCTCCTATGGAAAACGCATGCGTTTTTGAATGGCGTCACACTTGGCATGAGTTTTTTTAGTGATTTAAAAAAACTCATGCGTTTTTCCATGCGTTTTTTCATGTCAGCATGAGTTTTTAAGGTGTGTGTGGGCTCCCTGCGTTTTTGCATGCGTTTTTAAATCCGCATGAAAAAATAGTGTATGCACTATTGTTTGGTGCTGTTTTAAAAACGCATGTGTTTTTTTAGAAAACGCATGCGTTTTTTTAACATGGGCCCCTATGGAAAACGCATGAAAAAAACCATGGTACATTAGTACCATTTAGTACCATCCAAAAACGCATGCGTTTTCCATAGGAGCCCATGTTAAAATACGCATGCATTTTCTAAAAAACGCATGCATTTTTTTAACATGGGCTCCTATGGAAAACGCATGCGTTTTTGGATGGTACTAAATGGTACTAATGTACCATGCGTTTTTGCATGCGTTTTTGATGTCAGCTAATCACATAATAGCAAAAACGCACAGAAAAACGCATGGTACTGTCACACATGCGTTTTTGCTATTAACACATGCGTTTTTGCTATTAGGGCATGTGTTTTTTAACATGGGGGTCTATGAGTGCGATTTTATATGTTTTTAACAAAATGCAGGTCTCCAAAAACTCATGAAAAAAACGCAAGTGTGACCCTAGCCTAATCACATAATAGCAAAAACGAACACAAAAACGCATGGTACTGTCACACATGCGTTTTTGCTATTAGGGCATGTGTTTTTAAAACATGGGGGCCTATGGGTGCGTTTTTACGTGCTTTTTTAAAAACCCACGTTTCAAAAAAGGCATGAAAAAAACGCAAGTGTGACCCCAGCCTTAGGCTAGGGCAGTGATGGCGAACTCCAGGCCTCGAGTGCCACCAACAGTGCAGATTTTCAGGATTTCCTCAGCATTGCACAGAGGTTGGAATCATCACCAGTACAGGTGATTATATTATCACCTGTGCAATATAAGGAAATCCTGAAAACCTGCACTGTTGGTGGCACTCGAGGCCTGGAGTTCGCCATCACTGGGCTAGGGTCACAGCTGCATTTTTTTACAAGCGTTTTTGGAGAGCTGCGTTTTCAAAAACGCATGTAAAAACGCACCCATAGGCCCCCATGTTAAAAAACGCATGCCCTAATAGCAAAAACGCATGTGTGACAGTACCATGCGTTTTTGGTGCATTTCCAAAAACGCATGCGTTTTTTAATATGGGGCCCTATGGGAAACGCATGCAAAAACGCATGGGAAACGCACCTATGGGAAACGCATGCACAATTAGTACCATTCAAAAACGCATGCCTTTTTTCCATAGGAGCCCATGTTAAAAAAAATGCATGCGTTTATTTAACATGGGCTCCTATGGAAAACGCATGCGTTTTTGAATGGCACTAAATGGTACTAATTGTACATGCGTTTTTGCATGTGTTTTCTATAGGGGCCCATGTTAAAAAACGCATGCGTTTTCTACAAAAACGCATGCGTTTTTCAAAACGCACCAAAAAATAGTACATGCACTATTTTTTGGTGCGGATTTAAAAACGCAGGGAGCCATCACACACCTTAAAAAACTCATGCTGACATGACAAAACGCATGTAAAAACGCATGAGTTTTTAAAAGGCATTACAAAAACGCATGCCAACTGTGACCCCAGCCTTAGTCCCAATTCTGTTACCCTGCACTTTCAAAACTCAATAGTTTGGTCAGTCAACAGGACATAAGTTATTCAAACAGATAAAACATGTAAAACTGTGATTGGTTTATATTTTGATGTATACACAAAGAATTTGTTAAATAACACCTTCCACACAGAGCAACACTAAAGTATGTTGTATATGGGTGACACATTTTCCCTAGAGCTGAAGTAATAATAGTATACAGGACGTATGTCTCAAATGTGGCCGAAGGACACACATAGCAGAGTTTGGGAGTGGTGGCCAGAGACTGTAATAGCACATATTGCGATGATGCATGGGAAAGACTGTGGTAGATTCATGAGTCATTACAACATATTTTAAGACTCTGGTAATAAATACTAACACGACTGGTCATGACATATAGGAACATCTGCATCATATACATATATCGATATATATATCGTAGTAAAGTCATATCTATTCAGCAACATGTGGTCTTTAAGGAAATGTTTCAACTAGTGATGAGTGAGTGTAATTGTGGCACTTCTGCGAGGGATTGCCACATGACCCACCGGTGTAGGGAGGGATGTACACCTTGGCACACACAGCACACAACACTTTCAACCCCAGACCTGGAGGGGGAGCTCCACTGGCTGTCCTTATGTCAAATGCCCTATAAAGATCCAGGCCTGAGGGGAGGAGTCAGTCAGTCTGCAGTCGACAGAGGAGAGAACGGTTAGTTCCAGACAGTTAGTGGAAGGAGCTGGTTGCTGGGACCAAGCCAGGCCCAGAACCAGGGAAGACTTACCCCAGCAGTGCAGTGCCCTAGGGAGAAGGACGGAGGCCAGTGGGAGAAGTAGGAAGGAGGAAGAAGGGAACAGATCTGAGAACCCTTTAGCCACCCGGACACCGGAGTCCGAAGCTGCTATTCATCTACAGTGTGGCAGCGAAAGCCGGGACAGACCGGAGGACCTATTCCCCCTGAAGTAAAGAATAGAAGACTCCAAACCTGACCAGGGACCTGAGCAGAGAATAGGAATCCCACAGAAAGGTCCTCATTGTCGGTTGTGGAACAGCACCCTGACAGGGAGAAAGAGCGGCAGGCTCAGCTACAGGCAGCGCTTACCCCAAACACCGCACACACTAATAGAGGAGGCCTCACAACTCTCCAAGGTGAACGTCCCAAGCTGCACCGAAACCTGGATACCCTCCGGGACCATGCCCATTACCGGACATCAGTAAAAAGGTACCGAATGGAGACTATTGTGTGTGTGTGCCTGATTCCCCGCCACCGCCTGCAGTGTTAACAGCAGAGCCGCTACTACTACTCCCCTCATCCACCCCGCTGCCCTGAGGTAAAGCTCCACCTGTGGGGAGCTGTACTACCAAAGCTGCATTTCCATCACCTCAGCGGCCGACCGCAGTGCTGGTAACCCTATTACCAGGTACCACAGGTGGCGTCACGTTATCATCCCCCATCATCATCACCCCCATCCCTACCACTGTGGGTCCAGGGCACAGAACCGGGACCCGACCAGCCATGATCCCCCACCGAAGTAACCCCCTGTCCCGGTATCCAAGTACCCCCTACCCTGTCGATCGGATCATAATCGTTACTATTCGCTACTCACACGAATAGTACAGTATTCGCAATACTCATTACTCGGTGAATATTGCTGGTGCTCGTGAGTGATGTGTCCATCGTTATCAATCTGACACATATTGACAGCTCCCTTCAGTAATCAATGTGATCTGGCACCTCAGTGAGAGCAGATTGAATGGTAAGATATCTCTGGGGGGCACTGCAAAGTGTTTTATGCAGTAGAAACGCAAAAAAGCCCACCCTCCCGCCCTGTCCCAGAAATGCTTATTTTATGGATGTGTGAGGGCAGAGCCTATCACTTATTGACTAACATTAGACTAGCTTTTCGGACGAGTATTAAAAATTACTCGTTACGAGTATAGCAAGTGCACATATTTCCCTACTCGCTCATCACTAGTTTCAACTTTTCTTCATCTTCATCTTCATCTTCATCTTCATCATCACATTCCCAGTAATGGAATACCGTAACTATAACCCACTGTGAGAATATGGATTTGAGAGCTGGGATCCCCCTCTCAGGACCCATTTCTAGAGTAAGAAGAGAGACATTCTCCAGAAGAGCATCGTTTTGGTGGAGCAACCTCATCAATGTACAGTATTACATGTTCTGGGGAAAATGTATGGCCAGATGAGCTTTCCGAGTAAATTTCACCGATACCTGGACTACGGCATCTATTGTAATAGATATCCTGAGCTTTAATAATAAAATGTAGGCAATCTACAATAAACATTATCTAAAGAGATATATATAAGGAAAAACAATAAACCATTGAAATTGCAAACATTTTTGTGTGATATTTGCCTGACAGTTTGCGAGCCAAGGGACCTACAGGCGTTCGGTTTTCTCTATAATCAGACTGGCTGAAGGCGAGACAATGGTGTATCCTGAAAAAAAGATATGCTTACCATCCAGTTAGGCTTCCCCAGTCAATGTGCAATAGAGTGAGAATGTCAAACCATGGGGCATAATTATCGGGCTAAATGCCAGAAATCTTTTTTATTATGAATAAAAATCTTGCCTTTCGTTACTCGCACCGTATTTTTATGTGTTTAGACATTTTGGATCCAAATCATTATTGCATTTTTACCTATTTTTTGTCTTGTTTTTCTGTCTGTCTGTTTTGTATTTGTTTGCCTGCTTTTTTTTCATAAAAGTCAAAAATGTGACTTTTTCAAAATGTGTCCCAGTCTCAGTACCCAGGTGTGATTCCTTGTATAGCTTTTTTGTGGGGGTTTGGTGTAAATTTTGCAACATCTTAACGAAACATGCAACTAAAAAGTCAGAAAAAGAGTATTTGTTATTTTGTGCAAAATTCATAAATTGCCTGTGCCATTTTGAAGAATTTAACCCCCCAAATTGTAAATGAGTATTATAAAATGTAAAAAAAAAAAAACTGACGCGTCCAGTGTCTCGGTAAAAAAGTGACTTGGTTTAGAGTGCAAAATTACGCACCTGAAAAAGTGGCAACATTTTGGTACAAGCTTCTGATACAGGATAATAAAATAATATGTGGTGTAAACCTACACTAAACAGTCTTAAAATACATAAGATTGATCCGAAAAGCAAGAATCATTATGATAAGTCTGGTACATTTAAAGACTGTCTCATCTTGAAATTAGAAGGTATGCTTAAGAATAAATGTAAGGCACTAACGGATCTTATGCCATATAAAAATAGGGTGGTTAAGGTGTCAGAATTGCTCACCTGATGGGGTTGTGTAAGACACAACTGCTGAAAAAACCTTATCTGTCAGCTGTTGCAAACCCACAATATTTAAAGGGAACCTGGCAGCTCGTTTTTACCCCCAATCCTATCACAACCTGTCCCTGCAATTTGCTAATACATCCCTGACCATCCCTGTCTGACCTAAAACTGTCCTATAATGTTTGTAAAAAATCAGTTTGATACTTACATGGCCGTATGGTAATTAGCCTTCTAGACTACATATGTAGTCTGATTAGGCGGTCTCCACAATTGCATTTTTTCCCCCTCGAGGATGGGATCACGCCCTGGTGGATGCAATCATTCAGTCAGGAGCATGATCCTTCAGTCAGGGGCACAATCAATCAGTCAGGAGCATGCACCCAATTCCAAATTCTCGTTCATTTTTCCGGGTATGACGAGTTGCCGGCCGTATGTCATTTTCAGTCTGGTGCATTGTGGGGGATTTTGGGGTGTACTGACCAGCTTCGAAGTGAACACTGCACTGCATATGCTCAGCCGGCAGTGTGTCATACCCAGAAGGAGGAACAAGAATTTTGAATCGGGAGCGCTCTCCTGACTGAATGTTCGCACTCCTGACTGAATGATCGCACCCACCAGGGCATGATCCCAGCATTGAGAACACCCAGTCAGACTACACATGTAATCTAGAAGACTAATTACCATACAGTCGTGTAAGTATCAAACTCATTTTTTACAAACATTATAGGACAGTTTTAGGTCAGACAGGGATGGTTAGGGATGTAGTAGCGAGGTGCAGGGACAGGTAGTGATAGGTTAGTGGGTAAAAATGAGCTAACAGGTTCCCTTTAAAACACAGGAGAAAAGCAAAAAACGGGCTTCTCTGCGCTACTGACAAATCCAATGACACTCCACAAGATAGGAATATTGAGAGTTGTTTCTTGTCTACGCCAGAGGTCCCCAACCTTTCTGACGTTGAGAGCGACATTCAGCTCTGAAAGAGGGTTGCAAGCCACATCCAGCTCTGAGACAGGGTCATGAGCCACAATCAGCTCCTGTTCCTGTGTATAATGACAGCCAAAGCTTTTCCACAGAGATCACAGAGGCAGTGTATCAAGATCCAGTGGATTCCACCCTACCCCCATTCTGATCTCCTCTTCCATGTGGAGCTACTCACAAGAGTCACCATCTGAACATTTGCTCTGTATAATTGTTTGCTAGACCTGGTGGAAGTCAGGCGCAAGCCACAAATCACGGGTCCGCAAGCCACAAGAGGCTCCCGAGCCACGGGATTTACATATTTCAAAGTCGTACTGGCTTATTAAGGACTAGCACATGTTGTTCTGAAAATGAAGTAAACAAAACTTTGAAACGTGCCATGGACAATAAACCACTCTGAATATTTCTATCTTGCGAACTGTCATTCAATTTGTCGGCAGCACAGAGAAATACATTTTTTTCTCTTTTCTCTTGTGTTCATCTTGAAATTATTTTTTGGGGAAAATCTGGGTGGTACATATTGAAAATAATGGCAAGTTACTGCCCAAACTTGGAACAAATATTATTATGATTATTTTTATTTAATATTAAATAATATATATAAATGATATTATATTGTTATTCTATTCTGTTATTATAAAATATTATATTAGTATATAACAGATAGTTAGGCAAGTGGTATTGGATAATGTAATACACCAAGTGATGGGATGAGAGATAGTGAGCTAATTGCTGTTAAGATGCATGATAAGACTTTCATTTTAACTAGTAATTCCCAGAGGCGCAACTTGAAGCTTCTTGGCTCCATTGTACCTACCATGTGCCATTTATAAAACTATTCTCTTCTTATTTTTATAAATGTAAACACTCTCACACACTGGTAATGGGAAAGGGGAAGACCTACTATAGGGAGATATAAAAGAAAAAAAGGGACCGCGCCACAGATCTTTGATGGTGCAAAAAAAAAAAAGAAATTCCTTAGTATTTATTCCATGGTCATAATACAGCGACGTTTCGACCACTCCTGTGGTCTTTATCAAGCTTGATTTATATCGTTGTGATCCGGATTGGACTCTCCGGTTGGGACGTGCGTCCAGGTGCTGGCTGGAGATACGGAAGGCCTATCATGCAACCCCAGGTGCTGTGACCAATTATCCTTTCTACTATAGGGAGATGACGCACCTGCTCCCAAATGGTCCCTGGCATGTATGCAGTATTGGGGACTGGACGTTAGTGGGTGTGACCAGTTTAGTTGGTGGGAGTAATGTCCACTTTGGTTGTGGCCCCTGGATCACCTTCTGCATGCTCTTTGTGATTAATGGCTCTTCAGCCAGTCGTGTTCCCTGACTAGGCGCACCCACCGGTAACCATGGGCCAGTCAGGCTGAGAATACCAGCCCCCAGCTGTCTGCTTTGTCTTGGCTGGACCTGGACCCAGACAGCTAGTGTGAGGGCAACCAATCACAGACACTGTCATAACGTGTGGGGGCGAGACTGACTGAAACCAATCAGAGATGGTGTCACGCAGGGTGGACGGGGGAACAAGTGAATATTCATAAGGTTTCATGAGCGGACCAGGAAACAGTGTGACAGCAGCACGGAAACTCTGCAATTATAATTGCCATACTTTCATCCCCATTTTGCTTCATTTTGCAGCCCTCCAGCCCTTTATCTATGCATCAAAACCTGAACAGTAACATATATATCCCTGAGATGTCTGTGTTCGGGGTCCATGCATGGACACTATGTGTCCGGTACAGACACCGAACTTTACAAATCGTTTTCGCATATGCTTACTGCTAATCTCCTGGTAGAGCACCATTTTTAACTGTATCTGCTTCCTCAGGATGCTAATACATCATAAATCTATAGCAAAGGTCAACAAGTCACTGCCCTTCATTTCTTTTAGGGTATATGATAATCCACAGGATGTCAGAGCATGTGTGTAAGATGACCATGCACTTTGCATTTGCTTGTTGACTTCAGAATTCATCTAAGCTCTCAGCATTAGTGCTCTTCATATACGGGTATAAAGGTACCTTCACACTCGGCAATATTGCTAGGCAATTTCACAGGCAATTTGCTGGTTGCAGTGAAATCATGGAGACATTGTTCCATTTGTACACAGCAGCAAAATAGAACAATGTGTCCATGATTTCACTGCAACCAGCAAATTGCCAGTGAAATTGCCTAGCAATATTGTCGCATGTGAAGGTACCTTAAGTGATATTTTTCCAGCTCTTTACTGTTTCCACATAGAGGGGTCATTATTACTAGTTTTGTGGCAGAAAAATGTTATTTTTTAAAGGAGCACAGCAAACATTTTTACTTTCTAGAAGTGCGCAAAAAAGACATCACCTTGTAAAGGGCACAAAGTTGGGAGTTTTTACTCTGTGATGGGCACAAACTGTGTACTGGTTGGCAAAATGTATGAGAGTGATGGAGAAATGGGTTAATGGAATATGTAAGTATGCAGTGTAGGAGTGGGATGGTTGCAGGATGCATCCTATGTTAGTGGCACATATGTCCAACATGCAAGCAAATCATGTGCATCTTTTTCTTTCTGAGAATGTATTCATTGTATTAGTGGTGTGTTGATTGCATGTGCATATGTATGGTATGTTACTGCTGCACCTCAATTTTTAAATAAACCCCCTAAGCTGAAGGGCTGGAACACCTAGAAAACAAGTCCACCTAGAGGTATAGCCAGCAAGGAATTGCAGTGAAAAGTGAACATATAAAACTCAAGTCAGAATGTCATAGGGCACATCAAAGCAGGAAAGTGAGGAAGGCAGGGAGAGGAGTTAACCAAAAGGGAGAACAAAGGCAATTGGAAACATCAGCATTTGGACAGGAAAGAAAAGGCAAAAGCCTAGCAAACATATGAACCAAACATGAAACAACAGCTCACTGGAACAAATCCCATAACATATATATATCTCGGGTGTCGATGCTTGAGGGGTTATCTGCTCCCTCCGATGCCTCCTTAACTACACTGTTAGTTCCTAACAAAATTTTATTATTGGAATTATGCTTTTACATACTGTAAAATGTGCTGTCAGATGTGTTAGAAAACAGAAGATTTCATTTTAGCTTGTATACAAAAGTGAATGTCACCATGCACTAAGCCAACAGGGTAATGGTTTGGTCCTACTATAAAATACCCGAAGAAATAACTAACAAGGCTACACAATTTTACCTATAGTATCATCCTTTTTTCATACTAAATGCATCTGAAAATGTTTTCCAAAAGTGGCCCATAAAATGAACATACTGCACAGCAATATCAAAACATTGCTGTGCCAATGTTCAGTCTCATACCACTTCTTTTAACCACTTCAGAGTTCAGAAACCCTGGAGCAATTAAAAGAATACTGAAGTCAGTTCATCCATGAGATCCAACACATGGAGGCCCGTAGTGCCACAAGGTGGAATATCGAAAGTGAAAAATCCAGCATCAGGATCTTCTCATAAAAATTTATGTATTTATTGAAAAGCAAAAATAAAAAAGTTGGAGCTCCCATAAGCAGGATAAACTAGCAAATGTGTTTCAATAAAAGTAGTCATTGCATAAGAATAAAAACTATGTATGAAATGCATTTGATAGATTATCCTGATTATCCAAGTTTGTTTCACAGTCCCAAAGCACCCAGGTATGGCACCACTGAGTGTGAGTGTCCTGGGGCGGACAAGTGGTTTAAGGGTATGGGGACTAGTGATGAGCGAGTATGCTCTGCGCTGCTGGGTACTCGCACGAGTATCATTGTACTCGGGCTACTCGGCGAGCACCGAGTAATCTCGCGATACTCGTGCTGCGCTCGTGGTCCTCATTCCTGCATGTTGGCGCTCTTTAGAGAGCCAGTCCACATGCAGGGATTGGCTGGCAGACCACTGCAATGCCACAGCCCTGTTAGTTGTAGCATTGCAGTGATTGGCCGGCCTGCACAGCGTGACCGAGCCTTTAAAAGACCCGGCCGCGCTGTGCTCTGCACACAGCCATCCAGACAGTGAGTGCAGGGAGAGTATCTGCTGCTGCTTAGGGACAGATTTGCGGCCCTCATAGGTAGATCCAGAGCAGGGCTGCAAACTGCTGCTGACCACAACAGTCCTTCTCAGGACTAATCTAGGAGGATATAGGCAGGGTGATCCAGATCTGCATCCAAGCTTTTCTGTGACCATAACAGTCACCAGATTGTTGTACTTACTACCTTGATACAGGTTAGGGACTAAAATCCTACTCTCCTGTGACCATTACAGTCACCAGACTGTTGTACTTACTACCTTGATACAGGTTAGGGATTAAAATCCTTCTCTCCTGTGACCATAACAGCCACTAGACTGTTGTACTTACTACCTTGATACAGGTTAGGGACTAAAATCCTACTCTCCTGTGACCATAACAGTCAGCAGACTGTTGTACTTACTACCTTGATACAGGTTAGGGACTAAAATCCTTCTCTCCTGTGACCTGAACAGTCACCAGACTGTTGTACTTACTACCTTGATACAGGTTAGGGACTAAAATCCTTCTCCTGTGACCTGAACAGTCACCAGACTGTTGTACTTACTACCTTGATACAGGTTAAGGACTAAAATCCTACTCTCCTGTGACCATAACAGTCACCAGACTGTTGTACTTACTACCTTGATACAGGTTAGGGACTAAAATCCTTCTCTCCTGTGACCTGAACAGTCACCAGACTGTTGTACTTACTACCTTGATACAGGTTAGGGACTAAAATCCTCTCTCCTGTGACCATACAGTCACCAGACTGTTGTACTTACTACCTTGATACAGGTTAGGGACTAAAATCCTTCTCTCCTGTGACCATAACAGTCACCAGACTGTTGTACTTACTACCTTGATACAGGTTAGGGACTAAAATCCTACTCTCCTGTGACCATTACAGTCACCGACTGTTGAACTTACTACCTTGATACAGGTTAGGGACTAAAATCCTTCTCTCCTGTGACCATAACAGTCACCAGACTGTTGTACTTACTACCTTGATACAGGTTAGGGACTAAAATCCTACTCTCCTGTGACCTGAACAGTCACCAGACTGTTGTCGCTGTATACAGGCAAAATGCGCAAGGGCGTTGGCAAGGAACAAGGAAGTGGACGTGATGGTGGTGCAGGCAGAGGCGAGGTCGTGTGCAAGCACTAATTTCGCAACAACAAAGTGGCACATCTACTCGCTCGCACGTCCTGTCCCAAATTCTTGGGGCCCGCAGCAGTACAACCGCTCTTGAACCAAGATCAGTGTCAACAGGTTGGTACTTGGATAGCGGATAATGCTTCAAGTCAGATGGGCACCTCCACAAACACCCTGTCTTCCACACGGTCAAGTGTCAGTAGCCGTGATACTGCACCGCACATTTCCCAACCTGATCCTCCTTCCTACCACCAGGCCGAGTACACGTCCACGGACATTACTGATCCCACAGTTGGACACTCGGAAGAGCTGTTCACGTATCCATTCGCAGAATCTGGCCTCTCGCCAGCTCCTGTTGAAGTGGGTGATGAGGAGATGGTATGTACAGATGCCCAAATATTTGAGCAGCCACGTTCTCATGAACGGAATGTTGGCAACGTGTCTCAACAAAGGGTGGACGATGATGAGACACAATTGCCAGGAAGTCAGGAGGAGAATCAGGGTGCTGAAAGGAAGACGACGTGGTGGATAATCCAGTAGCTGACCCAACCTGGCAGGAGGATATGCAGAGTGAGGACAGCAGTGCACAGGGGGAGAGAGGCGTAGCATCCCAACAGGCAGTACGAAGCAGGGTCGTGTCCGCAGGCAGAAGGCAGGCAACCGTTCCCCGGAAAAACAACACGACTCAAGGTGCCTGTGCAAATGTTAGGTCTTCCTGAGTCTGGGAGTTTTTTAAGTTGGCTCCAGATGACTCTAAAAAGGCCATTTGCAACACCTGCCATGCCAGTATCAGCAGGGGTACGAAAACTAGCAGCCTGACCACCACCAGCATGATCAGGCACATGTCAGCCAACGCCCCACATGCCGCTGTCCTCAATTCTCACATTTCGCGACTCATAGCGCTAGAAATGTTGCCTTTCCGGCTGGTGGAGACGGAAGCATTCCGCGACCTGATGGGGGCTGCTGTCCCACGTTACTCGGTCCCCAGCCGCCACGATTTCTCCAGATGTGCCGTCCCCGCATTGCATAACCACGTGTCCCAAAGCATCACACGTGCCCTGAACAACGCTGTTTCAGCCAAAGTCCACCTAACCACAGACACGTGGACAAGTGCTTGTGGGCAAGGCCACTACATCTCCTTGATGGCACACTGGGTTAATATTGTGGAGGCTGGGACCCAGTCTGAGCGAGGGAGGGAACACGTCCTTCCCACACCACGGATAGCAGGCCCTACCTCTGTCAGGGTTTCACCGACACTCTACAGCTCCGGAATGTCATGCTCCTCAGCCTCCTTCTCCTCCTCCTGCGCATCCTCATCCACTGTACCCTCCACACCAGTCCCAAGCTGGAAGCACTGCAGCACTGCCTCTGCGAAGCGGCAACAGGCTGCGCTGAAGCTAGTCTGCATAGGTGACAAACCCCACAATGCAGAAGAGGTGTGGACAGCTCTGAAACAGCAGGAAGATCACTGGCTCTCTGAACCTCTGAACCTAAAGCCAGGAAAGGTCGTGTGTGACAATGGCCGGAACCTGGTGGCAGCTTTGAGGCGAGGCCAGCTGACGCATGTTCCATGCGTGGCCCATGTGCTCAACCTGGTGGTTCAGAGGTTTATAAAGTCATACCCAGAGCTGTCTGAACTGCTGGTAAAAGTTCGCCGTCTGTCTGCACATTTTCGCAAGTCACCTGCTGCTTCAGCCGGCCTTGCCGGCTTTCAGCGCCGTTTGCGTCTTCCGGCCCACAGACTGGTGTGTGATGTCCCCGCGCGTTGTAATTCAACTCTGCACATGTTGGTCAGGATATGTGAGCAGAAGAGGGCAGTTGTTGACTACCTGCATCACCTAAGCCGTCGGGAAATGGGTCAAACTCCACACATAACACCTGAGGATTGGAGATGGATGTCCGACCTATGTACCGTCCTCCAAAACTTTGAGGACTCCACCAAGATGGTGAGCGGCGATGAAGCCATTATTAGCATCACCATACCACTACTCTGCCTTCTAAAACGGTCTCTGCTGAAAAACAAAGAGGATGCATTGCAGGCGGAGCGCGATGACTTGGAGCAAGAAACAGTAGTGGGTGTGGGTGATAACACACAGCCCAGCCTCATCTCATCACAACGTGCAGTGGAGGACTATGACGAGGAGGAGGAGGATGAAGACATGGAGCAACTCTCTGGCCAAATTGAGGATATGACATGCACACCAGTCATACCCTCGATTCAGCGTGGCTGGCCAGAGGACAGGGGAGATGAGGAGGAGGAGGAGGAGGACAGCATGTTCAGTCATCGTGTTGGTCTGGATACTGAAGTGATGGCTGTTAAGAGTCTGGCGCACATGGCCGACTTTATGGTAAGCTGCCTGGCTCGTGACCCTCGCGTTCAGAACATCTTGGCCGACAATCAGTACTGGTTGGCAACACTGTTAGACCCACGCTACAAGGAGAACTTTATGTCTCTCATTCCTGAGGTGGAGAGGTCAGCCAAAATGCAGCAGTTCCAGAAGGCCATAGTCACGGAAGTAGGCAAGTCATTCCCCTCACAAAACGCTAGCGGCATAGGTCAGGAATCGGTGGACAACCAAGGCGTACGGCCGAGAGGGGCACAAGTCCAATCCGCCAGAGGTAGGGGAACAGTCTTTACGATGTGGGACAGTTTTCTCAGCCCCTCACGTACCACAGCCCCTGAGGTGCGGGGTAGTGCCACAAGAAATGCTAAGTTTGGCCAGATGCTGAAGGAGTACCTTGCAGATCGAACAACTGTACTGCGAGATTCCTCTGTGCCTTACAATTATTGGGTCTCCAAGCTGGACACGTGGCATGAATTGGCTCTCTACGCCTTGGAAGTCCTGGCCTGCCCTGCCGCTAGCGTTTTGTCAGAGCGTGTTTTCAGTGCCGCAGGTGGAATCATTACTGATAAACGCACCCGCTTGTCAACTGAAAATGCTGACAGGCTGACTCTGATCAAGATGAACAAGGGTTGGATTGGGCCAGACTTCACCACACCACCAACAAATGACAACTGGATTTAAATTTTGTTATGGGAATTTGCCATGTACCTCCACTCACCCATGGGTACACAGTTCTGCACTTTGGCTAATCGCTGGACTGCTCCTCCTTCTCCTCATGTGCCACCATGATGACCATTACAATAGTTAGGCTGTTGTTTCAGGTATACCCCCAGTGGTAAATTTTTTCGCCCATTCTTTTAGAATGGGCATTACAACGACAGGAGACCCGCTCCTTTTCAATGGGAAAAATGTTTTGAGGCCCTCCTGCACGTCTCTATCCAGGGACAATGTGGAGCCTCCCAATTTTTGGCTGCCCTGCCAAAGGGCTATACTACAATACACCCACTTGAGGTTTACAGGCCCTACTGCACGTCTGTATGCATGGGTCATTGTTGAACCTCCCAATTTTTGGCTGCCCTGCCAAAGGGCTATACTACAATACACCCAATTGAGGTTTACAGGCCCTCATGCATGTCTGTATGCATGGGTCATTGTGGAGCCTCCCAATTTTTGGCTGCCCTGCCAAAGGGCTATACTACAATACACCCACTTCAGGTTTACAGGCCCTCCTGCACGTCTCTATCCTGGGACAATGTGCAGCCTCCCAATTTTTGGCTGCCCTGCCAAAGGGCTATACTACAATACACCCACTTCAGGTTTACAGGCCCTCCTGCACGTCTCTATCCTGGGACAATGTGCAGCCTCCCAATTTTTGGCTGCCCTGCCAAAGGGCTATACTACAATACACCCACTTCAGGTTTACAGGCCCCCCTGCACGTCTCTATCCTGGGACAATGTGGAGCCTTCCAATTTTTGGCTGCCCTGCCAAAGGGCTATACTACAATACACCCACTTCAGGTTTACAGGCCCTCCTGCACGTCTCTATCCAGGGGCATTGGTGAACCTCCCAATTTTGGACTGCCCTGGCAAAGGAAAATACAACAATAGACCCAGTTCCTCAAAATGGGCACATTATGTCAAGACAGGGCTTCATGTACGTCTCTTCTCAGGGTCATCGGAGTGCCGCACAATGTTTTCACGTAAAATCTTTCATGTAATCACAAAAAGTAACATACACCAGCTGTATCTCACTATTGGGTATGTGCCCTTAACATTTCCACCCTAAATATTCATTATGGTGTCATTTTGGAAGGTTTTCTGGTGACTCCGTAAAATTGGCGTGAAACTCGGACAACATTGTTCACAGCTGTGACTTTTGAGTGAGAAATGCTTCCAGGGGTCTTGCCCATGGTGTTGCCATGTCATTTGAGCACTCTTCTGAGACTTTTGTGACATTTTTAGTGTTTCTACATGCTGCCGGCAGTCATTTCATAAAAATACTCGTGTCTCCCATAGGATAACATTGGGCTCGGTACTCGGGCCGAGTACACGAGTATCTCGGGATGCTCGGCCCGAGCTTCGAGCACCTGAGCATTTTAGTACTCGCTCATCACTAATGGGGACCTTAGAAAAAGCGGCAAATCAGGGAACCGGAGTTTAATGTAAAAAAGATAAAATATCTTTACTGGAATTCCTCAAATGCAGTTTCAACCAAAGATAGCAGGCACAATACTTTCAGTACAATTCTTCTGTGTCATACAGAGGCATTGTTCTTATACGCAACAGGCATTTTGATGGTATCATTTAATTACACTAGTGTAGGAGTAAGTTTCAGGTTCCTAACTCTCATCTTATCCTCCAATATAGCTGTGCCTTTAGGTCCCCTCCTGGTCAAAATCAAAACACTTATCTTCCCAGGTTGGCTAACATAGTCACTTGTAGCCCACTCCTTCTAGCTGCCTAGGGGAATTATACCTCCCTCAACTCAGTTATGCTTTTTCTGAACTCACTGCAGATGGAAGAGAACGTTCTTATTACTCTCTCAATCTCTGCACTACTGCCATGTTAAATCAGTTACTGTAGATGTTCTGTCTTTTTAGATTCAGTAGGAGAAACCAAGGCTGTCTCTGTCTCTGATTTGTAAAGCGTTGAGGAACATGTTGGCGTTATGTAAAGATTATTATTATTACTATTATTATTATTGTTAATATTATTATGGCTAAATTTGCCATATATAACAACCTTTGTAATTTAACATGTAATCTTTGTTGTAGTTTGGGGTGAGCCTTCTGGATAGTAGCAACCATTTTGAAAGAGGATTCATCTAGAGCACATGTGTTGTCTTGTTTTCCTGCACTGCTCTTAAAACTCCATCATCCTTGTCCCAGTATTTCTGGTAAGAAAACTACCTTTTTTTATTTTATAATGTTTAGGATTGTTGCTAATGTGGCGCCCTGCCAGTACAGGTAACCACAGACCTACCTAAAACATGGATGGACTTCCACAATGGGTATCCCAAACACATACAACACCTTCCACCCCAGACCTGTAGGGGAGCCCCACTTACTGCCTTAAGCAAGATCCCCTATAAATAATGATGCTGAGGGCGGAGTTAGTCAGAGTGTGCATTCGCTAGGAGAACTATGAAGACGTCCTGGTGTGTCAGAGCCGTGCTAGACCCGAGCCAGTTGATAACCGAGCAGTTATCAGCCTAGCCAGTGCAGGGACCTAAGAGTGAGGTCGAAGGCAAGGCGACAGGTACAAAGTGACCGCAGACTGGGGGCAGAGGAGCCAAACCGGTTCACCCCAGAAAGCCACCCGGACACCGGAGTCCGAGTCTGCAGGAGAGCATCTAGCCCAGCAGAGAAACTGGTTCACCGAGGAGACTCCAGTTTCCAGGGCATCTGTGTAGCAACCAAGAAGGTAGCCAGGACCCCGCAGGAGAGGATATAGCGGTAGTCCACACAAAGGTTTCCCACTACAACACGCAGGTGACAGAAGAGCAGAGGCCAGGTCAAGTTATTCACAGGTCAGGGTTTCACAAAAGGAAAAGAGACGAGTAGGCCTTATACCCACTCACTGTGGAGATCCACAAGTGTTTCCGACCACCGGAGAGTACCCTGGACAATACCTGCAATTCCACCAGTAAAGGTACAGAAACAACTTGTGGTGTGTGTGTCGATTCCTCAGTCCCTGACCTTGTCCACTACAGAGACTGCCACAGCTGCCCGGCAGCATAGCCAACTCCCTGCATCCATCCCTGTCACCTCACCACAGCCTCGGGGACCCTGCTCCACCTGTGGGGATCTATACCACCCAGCTGCCCGATCATCATCCCCAGAGGCCCCCGGCAGTGCTGGTGCCATCACCAGAAACCACAGGTGGCGTCATGACAAACTTTTATTCTTTTTATTCCCTTTCAATTATTCCCCAATTTTCAGTTCACAACCAGGGATACGGGTTCGGGCGAGCCACAAGTGACATCCCCCTCAACTCCAAGCCTGGGTTCCGAATTCCCATAGACCCCTGAGTGAATCACTAGGTTACATAGCAATCAATCATTTTTACCCATAGTTGTGTCTGTTAAGGGACTCTTTTGTCCACATGTACAAGTCTCCATCTTGCTGTGTGATTTTTCTGTAATGTATATTGTCATAGCTATGTCATCTGATATACTCAGTACTCCTTTGTGCCATTTGTGTTCTTCTGTTTTTACCACTTAAATTACCTGTTGACCAATAAACAAGTTAGACTACAGGAAGCAGTCTGCTTTTTTGGAAGACAAGGAATATTTTTGCTGCATGCCAGATTTCATGCCATATCAATGTGTAAGAAGGCAGAGCAGTAGAACTTGTTCTAAACTTGCTATCCTCTGGGTTATACACACTCTCCAACATGTGGCCTTCTCTTAAAGGGATCCTGTCACCCCCAAAACGCATGTAAACCTATTAAAACCTGTCCCTAGAGCATATTAACACTATCCCTACACTCTTTTTACCTCCTAAAAGCATTAAGTGACATTGAATAAAAACGTTTTATAAGTACCTGATTAGTGCTGATAATGAGTGACTATCTATTCATAGTCACTCATCAAGACTGCCCCTCTGCTTCATAGCACGCCTGAATAGGCGTGATCTACATCCAGGATTCAAATTCGTGCCTCCCCGCTGTGCCCTGTGTCATAGGAGGCTGCAGTGTGGCTGGTGACGCGATCCGCGTCATTCCCGGCGCCTGGTGACGTATTTAGACCGGCGCCGCGCTGTTAGCTTCAAAATGCGCACTGCGGATCGCGTCACCAGCCACACTGCAGCCTCCTACGACACAGGGCACAGCAGGGAGGCACGAATTTGAATCCTGGATGTAGATCACGCCTATTCAGGCGTGCTATGAAGCAGAGGGGCAGTCTTGATGAGTGACTATGAATAGATAGTCACTCATTATCAGCACTAATCAGGTACTTATAAAACGTTTTTATTCAATGTCACTTAATGCTTTTAGGAGGTAAAAAGAGTGTAGGGATAGTGTTAATATGCTCTAGGGACAGGTTTTAATAGGTTTACATGCGTTTTGGGGGTGACAGGATCCCTTTAAACAGGATCCTTCCTTCTCCTTCAGCATTTGTTTAGAAAACAGGAACTCTTGCCAACTTAACTCCCCCAAAACCATGGGCTGGCCCCTACTAGTTAACCCTGTAAGTACCAAGCTAACTAAGTGCTGCAACACAGATTATGTAAAATCACATATAAAAAATGTCAATACATTATATTGATACAAAGTCTTCGGAAGGGGTGCCAAACAACATTTCCACTCCTTTAGGCTGCCTTCAGACTTGCAGATGCATCTGCAGCGTTTTGCAGATGCATCTGCAAGCATCTGCATGCAGACCGCGGCCCCTATGTTTATAATGGAGCGCACGGCGGTCTGCAGATGCTTGCAGATCGCCGTGCGCTCTCATTGCCCGCCATTAGTGATCTGTGCGCAGGCGGATGCCTGCGTACAGATCACACACTCTCCCCGCACCAGAGACGCGACATGCTGCGTCCCGGGTGCGGACGCGGGACACCGGAAGGAGCAGATATGGTCCGCATCCGCACCCGAACGCAGCAAACGCTGCCAAACGCAGGCACTATGCGTTCCTATGTTAAACATAGGAAAGCAGTGCGCATGCGTTTGACTGCGTATGGGAACGCAGCATACGCTGCGGCGCCAAACGCTAATGTGAAGGCAGCCTTACAGAGCTGTGACTTTTTTATTTTTCAATAAATACATGTTTTGCTGATGCTGAATTTTATCTCACTTTTGATTAAAAGAGTTGACATGCTTAGGCTGCTTTCACATCAGCGGTTTTCGCTGATCGCGGCAGTTGCGGTGAAAAAACCGCAACTGCCGCGATTACCACAACGGCTGCACGTGCGGTTCACTTGCGCCAAGCCCCATACAATGTCTATGGGGCTTGCGGTAAGTGTGCAGCAGGTGCGGCAAGTGCGGTATCGGCACTTGCGGCAGGTGCGGCAGCAAAAAAACTGCGGCATACCGTGGTTTTTTTTCGCGCCCGCACCTGCCGCAAGTGCCAAAACCGCACTTGCCGCACCTGCTGCACTCTTACCACAAGCCCCATAGACATTGTATGGGGCTTGCCGCAAGTGAACCGCAAGTGCAGCCGTTATGCGGTAATCGCGGCAGTTGTGTTTTTTTCACCGCAACTGCGCGATCAGCGAAAACCGCTGATGTGAAAGGGGCTTTACTCTTCAGGAAGCTGCTCGCTCTATACCGAGAATATAAAGCAAAAGCCATTGTATATAAAATTCGCTTGCCAAAGCTGATCAAGAAAATGACAGCCATTGTTTCTCTGAAGTGGCTTAGTGGGTATGTCGGTGTCTAAATGACGCTGTGTGTACATACCCTTACAGTGAACCTCTTCTTCTTTGTAATTTTCACTGAAAATTGGACATAATTCCTATGACAAAATCTTAACAGCATAGTTGGAAACGCTGCAAATTTACAGGTGTACCGGAATGGGAACATCCGTGAAAATTACGGTAAAATCTGCTGTTAGTCATCAGTTGCAGTAGTGATATTGCATAAAAACAAATATTCACTGTTTTGTTCAAATTTAGATCATGACTCACATAAGAAAAAACCTGTGAGCATACCACGCCTGGAGGATGAAACACAAACTGTATAATATATCATCACGTAGGCATGTTTAAGAATGTCAAGCAAGGTTATATGAGTGGATTACTACTTAAAGATGAAACAGGTATGAGTTTCTATCTACGGGCTGGAAACCTTTCAGACTTCTTAAGAACTCACTGGCCGATTCATTAAACGAACTCCATAGAGAACCAAGGCCAGATCATTCAATGAAGACGCTGTTTCTATGGCCGATATGCTCAGGTCAAGAAAATATTGAAGTTGTCCGCAATATGACATGTCTCCAATCACAGAAGATCTACCGAGCTCCAAGCTCCCATGTAAATTTGTCCTGGCATTAGAATGTTTTCTAAATCACAGAATCTCAGAGTCAAGCATACATAGCTGAATCATACAGCTAGTGACGATACATGCTGCCGTGGTTCAATTAAGAGAAGCACACCACTCACAGTCGATTAAACCAGTAGATCTATCGGATGCACCTGCTGAGAATGTGACTCTGCAGCACGGGCTCTATGTACATATTTTGTCCTGTAGTTAATTTGCAGACACCTTCTGGTCAACCTAGCTTCGACACATTTCATAGTGACTGAGCTGTCCGTAAAAAGTCAAAGTGGCCCTACTTCCTGAACCAGTTCAATTCGTACAAAAGTTTGAATTTGCTTACTCAAGAGTTTTACCCGAGCTTGGAGTACACATTAGGAATTTCCCTCAAATGCAGCAAATGCTAGAAAATAATATAAATCATACTATGGAAATACAGTTGTATTATGAATTTTAGAATCTGAGCACCTGTGTTAACCTTTTAAGTCTCTAAAGATGGAGAAGCACAAGTTCCTAGACTTGGCCTGCTACATATCTAATAATCAATCGTGGCTTAAATGCTGGTCTCCTTACCCCCCCCCCCCTTCTTATGCCCTTCTCCCCTACCCTTTTCTCTTTTTTCTTTCCTCCTTTTTTTTATTCCACAATTCTTTTCATAGTTCTATATTCTTTAATAAGGTCCTTGTCCAGAGTGATTCTAGATGGAAACATGTACCTTAGTTTGTCTTTTGCATCTGTGCTGCGCCTCGGGAAGTAATGTATCTCGTATTATCCTGGACATTGTACTGTTCTTTTCTTGTTTATGTGAAATCTCATAATATTTACTGAAAAAAAGCACACTACTGATCCCATAATCTATCAGTGGCAGCTCCTAAAATGTTACTCGAGTCAGCAACTGGAGTAAAATTTCTAGTGTACATATTTTCACTTAGATTCATTTAAAGACGAATTCCTACTTTCCTAGTTTCACACATTTTGCCATAGCTGCTGCCTCATGTGAAAGACAAGTTGCTACATTTTAATTACACATTGACAAAATGTTTAAAACTTTTTAAAAGTTTTACACCAGAGTTTGTGAGAAAATTATGATTCCCAAAATGCAGCAAATGCAGAAATAAATAAATCATATAAAAATTAATTATTAGAAAAATTTTAGAATCTGAGAGTCCTCGGTGTGTACACTTTTAATGTCTAACTGAAAAGATGGAAAAAGAAAAAGCAAAGCAAGCTTCCGAGATCTATGGCCTCTTCATCAGGCTATAATCACACAAATTCTGAAGACACACATATATATACATATGCAGGGTAGTAAATACGACAGGTGATGTAAAACAGAAAACAGTAGTCAGTCTTGGGAGGGAGAGAAGGGGCTTGGGAGGTAAAATCAAAGTTCTGAGATAAGAGGCACAGAATGTATTATTCTTCTATGATTAGTGGTTGGTTGAGACCTGAAAATTCCTCAATGAATGTAGAAAGACATAAATCCATGTGAGCATATACAGGACAAAGTGTCGCTTGATCCGCGCTGCTTCCAAAGAAGACTGGAGTATCTGCATGAAGGTGTATGTTTAACCAATGCGTTTTGGAGCCAATACCCAACTCGTTCCTCAGGGACAAACCCTGAGGAAGGAGCTGGGTATTGGCTCCGAAATGCGTCGGATTAAACATACACCTTCATCCAGATACTCCAATCTTCTGATCGTCTTTGGCAGCAGCGCGGATCGAGTGACACTTCGTCCTGTATATGCTATTTTTGGACCGCGGTGACCCGTGGATGTGTGGATCCAGCAGCAGCTGCCCATTGAGCGTTTAAACTGGTTATGGGTATACACAACCAGATTAGGTAAGCAGATTCCACTTATTGATACATCCACTCTCCACATTTAGGAGATAAGACCCTATTGCGCATTTTATCTCACTTTTTAGATAAATCCATGTGAGACATTCATTCCTGCTTTGAGTGTGTCAAAGTTCATCATCAGGTTATATTCCAACACTCTTCTGTCTCTATGTGATCTGAAGTTACCTTTTAAAACTAGTATTTTCAGATCCAATATTGTGTGATCTGTGATCAGGCCTACAGAAATGTCTAGGCACAGGTAAATCTGTCCTTTCCTTTATTGTTTGGCGATGAGAGTTCATCCTAGTTCTGAGTTGTTGCCCGTCTCACCTACATATAGATTCCCACTCACACATTTAGTACTTGTGTCGAACCAAGGCTTTGGGGTACTTGGGTGCCAGGCGGCAAAGGGTTAACTGCTGTGTCACGGGGAATGGTGGCCGCGCCGGATCCCGTGTCCTGGCCTATCTTTGAAAGGGGGATTTATTTACATGGGACTATTTACAGTTTGTCGTCGTGATGCCACATGAAGTTTCTGGTGAGTAGCACCAGCGCCACCACACTCCGCCGGAGGTCGGTGGTATTGCGGCTGAGATCGTACAGTCCTCCGCAGGTAGGACTGGGACCTCCGGAGCAGCGATCCTGTGAAAGGAATCAGTTCATGGAAAGAAGATGCAGCAGAGTCGGAATCGCTTCAATCCGGGTACTTTACTGAGACTTTAGTAGCAATCGTTACAGTGCAGTAGATGTTGTCAGACAAGTAGCTAATGGGTGGCTGCAAGCAGATCACAGGTAGCCGGATGGAACCCTCAGCGTGTGCCTTTCTCTCTTCCACATCTTCCCTGCTTCCCAGTAGTTTTGGTGTGAAGTCTGACCCCATAAAGCTGTCTCTTATTCTCTCTTGCTCCCGTCGGGTACCCTTCTCTTGATCACTGCGGCTTTGCTCTGCTGTGTCTGGCTCCCTCTTTTGGTCGCTCGAGATTCTGGGCTGTATAATATATATACCCCTAGTTTGCCAGATTTTCTGTGGTCCTTGGAGGATCCCACATGTGCGGGTTCCGGTGCCCGGTAAGCTGCCGGGGTTGGACTCTCCAAAGTCCCTCTCTCCCCCAGGCTGGCTGTCTGCACCTGGGAAGCTTTCCTTCTCCTGGGTCCTCAGCCGAGGAACCCTCCTTCCTCCCTCAGGCTCCCTGCCTGGGACTAACTAACTAGTTCCCCTGGAGGTGACTATATACCCTCCCGAGTCCCCTCCCACTGTGTGTTCTAGTGTGGGAGTGCTCGTGTATGGGTTCCACCCATCATCCTGTAATCTACCTGCAGATGGGATATCTGCACCGCTTTTATGGGTGCAGTACCCCTCTGTGACGCCTGCTTTGCGGGGCACCACCCTTGTAATTAAGTACACCACATTGCTTGTGGTACAGGGGCCATAGAGTCTCAAAAGCTTGCTTTGCTTTCTCTTACCATCTTTTCAGTTAACCATTAAAAGGTATCAACCACTGGGGACACTCAGATTCGAATATTTATATCTACTGGCTAACATGGTACAAACATTTTATACCTTACTTATTCTGAAAATGTATGTATATTTTAGCTTTCATTTATACCATTTTATGGCAAAAATTATAATGAATCTACTGGGCTGTCACTGACAGCTTCCCTTCCTATAATCCCTAACTTTTTTCAGGAAAAGTGGCAACACTGACTAAGGCTGGTTTTGTGGAGCCCACTTGGACGGGGTACTCGGTGCCGGACCGGTGTACTGCTGGGGGATGTCACGGCGGTCCTAGTCCGGACCGTGTCCCGGGCCCGCACAATAAAATGGGGGGTTATTTACAGGGGATTTGTCACACGTGACGCCACCCACTATATGCGGCCAGTAATGGGGCCGCCGCTGCTGCAGAACCTCCGGGGATGATGGGATAGCAGCTTGGATAGAATAGTTCCTGTGGGCAGAACTGGGTTCCCCGGGGCAGTGGTAGTAGTAGTTAAAGTCTGTGAGGATAGTTATTGATGCTGCAGGAGAAAAGGGGTAGCAGTAGAGATGATGAGAGTAGAGGTAATCGCAGTATATGAGGGCAAGTGGGGCTTCAGTATAAGGATCACACACACTCACGGTTTCGGTTGTTTTCCAAGTCTTTACTCGCAGATGGTATATCACAATATTGTCCACGGAGTCTGTACCGGGTTGCTCCCACCCTGACCGGGTCCTTGGCTTCCTACTTAAGCGCTGTGTGTGGCCCTGCTGCTGCTTGTAGCTGTACTGCTGGCCCTGTCTCTGCTCACGGGTACCAATCTGCTGGGCAACTTGAGTCCTCTGTGTCACTGACCCCTCCGTGTTGCTTTGCTATGGTGCTGTGAAGATGGTGGACCTTCACTATGCCGGTGTTTACTGCCCTGTCTGTCTCAGGCACAGCCTCGGATCCGGTATCCGTCTTAAGCGCCTCCCCGGGGTCAAATTTTTGGGGTAACTCTTTATCCAGGGTATGTTCCTCTGTTCCTCTGTCTCCTCTCCTCAGACCTCTCAGGACCTCCACTTCTACTTGGCTCTGCTCCTGCTCCAGACTCAAACTAAACTCTCCTCTGAACTGAACTAACTGTCACTCCTGCTCTGTGGTAAACAACTTAGCTCCTCCCACTAGTGCAGGTGCCACCTATACTCCTCCCACTTTCTAGTGTAGTGTTGTGTGGGGAGTAAACCTGTGTTGATGTTTCTGTGGCACATGAACCCTTGGGGTGCCACAATATTTACAAAGACTTAAAAGTAAAAATCACAAAAATCACTAAACTTCAAAAACAGTCCAAAAATTCAAAAAGCAGTCCTTCCGGGGGTTTAGTCTTTTGCCTCCGGGCTGATGAATGTATACTAGAAAGTTTATACCACAACCAGTCCGTGGTAGTATGGTCCATAAAAATAAAATAAAAGGAAAAAGTTTGAAGAATATGCAAGAAGTTCATACAGGATAGTCTCTGTAGGTACTGGGCTTTTTAACGTTGCATTAACTATGTACATTTGTTTACCGGGTTCAATTTATATTTACACAAATATATTTATATTTTACAGTTAACTTGACCTTTTAATCCCTGTACCTAGCTGGTAACTGACCTCTGGTACTACGCTCGGATCTGCGTAAAACGAGTATACTACTTGCATGTAGCCTATTGGTGCTGGTAGGCATGTACCTATTTGTAGTGTTTGGTACTATGTTAGATGAAGATCTGACTGTAGGACTGGCAAGCTCACTGGGACCAGGAATTGATTCTTCCTCTACGGGTTCTACTTCCAGTTCTTCAGGTCTTGGGACTTCTTCAGGTAACACAGGTTCTGGTGTTGGTTCCACCATTGAAGGGAATGCAATCATTGGTACGACAACTGCTCCATGGTAATTTGGCCATGTTTTAGGGAAATCTCCTAGTACCGTGTGGAATACTTCTTCTTTTTCTTTAATAGGTTGAACCTGTACGGGTTCTGTTACTTCAGGTGTCTTCAGTGTTTCAGGACACAATTTTAGCTGATCACGAGATACGACTTGTAACATTTTTCCTTCATCTTTGCTTATCAAACAGGTTTTAACATTGTCTAGGTTAGGCTGGTTTCACACTACGATTTTGTGCCTGTCCGTGGGATCCGACTTTGAAGGGGATCCCACGGACAGCACGGATCCATACGGATCCCTGCAATCGGATGGCAAATAGCCATCCGATCTGCAGGATCCGTGTGGATCCTGCGGTCCCCTGTCTCTCCCTACTCCTGCCTCCTCCATCTTCTGCCCTCTCCTATTCTATATGCTGTGCCCCCGCTATTCTTTGCTGTGCCCCCTCTTCTCTCTCCTCATCTATCCCTATCCTGTCCCCTGTCCTCTCCTTGTGTGTAAAAAAATAAAAAAAACTCCTCCGGGAGTATACATCACCTGTCACCGGCTCCAACGCTGCAGCACGATTAGGGCAGAAGAGCCTGTGATGATGTAAGAGACCCGGTCAGCTGACGAGTCATGTGACCGGGCTCTTACATCATCACAGGTCCTTCAGTCCTGATCATATCATATCTGTCATACCAGGCTGAGGGGCCTTGAGTGTTCATTCCTGGGGAGCGGCCCGCCTGCCCAGGGAATCGTCGTTTAAAGGACACTCACGAGCAAGATGGCCTGGTTTCTGGCAACAGCGGCAAATGGGCAGTCCATCTGGTTGATAGCGATCGCTGGGTCGTCCTCTTGCTGCTGGGTATCTTCTGGACCTCATCCACGGGACATCCTCTCTGCTGGTCGCCAACTCGATCTTGGGTGCAGGCTTTGAGTCTCGCAGTTCCTTGATGACCTTGGCCATAGAGATCACGGTGTCTGTCAGGGCATCTAGCTTTTGATTGATTGCGGCATTGGAAATTAGTTCTCCAGTCTCAGCAGCAGTTGCTGACATGGCAGATGTCGCTGGCGCTGCCGGCTGCTGAGGTGCTGCTGCAATGTCCAGGACAGTGGGTAGCTCCCGTGGCTCTTCCAGCTGCTGCAAACGGATAGCTCTATCTTTCAGCTCAGTAAAGGTCATGTCAGGGTTCTGCAGCAGTTTCATGCTTAACTGTCCTCGGTGGGAAGGGGAATGGAGGCCCTCTATAAATTGGTCAAATAGCATTTTATCAGCTCCCGGGGCTAAAGCAGGTTCTGCCAGTTTAAGGGCTCTGAGTGCTTCCTGTAGATTCAAGGCAAAGTCTCTGGCACTCTGTTTAGGTTTCTGGTGGCATGCAAAGAACCTCATCTTAGCCCGGGTATCAGCAGCAGATTCAAACGTTGCTTTCAGTCTGGCTGCTAGATGCTCTACAGTGTCCTTATCTGTGTCCAGCCAGGACGCAACCTCACGCCGTGCATTGCCCGTTAACTGTCCCATTATCATTCCTACACGCTGGGCTTCAGTGAGGGGTACATCACATAATATTCCTTTATCTTTAGCATAAAGTCAGTTAATGTATTAGGCTCACCGGAGTATTGGGGCAGCCACATCGCCCCTGGAGTATACGGCATCAGGAACGGCATGATGGGTGCTGTTCCTTGCGCCGCTGCACCGCCGGGTACTATCGCTGGGTCCGGCGCTGCAGCTCCACCGGCTGTTCCGTCGCCACCTTGTGCATTGGGCTGCGACATCTTGGGCCCCCTTAGTTAATATCCGCCCTCCGTCTTCCGCTTCCATCCGGATGTCTAACAAAGGTTCCGCTGCGCACCAGGGATTCTCTTCCATTCCGGATGTCGTCAGAGCCGTGAGCGGTTTTTCTTCCCGCGCGTCGCGCGCTCTGCAATGGCGGTTTCTGAAATTTACAGTATCTGTGGCGCAGTTACAATTCAGCTTGCCGCGCGCCCAGCAATGGCGGCAGATTTAAAACAGTCACTAATCACGGCACACAATGCCCGGTACCGGGCATGGTAGATCCTGTTCGTGACGCCAGGTTGTGGAGCCCACTGGGACGGGGGACACGGTCCGGACCAGGACCGCTGGGACATCCCCCAGTAGTACCCCGGTCCGGCACCGAGTACCCGTCCCAGTGGGCTCCACAGTTTCAGACTTGCGCTCCCCACCGCAGCGTATTGTGGCGGGAAGCGCAAGCTGAGCACAGGCACCGCGCATCCCTATGTTTAACATGGGGACGCAGGTGCCAGCACTCGGGTGCAGATGGTCGTGCGCACCCATTTACTGCAATATGTGATTTGTGCGCATGCGAATGTTTGCACACAAATCACACAGTCTTGTCCGCACCAGGAACGTGACATGTCGCGTTCAGGGTGCAGACGAGAGTGGGTGATTTGTACGCAGGCATCCACCTGCGTACAAATCATATATTGCAGTGAATGGGTGCGCACAGGATGCGCACGCCAATCTGCATCAGAGCGCAGGCACCTGCGTCCCTATGTTAAACATAGGGACTTGCGGTGCCTGCGCTCAGCTTGCGGATCCCCTCCACAGGACGCTGCGGAGAGGTCTGCAAGTCTGAAACTAGCCTAAAAAAGTTGCAAATTTTTGTGCGCAGTTTCTGCTTTTTAAAGCCAGTAAACTAGTGGAAAAAAAAGACAAAGGTGAACTGTCCAATTGTAAATGGATCAGCATTATAATATTTGGAGGTCTATGAGGGAGCCTTTAGACTTTTTTGAGGACTATTTGAGGGCCATTATATTGTATGTAAATAATTATACAATGTGAGGTTTGTGTGGGACCCATTATACTGTGCGGAGGGCTGTAGGGGGGGCATTATACTGTTTGGAGCGCTAATGAGAACCTTCATACAGTGTGGAGTGGGGGGCATTATATTGTATGGAGGGCAAATTGCCACCTTCTCCAGGTCCATCGGAGCACCTCCAACAGTGCTTGTTAGGCCGAGCTGGGCAGATTCCCTCTGCACCTAATGGTCCTTAAGAGGGCACTGTCATTCAACTACATAGGAGCAATCCAAGCTCCCATCACCATAAAGCCCTGATACATGTAGGTGAAACAGAAAAAAAAAGGAAATAAAAAAATCTGCCACCGCCTGATACTCACTACACTCCCAGGCTATAGGATAATGGTTAGTATCCATTCACATAGTAGAAAAAAGGAGTAGAAAATCCGATGCCACAAATGATAAATCCTTTATTCTTGGGATAAAATCACATAGTCAGGAAGACCTTGGACACGTTTCTAGGAACACGTCCCCTTAATCGTCAGGACCCTTGGAACAGCCCACCCAAACCCGGCCTGACCAGAACACCAATCACAACATCCTGACAAAAGCCGGAATCAGGAAGATGGTAGATGAAGGCCAGGAGAGGTATGTCAGTGACTGGAAGAACAATATAATCAGCTCACAGAAACTGACCATGTACCAGAGTCTACAGAGAGATTACAGACTGGCCCCATATCTGGAGAAACTCCTGGACCTCAGAGAACGCAAGATCCTGAGCCGATATAGACTCAGTGCCCACAATCTGGCCATCAAATCTTGGTGACACAGGCAGAAGTAGAAGCCCAGGGAGGAAAGACTGTGCCAACACTGTGATCAGGAGGTCCTGGAGGATAAATCCCACTTACTGCTACACTGCTCCAAATACTTCAGGAAAATCTCACATCTCTTCCCTGATTTCATCACCATGAAGGAAGAAGAGAAAACATATATCCTGCTGGGAGAAGAGAAAGCAGTGTAGATAGCAACGCGGTATGTGAGAAAATGTCATAGACATAAACAAAAAAATAACAACATACAACAACAATTTTCCATACTACAGAAAGGAAAACACAGCAAGAAACATAATAAGAATTTTATTCACATAGTTCACAGGTATAGAGGTTACATATGTGCCAATCCCACAATAAACAAGTAAACAAGTGCAATTTCTACCATGACTGTTCCCTATTAGACCTCTGAACAATCAATACAATTGTGAAGCTAACCACAAGAGTATCCATTCACTGGACTACACGCAAGGTATTAATTTTAGGCAAAGAGTGCACCCACATCAACTTACAAAACATTAAGTATCCCAATATTTCATATTAGGTTCAGCACTCACAGCATAACAAGTGCGCATGTCCAAATAAACCAGACCATCAACTGGACAATACAAAAGACCAAAACTGCAGAACAGAGGAACCCTAGAACCCTGATCCAGGAATAAGGAACTCCAACCCATGACCCATCTATCAAGCTCAGAACTCTCCAAAAGGTACCCAGTACAAATAGGGAATTATGTAATTTAATATCCTCTGTACAAAACACAACATGCACCCTAACCAGAAAGTACTCTATATTTGGCAGATGAAATAACCACACCTGAAGAAGGGACCAGGATTTCATAATAATTAAAGCGAACCTGTCACCCCCTCCAGGCATCTAAAGATAACATAGCCACCTTCTGCAGCACTAAGGCTGCATTGTGAGAAGGCATCTATAGCATTTATGCTCCCTTGATTCACTGAAATAAAGACTTATATAAAATCTGTTTCAAACCTGATCCAAGACCGGGAGGCGGGTTTTCAAGTGTCTATCTCCAGCCTCTCTGGTGTCAGTCATCCCTCTCTGCTCTCTGTGCACCGCCTCCAGGGCCATCTCTCTGCATTACAGAGCTGTGTCAGCTCTGCTACAACATAGAGCTGCTGTTATAGGAGACCCCACAGTAGTAAATCTAGCAGGAGGATCCTTAGCAGACAAAGCACTGCCTGCTACGTAGCAGCCCCTGAGCTGAGCAGTTTTCACTTTCAGTTTCTTGTACCCAGCAGCATTGCTCCGTCCTCAGCCCCTGATCTAAAGCACAAACTCAACTCTGCTGCACTGCTGACAGCTCAAGGGCTGCTATGTAGCAGGCAGTGCTTTGTCTGCTCGTCCTCCTGCTAGATTTACTACTGTGGGGTTCTCTTATACCAGCAGCTCTATGTTGTAGCAGAGCTGATAAAGCTCTGTAATGCAGGGAGATGGCCCTGGAGCCGGTGCACAGAGAGCAGAGAGGGATGACTGACACCACAGAGGAGGGAGACAGACACTTGAAAACCCGCCTCCCAGTCTTGGGTCTGGTTTGAAACAGATTTTATATAAGTCTTTATTTCAGTGAATCAAGGGAGCATAAATGCTATAGACACCTTGTCACAATGCAGCCTTAGTGCTGCAGAAGGTGGCTATGTTATCTTTAGATGCCAGGAGGGGGTGACAGGTTCGCTTTAAACCTACGAAGCATACACTGAAAATACTAGGATACAGGTACATAAAATACTATACAAGGTTGGAAACAAAGATACAAATAAATTGTGTAGTAATAAACTAATTGTTTATAGGTGTATCCATGTGCCAATAGAAGCCAAAACAACACAAAGAATAAGATCCCCCATCACCTGATACAAGGTGAGACAAACCAAGATACAAGAGAAACACAAATAAGGACCACTTACACACCAGCAGCCCCACTAAATAGTTTACTCTGTCCCATAGGAAAGAAGAAAAAATCATCCTCCCAAAAGATCCACAGTCAAATCTAAAGGCCGCTTTACACGTCACGATATCGCAACGCAACTATGATAAAAAGTCACGTGGTACGGGCGTTGCAGTTGATATCGTTTGCGCGTTGTGTCGTGTAAATGGGCAACGCAACTCAAAAATGATGCAACTACGATATCGTTTTGGGATTGTGCATGCTCTTCAACCGTGCAATATTGGCTAGTCGATCTGGCAGGATTGTGCTGTGTGACAGCGCAACTACGATTTGGAGTGCAACTTCCCCTATTCATTCCAATGTTAATTGGTCATTCCCTGAGTTGCTCAGACACCGTGTGCTAGAGGGGCGTACGACATCGTAGTTGCGTTGCCTGCCGATATCTCCCTGTGTAACATCTCCTATGCGATTTTGGACAAGTGCCAAAAACATGCGCGCTCCCGTGAAGTTTTATGCAATATTGGAACGATATTGCGACGTGTAAAGCGGCCTTTAGACACAGAGAAAAAATACCGGTTAAAAGTGCATCATATATTGTTTTAACTACAATCAATATTTATTAATAAACTACAGTGTGTTTTGTACACGCAGGTGTGGTACTCAATTCATTTACTTAAGTGATATAGAAGCACCACAAAAACTAACTATCACCAATTATCTGAAAGATTATCCTACATAAGAGGTGTTTTACTGAGTATGCGCTGGATCTAAAAAGTAACAACTTACCTATATCGCATCGTACCCCCATTGAGAAAAAATACACACGGAGTTCTCAAAGATCTTCAGCCATGTACAGAATCTAAAAACAATAGTAGTCTACTTTTCTCAAGTTTTACATGTACAGTATTTTCTTTCACATTCTGCAGACATAATACAATATCAGAAGATGGAGGCGTTAGTTATCATTCATTTGGAAATGCATGAAAATGTAATGACGAAAGGCCCCTATAGAAAGAAGACTACAATCGGCTGAACCCGACGATACCAATGAGATTAGCTGATGGTCTAATGTGTATGGGCAGGTGCCGGCCGACTGATGGTCGTGAGAGATGTCGATTGCATATGTTTGATTTCAGAATACAGATTACATAATTCTAACTAAGATTATCCACCGGACGTCATTTCAGTCAGCAGCTTTCTCTTAGAGAACATAGTGGCAATTGACCTTAAAAGGACCCTTGCAGATCAAGATAAAAGAGCAACCCAGGATTAAATTATATATTTAATTGCCATAAACACTTATTAGATAATAACAATATAAACATGGTTATTCTACAGATTTTATAATCAGGTATGCAAATAAGGGTAATAGGTTACAAAAGGTATATGCAGACAGATGTGAGTTACTAGTTCCTTGCTGATGGCCACACGGAGGAGCCAGGGTCTTTTCTTTGGTTACTCCCAACACATGATGCAATATGACCACCTTAACAGTGAGTAATGGAGACATATGGCAGGTACCTTTTAATCCCTTGGTTGGTCACTTCTTCATTGCCCCCTGGCTGTCCCTATTTCCCCTCCCCTTGTTCCTGGACTGAAAGATTACAAAAAACTATGATGGTCCCACTGGGAGGTCTTAGGGCAATGGTCCTGGTTCCGTCAGATCCGGCTTGGTCCCCTTCATGCTTGGAGACCAAACACGGTTTCCCTACCTGGCTTCCACACCCAAGAGTACTAGGAAGAATCAGGACCCAGGTGTGTGCGGCTTGCCCAACTAATTCTGTAATTAGGGCAAGAATATGCAGCAACTTCATAACTTCTTATGAAATCATGTCTCTGGTCACTCTATAGAATGCTTGTAAAGATGCAGCTCTCAGCAGGTGTTTTTTCCTGTAAAGACAAATGCTGTGAGTCTTTCTCTTTGAAGCTGTTGACTCTGGACCATCTGCGGAGCCCGGTATACTGTATCAGTGTTACCTGTGTGAGTGGATGGAGGAATACTATTTTTACTCTAAATATTCCAATGCCTCCAGAGGGCTGGAGAATTGACAAATGTATGGGTGGAGAATTATCCAGTGTGTCACGGTCTCCACACTGTCCTTGTCTGCTATGTTACTATTGTGTAGAAGCTGTCAGTCTGTTTTTGTTGTGCTGGGTCTGTTCTGCAATCATCTGTATTCATTTCCCTTGATTAGTCCTCTACTTAATCATTTTAGCTCCTCCACCCAATGTCAATTGTACATTTGCTGACTGTGTAGGTCTGATCTCTCTGTGCTCTGTGCCTCACCCAGCCTGGACTTTATTCCCATACCTGGATTTTGACCCTTTGCCTGTGACCTGACTATACTTTTGTCTGTTCCCTGTAAACTGTCTTGTATATGGTTTTCCTGACCCTGGCTTGTGAAGTGGATTTTGTCTCTGACTACTCCTTGTTGTACTGCTCTATTTCCTGACCTCAGATCGCTTGACCTCCCTTTATTTATCCAGTAAGTAGTACAATAATAATAATTGTCTATGGGTAATTGTAGTCTTATCTCTCCACTTCTGGGACTGTTAGTACTGTAGTGACTTGCATCACACAGTGGTTTATGAGTGATTTATGGGATATCTCCCATATTCTTCACAGCAGCATTTATGCTACAGTACATCTCATTGACAAAATAAGCATAATTTGCTAATCAAAGGTACTTCGAAATACAATTATAATGATATTTCCTTCAGTTATTTACTTTCTATTTCTGGAGAACCCCTTCAATGCATTCTGCCACTTTCCTCCGCTTTGGGCAATCACAACATTACAAGAGTTCTTTGACAATAGGCTGATCAGTCTCCCCTACTGAGAATCCTAGCAATCAGCTGTATTCTTTGAAAAAACTTTGACTGCACTTTAACTACAGGAGAACTAAGAACTTACGCAAGACCCATTCAAATGGTTGTCTGAAATACAAGACAGGACAGTTCCTCAAAGTGCATTTATTTTTTATTTACCATACTTTTTTTAAAAAAAATTAATCACTATTTTCATTTTTTATTTTCTGCTATTATTTTTTCTTACCTTATTCCTCTATTTTTCTATTTACCAGTATTCAATTTTGTGTATTTACGTGCTCACTCATTAGTACTCTTTCAACATTTTCTTTTCATTCACACTCATGATTCAATATTTTCTTTTATTTCATCCATGATTCAGGCTACTGTCTAAATTCATTACATTACAAATTCATTAGGTTGGTTTCTTTTCTAGTGACCAATATACCCATATCCTTGTAAATACCCTTTGTTTTGCATACACTAGTTCCATTATGATGATGTATGGCTTGCATTACATACCTTGGTAGCCATTTCCTGCTATGCTGCAACATAGGTACGTAAAAAGAAAAAATACTCTGGCACCCCTTATTTCACTTTGCAGAGGAAAATCCTTGAATCTGTCATGGAGTTCCAGAAATTTATGTCCAGGACAAATGAGTGCTAGCTTCTCATTCAGGCTGAATAATCCACGAAAGGGAGAAAGGAAACCAGCAGCACTCCAAATCCTTAAAACATCCAACTTTTATTAGAAAAATATAAAACATCAACATCAGGGAGAGATGCAGAGTGTGAGGAACAACAGATTGACAGAACCGGTTGAATTGCAAAGTGGCGTGAAACAGTCTGCTATGCTGCAGCGTATCAACCAAATGAGCACTGTGTGGCAGCACATGCGCAGGGTAGCTTGTGTTCCAGACCTCTCCCTAAACTATGATGAATTGCAATCTGGTTATGTAGCAACCCAGCAAGACACGAGACTCTACTTACGCACTGTTACCCCATTTCTGTGCTTATCGTATCACCCTGCCCACCTATGTATAAGAAGGCAATGTCTCCTATTTTTCCCTACCCGTCAAGCACGTTGTATTTCGATGGCTTGAAGGGTATGTATGGATCCATTGCGACATCACTTTACTTAGCCTTTTGAGTATAGCCACTTTGAATGACAGATATACACCCCTAAGTCTCCTCCAATCAGACCTGCCTTTTCTTTATTTTAACTCTGGTGTTTTCTCCCTCATTTCAACACACGCTTCCTAAGAAAGTGCATACGAAACGTGTGTTGGGGCATCAGAGACACAGCAAAACACAGATCCAAGCAGCTTATTGTTATTTTATTGTTATTTATATCAGCAGGTTCTATTCATTTATGCTGTAACTAAAGGGGACGTTCTCCCACTTTGTGTTTTACACCAATGGCATTTTAAATTTCTCTATATCAGCACATCATTTTTTGGTAGTGCAAGATTTATTAAAGTACTATTTATACTTATCTTCCTAATTTATAAAGTGTGCTAGTGTCCCCAAATTTGTGTAGTACCTTCTTTTAAACAGTTTTCATTTATATAAATATTTTACACATATAATGAACTTTAACCAATAGAGTATAATAGATTTGGCTAAATATCCTCACTATCATTGGTTTAATTATTACTATTGAAGGATATTTATTGTTTACAGTTTGAGCCTTATTAATTTCTTTGTATTTCTGTGAGTGATTCTTTTTTATGATGGCCAAGAAATGTGGAGACCCCGACCAGATAAACCCCCACTCCCTCTATTAACTAGGGGTACCGTCACACTTGGCGACGCACCAGCGATCCTGACAACGATCTGACCTGGTAGGGATCACTGGTGCATCGCTACGTGATCGCTGGTGAGATGTGGAACAGTCAGATCTCATCAGCGATGCAGCAACGATACAGCGGACGTTGGGACCCTGTCACTCTCGGGTGTAGTGTTGAGATCATTGGTCGTTGTCCCTGTCAAACACAGCGATGTACGCTGCCCAGCGGGAGAGCAATGACCAATAAATGGTCCAGAACGGTATGTAACGATCAGCAATCTCACAACAAGGGCCTGGTCGCTGCTAAGTGTCACACAAAGCGAGATTGCTGTTGAGGTCGCTGTTGCGTCACAAAACTTGTGACTCAGCAGTGATCTCGCTAGTGATCTCGCTTAGTGTGACGGGGGCTTAAGGATTTCCCAATGGGATATGTGAAACTGATTTACTTAACTGGACAATCTCTGTAAGTGTTGAGAGTCTCTTGGAAGGCAATGGCAGAATCACAATGAGGTGGCAACATTTCTGTCTCAATAGAGATTACACAAACATGTTGCACATTAAAATCTCTAAATCAGAGTTTCTCAATTCTTTCACCAGTAACCACAGGGCAGGGTACAGACGTTTTATGTAATAAATGTTAGATGTCTCATAAGAAGAATTCTAAAATAACTACCATAATAATCCTTAGAGCATTCCCACCCTTCCCACTAATACACGTTTATCACACATTGGTTTTCGTGTTTGTTTTACACTGCCTACTGTATTTCACCTTTTCTTTAGGATAAGCAGTTTTAGACTATGCTTGAAAAGGTTCACCTGCGCTCTGAAAACAATATCTTCCTAAGAACACGAAAGGACTTACTTCATACCTTGCATTTCAGCTAAAAATATTATTCAGTGCAGATTTACTGTTGTAAATCACTTCAGAAACATATTTTTCTGAAGGATCGTGTCTAGGACTGCGAGCGTCTACAAGAAGGCGGAATTAACAACTCAAGCCACAGCAAGAAAATCAGCATTTCTGGCTTTAGTTGGTCTTGGCCGCACACAAACCATCGACAAAAATGACTACTTCACTTAGGTTCCATGAACTGTGACAATGTATAGTTCAGGGGTCTACAGGATCCCATAGAAAAGATGTAACTACCGTATGTATGAAGGAAAATGTGGAGCCGCACATGAAGCCAAGTATGAAGTAAAATATCTTCTTTATTGGAAAATTATTTAAAATTTCATGATGTAGTGCATCGTTTCATCGCAAGGAGTGTCTTAGGCTGTGGTCACAGTACCATTTTTCACATGCGTTTTTGGAGACCTGCGTTTTCAAAAACGCATGTAAAAAACGCACCCATAGGCCCCCATGTTAAAAAACGCATGCCCTAATAGCCAAAAAGCATGTGTGACTGTCCCATGCGGTTTTGGAGCATATCCAAAAACGCATGCGTTTTTTAATAAGGGTCCTTATGGAAAACGCATGCAAAAACGCATGTACAATTAGTGCCATTCAAAAACGCATGCGTTTCCCATAGGAGCCCATGTTATAAAAACGCATGCGTTTTCTACAAAAACGCATGCGTTTTTCAAAACGCTCAAAAAAATACTACAAGCACTATTTTTAGGTGCAGATTCAAAAACGCACCCAAAAACGCAGGGAGCCATCACACACCTTACAAAACTCATGCTGACATGAAAAAAAGCATGAGTTTTGTTAAATCAATAAAAAAAAACGCATGGCAACTGTGACCACAGCCTAATGCAGTGTTACCTGAAAGGTTAGACTGCATTAATGCTGTCAATACATTCCTATGGGCTGACGGAACCCCGAGCGCAGTTCGAATGCCGGCATCTAAGTGCCACAGTTTGAAATCTTGCACTATTTCCAAGCGCATCATATGATGCAGAAGCTCACGTCATGTGATGCGCTTGGAAATAGCAGTTTCAAACTCTGGCACTTAGATGCCGGCATTCGATCTGCACTCGGGGTTCTGTCACCCATAGGAATGTATTGACAGCATTAATGCAGTCTAACCTTTCCGGTAACACTGCGTTAGGCTGTGGTCACAGTACCATTTTTCACATGCGTTTTTGGAGACCTGCGTTTTCAAAAACGCATGTAAAAAACGCACCCATAGGCCCCCATGTTAAAAAACGCATGCCCTAATAGCCAAAAAGCATGTGTGACAGTCCCATGCGTTTTTGGAGCATATCCAAAAACGCATGCATTTTTTAATAAGGGGCCTTATGGAAAATGCATGCAAAAACGCATGTACAATTAGTGCCATTCAAAAACGCATGCGTTTCCCATAGGAGCCCATGTTAAAAAAACGCATGCGTTTCCGGAAACGCATGCGTTTTTTTAACATGGGCTCCTATGGGAAACGCATGCGTTTTTGAATGGCACTAAAAGGTACTAATTGTACATGCATTTTTGCATGCGTTTCCCATAGGAACCCATGTTATAAAAAAGCATGCGTTTTCTACAAAAACGCATGCGTTTTTCAAAACGCACAAAAAAATACTACAAGCACTATTTTTAGGTGCAGATTCAAAAACGCAGCCAAAAACGCAGGGAGCCATCACACACCTTACAAAACTCATGCTGACATGAAAAAATGCATGAGTTTTGTTAAATCACTAAAAAAAAACGCAGGGCAACTGTGACCACAGCCTTAATGCTGACAAATTCTATCTTTTTAACGGAACCCCCATGATCACAGGGCAAAATGCTAGTTTAACCCTAGCCTAAGACGCTCCATGCTGCTAGATCCAGCGAGAGCAAACACTGCCGGGAGGAGATCCTCGTGCATGACTGCAGAAGCATATGGCATGAAGAGTGAGTAGCAGCATTCCCTCTTTTGCTGTGTATGTGTGAAGGCTTATTTTAAAGGCCAATCATTATCTTATTCTGTACTGATGAGGAGCAAAAATCCCCGAACAGTGCTGTCTTTATATGAGTCTGCTATAAATTACTTTGTCGAGTTAAAAATAAGTATATGTATGTAATGGGTTTTATTCAAAGGCTGTGGTCACAGTTGCCATGCGTTTTTTTTATTGATTTAACAAAACTCATGCTTTTTTTCATGTCAGCATGAGTTTTGTAAGGTGTGTGATGGCTCCCTGCGTTTTTGGCTGCTTGTAGTATTTTTTTGAGCGTTTTGAAAAACGCATGCGTTTTTGTAGAAAACGCATGCGTTTTTATAACATGGGTTCCTATGGGAAACGCATGCAAAAACGCATGTACAATTAGTACCTTTTAGTGCCATTCAAAAACGCATGCGTTTCCCATAGGAGCCCATGTTAAAAAAACGCATGCGTTTCCGGAAACGCATGCGTTTTTTTAACATGGGCTCCTATGGGAAACGCATGCGTTTTTGAATGGCACTAATTGTACATGCGTTTTTGCATGCGTTTTCCATAAGGCTCCTTATTAAAAAACGCATGCGTTTTTGGATATGCTCCAAAACCGCATGGGACTGTCACACATGCTTTTTGGCTTTTAGGGCATGCGTTTTTTAACATGGGGGCCTATGGGTGCGTTTTTTACATGCGTTTTTGAAAACGCAGGTCTCCAAAAACGCATGTGAAAAATGGTACTGTGACCCCAGCCTAAGAACCAATACCCCCCAAACTTTGTATACTTTGTTTACTAATAGTTCATAGAATATTGTCATGGAGTCACTTCTAATGTGGTTAATTTAGTGGGTTACATTATTTTCATATTGAACGCGGAGTATAAACAGATATAGAGGTATAGTGAGCCGGGCACAACACAGAGATCACTGATTAGGCTGGGGTCACATTTGGCATTAGTTTTTTTAGTGCCTTTAAAAAAAGCATGCGTTTCTGCATGCGTTTGTTCATTTCAGCATGCGTTTTTTAAGGTGTCTGATGGCACCCTGCGTTTTTGCATGCGTTTTTAAATCAGCACCAAAAAATAGTGCAAGTTTTTTGGTGCTGTTGTAAAAACGCATGCGTTTTTTAGAAAACGCATTCGTTTTTTAACATGGGCTCTTATGGAAAACGCATGCATTTTTTAGAAAATGCATGCGTTATTGGATGGTACTAATGTACCATGCGTTTTTGCATGCGTTTTTGATGTCAGCTACTCACATAAGTGCCAAAAACGCAAGGCACTTTAGACATGCATTTTTGCTATTAAGACATGCGTTTTTGCTATTAGGGCATGCGTTTTTTAACATGGGGCCTATGGGTGCGCTTTTACATGCTTTTTTAAAAACGCAGGTCTCCAAAAAAGCATGAAAAAAACGCAAGTGTGACCCTAGCCTTACTCTGTATATCTTTAATCCATGCAGGTTAAAAAATGTGACTTGACCACTTTTCAAGCAGCTTTTTAGTAAATAAAAAAAAATAGATTGTACACAGTCACAAAATGGAGCAATGTGTCCATGATTTCACTGCAACCAGCAAGTTGGTCAGAAGTTGGACAGATAAGGTGGTGTGTGTAAAGTGGCCCTTAAGGCCACTTCACACACACAGATATCTGAGTCCAATATCTGAACAGATCTCTGGTTGCAGTGAAATCATGGATACATTGCTCCATGTTGTACACAGCCACAAAATGGAGCAATGTATCCATGATTTCACTGCAACCACAGATCTGTTCAGATATTGGACTCAGATATCTGTGTGTGTGAAGTGGCCTTCACAGAGGTGCCTAGAGGGGGAGTGAAGGTGGTGGACGATGGCTTGCCATTTCGCGCGTGTGTGAAATCTGTTCTATTGGACCCATTCACACACGTGCAAAATGGCAAGCTGTTGTCCACTATGTTTCTTCCGTTCTGGTGAGAAATATAAATGTAGGATAACTAACCTGTTCAGGATGCAGCTATTTTGGGCCTTGAGGACGCTGTTTTTTTAGGGTTGATGTTTTGTTTTTTTTACTATGTTTGGGTAGGGTCACATTGAAAACATAAATTGCATTCACCGCATCCGGATCCGGATGCGGTGAACGCAATGCCGGTCGCACACAGTTTTTTTCAAAACTGTGTGCTGAATACCGCACTGCGGTCATCGGATGGCTCAGGATGTGTAATCCTGAGCCATCCAGTAACTGCATAGGTTGCGGATCCCGGCTATTGCCGGGATCAGCAAACCTAGTAAAGAGTTAAATTGATTACTAAAGTACTGTTTGAGGTCTGTAGGGGGGCTTAGACCCCCCCTACAGACCGGCCGCCCACTTGGGTGGCCTTCTAGTACAATATCCCCGCTGGCACGGGCTACTCCGAGCCCGTGCAAGTTCCCAACACCCCCAGCCCCCCGATTTACTATACAGGGGTGCCTGCACCCCTCTGGTATACTTATTCCTGTATGGGGGGAGGATGATATATTAAAGTCATGGTTAAAGTACATATTTACGTGTATCCTGCAGGCTCCATTGTTGTGAATAATCCATGGGCGGGGCTGTTTGCGGCAGCCTCCGCCCCCTCATTTCTCATGGCCGCCCCCTCTATGTCTCATCCATTGATGTGACGCCGGACGCGTCATGAAAGGGGCGGGGCGAAACCCGTCACACACCGTGCGCCCCGCCCCTTTCATGACGCGTCCGGCGTCACATCAATGGATGAGACATAGAGGGGGCGGCCATGAGAAATGAGGGGGCGGAGGCTGCCGCAAACAGCCCCGCCCATGGATTATTCACAACAATGGAGCCTGCAGGATACACGTAAATATGTACTTTAACCATGACTTTAATATATCATTCTCCCCCCATACAGGAATAAGTATACCAGAGGGGTGCAGGCACCCCTGTATAGTAAATCGGGGGGCTGGGGGTGTTGGGAACTTGCACGGGCTCGGAGTAGCCCGTGCCAGCGGGGATATTGTACTAGAAGGCCACCCAAGTGGGCGGCCGGTCTGTAGGGGGGGTCTAAGCCCCCCTACAGACCTCAAACAGTACTTTAGTAATCAATTTAACTCTTTACTAGGTTTGCTGATCCCGGCAATAGCCGGGATCCGCAACCTATGCAGTTACCGGATGGCTCAGGGATTACACATCCTGAGCCATCCGGTGACCGCAGTGCGGTCCCAGAAACGCTGCGAAAACTGCTGCCTGCATGATTTTAAACGCAGGCAGCAGTGCCGGATCCGGCCACCGGATGGCTTGTGAAGCCATCCGGTGTTTTGCATAGGCTTCTATCAGGAGCCTTTCCTGGTCCGGTTTTGAGCTTTTTTAAAGCTCAAAACCGGATCAGGATTTTAAACAAAAAACGCGGATGTGACCCTAGCCTTTATTGAGCCATAGCTGTTTCATTTATCCATCGAAGAAATCATTTAAGAGGTGAGAAAATGGAGCAAAACTCAATTTTCTTGATTTTTTACAAATTTTGTTCGTTTTTTTCCCCCTTTTCTATACAGAGTATACTTCGTGGTATAAGTGCCATAACAATTCTATGCTATAATTCAACCGTAATGAAGAATGAGAAAACCCGGCTCCATGAAGAGGTCCTTCTTTATTCAGGACATCAGATAAGGCTGTGGTCACATTTTTTTAGTGCCTTTTAAAAACGCATGCTTTTTTACATGCGTTTTTCATGTCAGCATGAGTTTTTTAAGGTCTCTGATGGCTCCCTGCGTTTTTGGCTGCGTTTTTGAATCTGCACATAAAAATAGTGCTTGTAGTATTTTTTTGAGCGTTTTGAAAAACGCATGCGTTTTTGTAGAAAACGCATGCGTTTTTATAACATGGGTTCCTATGGGAAACGCATGCAAAAACGCATGTACAATTAGTACCTTTTAGTGCCATTCAAAAACGCATGCGTTTCCCATAGGAGCCCATGTTAAAAAAAAACGCATGCGTTTCCTGAAAAACGCATGCGTTTTTTTTTTTACATGGGCTCCTATGGGAAACGCATGCGTTTTTGAATGGCACTAAAAGGTACTAACTGTACATGCGTTTTTGCATGCGTTTTCCATAGGAACCCATGTTATAAAAACGCATGCGTTTTCTACAAAAATGGGACATGGGACAGTCACACATGCTTTTTGGCTATTAGGGCATGCGTTTTTTAACATGGGGGCCTTTGGGTGCGTTTTTTACATGCGTTTTTGAAAACGCAGGTCTCCAAAAATGCATGTGAAAAATGGTACTGTGACCACAGCCTTAGTACCTTTTAGTGCCATTCAAAAACGCATGCGTTTCCGGAAACGCATGCGTTTTTTTAACATGGGCTCCTATGGGAAACGCATGCGTTTTTGAATGGCACCAATTGTACATGCGTTTTTTGCATGAGTTTTCCATAAGGCCCCTTATAAAAAAAACGCATGCGTTTTTGGATATGCTCCAAAAACGCATGGGACAGTCACACATGCTTTTTGGCTATTAGGGCATGCGTTTTTTAACATGGGGGCCTATGGGGGGCCTATGGGTTCGTTTTTTACATGCGTTTTTTAAAACGCAGGTCTCCAAAAATGCATGTGAAAAATGGTACTGTGACCACAGCCTAACAGATGAAATGGTGTTTTGATGATGTCCGGACTATGCTTTTCAGGTGTAAACTCAACCTTAGTGATGATGCGCTAACATAGTAATGCTGACCTTTGAAAAGGATCCTGTTCCGCTGCTTAGCCCCGGTGAGATAATTAATACAGTGAAAACTTATTGTGAAAGATCGGCACATGATAGATCAATAAAATGATTAAATATTTTATCCTAACAAAACAAAAAAAGGAGAAAAATGTCCTCAATTTTTCGAATTTTCTTAGTATTTCCCCCCTATTTATTTACAGTGTATGCTGTGTAGTATAAGTGACATGTCAATTCTATGCTCTGACTCAACTGTACAATTGTAATTATCCAAGTTTGTACAATTTAGTTTTCTTATTTTCATCTATTTTCTACTTTTGCTCAAAAAGATGCACTAAAAAAGAAAACGAAAAAGAATATTTGGTTTTACGTCGTCATGAATTATCCTGTTTAATAAAAATTCATTTCATTCATCATACAGTATATGGGAGTGCCTTTTGTACTTTAACTGTGGTTTAGGCCGGCTTCACACCACGTTTTTGGTGTATGAGGTTCTGTCCGGTGCTTTGCAGGAAGCACCGGACAGAACCTGACAGCCCTGGATAGAACAGAACCAGAGGGCAAATATGACCTCCGGTCCTGTTTTCTGCCGGAATTGTCAGATTGCAGGGATCAGGAGCTGTCCCTGCTGAAATGTCAGAATCAAGGCTTGCGGGAGCTAGTTGTGGTCCTGAAATCTAAGCAGGGGACTGCTCCAGGTGCTGAAGTTCAGCGTGGACGGTGCTGAGCTTCAACACCTGCCGTCCGGAAACCTGACAGATTCTCTGTCGGGTCCGACGTGATCCCGCGCCCCATAGGCTTCCATGTTACGGGGCGCCGGATCGCGCTGGATCCGGGAGGATCCGGCAGGATCCATTTTGGTTAAATTTTTTGCCCCGGACACAAAAATGATGCAAGCTCCGATTTTGTGTCTGCAGCAAAATACGAATGCAGACCCGGATGGGAAATCACTACCATCCGGCACCATAGGGCTACATTGTGTCAAAATCGGGTCCAGGGCGGTCAGGTTCGCAACGGACAGCCCCAGACCTGATTAAACCGTGGTGTGAAACTGGCCTTAAAGATTTGGAAACCTACCTGAGCACCCTGGGAACTAATCAGTACTGCCTTGCTCTCTTTACACTTAATGGCATTTGGAGGTGACAGAATGTCCACAAATGTTTACACTAAGTCCCGATTTCATTAACTCCACATAATTCAGGTTTATCAAAGCACATATTAAGGGACGTGTCCATCATCTGTATCTATAAAGTAATTCAACACATAAGAGGTTCTTATAATACAAATACAGTATTAAGTGTCTAATTAATACATATACTACATAAGAGTGCATTGCAGAGGTGTTTTTATGTGGTCTTAACAGTTTTCTTTTTACGAGGTGGAGTCGCCATTTAACAATTATTAGTTAAAGCTCATCCTGGGTGTAACAAAATGTAAGTTTTTTCTGTACTTATTTAATAAGCTAGGAGTGGGTGTCTTTTACTTATTTCACTAAGAGGTTTAGGTTGCTGCAAGGCAAACTCCAGAAAAGTAAGTCACTTTACTGAATCTAGTCTCCGTAATAACAACATACATTATGCATGTACCGTGAGAAGCGCATAAGTGATAAATCTCACTTGTCAAACCAAGACATTCACTGGCATAAAAAAAAAAAACACAAAACTAACTCTCATTAAAATGTGTCTGCAGGAGAAAGAGTCTGCTGCTGGGTAATCAGCTCCAGCGAGTGCAACCCATAACTTGTCCACATTGCCCTTTTCTTCCCGAAGTGCTTCACTATTTAGTCTTTACCATCATAACTATCATGGTATGTTACATTGATGGGCAGAACTTTGTCAGAAGGATCAACTATTCTTCACCTTGTCTTAGTAGTATATGCATAATATTGCCAAAAGCTGTCTAGACGCAGAATACCAATAAGTACAGCAGGTCCGTGCAGAGTCACAGAGTCCAAATACATAGGGGGCCCATCACTTAACAAAAAGTTTAAGTAGCCAGTGAAGAAAAAATGAACTCTTATATGGGTCAAAGCTCCTTTTCTCACTATATGTCAATTAGGACTCTTGAAAGACTAGAGGCTACGGAAGATACATCATGTATGTTTGGGTTTTATTTTAACTGCAATGAATGAGAAATAAACGTTATATTTATTCTTGGGGTGAAACATTTGCAAACACAAGGCAAAAAGTAAGGCAACAGAAATTGGAGGAGCTGTCAGGAGCAGCAAACAAACTTCTGCATTCACTTTTCAAAGTACAAAAAATATCAAAAAATTGAAAGTTGCAATCTGATTTGGTCCAATGGACTAGGGGTGTGACTACAACAGGTGCAGGGGTTGCAATCGCACCTGTACCCTGGAGCCTCGGGGGCCCCAAAAGTTCTGTTGGCCTAAAGAAAAAGACTAATGCTATTAAAGAATTGCAGTAATTGGGGGCCCCATTGGAGCTTTTGCATCGGCGCCCTTGAGTTTCAAGTTATGTCACTGCAAATCATCGATTATCAGTGTCCATCAATCTCCTATTTGTCTGTCAGCAGTTTTCTTTTCAATTACTGGGGAGAGAGGAGCACTCTCTTCAGATGTTTCTGCTTCCATACCTAATAATTGTTATTAGTTACGCCCTGCTTGGTACATCTTCTGAAATATGGCTGCCAAAAACCATGCCTAATAACCCTTATCTTATTATAAATGCAGCCAATAAAATCTTATGTCTTCATCAGATAATAAAGTGATTACAGTTTACTACACCTATAAGTAAAGAAGCTTGTAGCAACAGGTCCAAACCCTTGAACCCAAAGTATCCTAGGAACAGTGAGTCCCAGCCCTTGAACTCAAAATCCTAGGAACAGTAGAATCGCTTAATTAATGATGAAATGCTACATTCACCAATCAATATAATGTTTTAATCACCTAAGGCTATGTGCCCACGATGCGGTTCTTAGACACTGTGTATTCTCGCTGCGTAAAAATTAATTGCCTTATAGTTCCAATAGGATTTACAGAAATCTCATGCCCAATGAGCTTCTTTGTTACGCTGACCTGTGCCCGTATAAAATCTGCAGAATGTCAATTTTTCATGCCAGTATGCTGAGTATTATGTGCAATTTTTCCCATAGACTAAACAATAGAAAGGCTGCACTTTATACAGAGAACTTCATACAGTTCCCCGCTGCTAAGAAACTCTCAGAGCTAAAGAAGAGGGAGAGTACATTAAATGTTCACTGTTGACTTTGCATTGAATATGGAGTAAAAGTTCTTAATGGTTCAAAAAACCTTGGTGTCTGTGTTTCTTGTGGGACTACAACCATCTCTGCTAGCACTCCATAGCTGGACTAAAAATCTAGCCCCTTTGATCCACCCAGTTATCTTCTCCTTTTTTACATTTGCCTCCCAATCTGTCGTTTGCCAGAGTCATCAGAGACACCGGGACAGGAATCAGCTCCAATTTCCCAGGCCTTGCAAACCTGATGGAGATTGCGACACATGTAATCCACACGTAATTATAGCCATAAAGTTTTCTCAAAAACAAGTGCCAGGATTTATCATAAATAAAGCAGCTTTGTCTAAAACATGGCATATCAACAAAAAAAAGATAAAAAATGCTGTAAACACATGTAAAAAAAATGCATGTAAAAATGCCCAACTCTAATATTGGACTCTAATTCTTTTTCAGACATCACTTGATAAAGCAACTGAGGGTGCGAAACGGCCAAATTCTTTTGTCCTCCAGCACTTGTGCCAGTCTGCACCGAGAAATGAAATAAAAGTGATCTGTTTGGATTAACTGAGTGCCATGGAATTATTCCTCGCGCTGGACAATACAAACTGCATACATGCCTAAATACAGTAGATCACATAGACCCAATAAGGTAGAGCATTTACTTAAAACATCTCTGTACACCTAGACTGCTTGACAACTCCTCAGTGCTCTCCCTCTCTGCTGTAACTGAGATCTCAAGCTATAGTTGACAGTCAGACTATATGGGTGTAGACTGAATATACTTGAATTATATAAAAAAAATAGTGGTGGGTCCCCCGTATATTGATACTCAGCGCAGATAAAGCACATGGCTAGAGGCTGCAACCACCAGCCATGTGTGTTATGTTGACTGCATGTCAAAATACAGAGGAACATTTTTTATATGATTTAAATAAATGATTAAAAAAATCACATGGGTCCCCCCCAATTTAGATACTCATCCAAGATAAAGCACGCAGCTGTGAGTTGGTATTCTAAGCCTGGAGCAGGCCATGGTTATTGGGCCCCACCATGTAAAAAATACCAGCCTGCAGCCAGCCCTGAAATTATACATCCATTATCCTATCTCCAAATTCCAAATCCTGGCGCTTTACCCGGCTCTTCTCAATTGACGTTGTGCGGTGGAAATTGAGGTGATATAAGGGGTTAATGACAGCTGTGAGTTCAAATCTTTTATTTAAAATAAAAACAATTAGAGAAAAAATTCCCAAATAAAACAGGGAGCCCATTGAAAATGAACCCCCTGCTAGCACTCTGTTAATATAGATACCGTATATACTCGTGTATAAGCCGACTTTTTCAGCCCAAAATTTGGGCTGAAAAGTCCCCCCTCGGCTTATACACGAGTATATACTGTGGTGTGGTGGGGGCTGTGTCCGGGCACTGCAGGAGGAGGCGGGGGGGAGGCTGCAGAATGAGCGGCACGTCACGTGGTGCCGCTCATTAATTATGCATGGGGAGCAGCGCATAGTATATTGCTGCTCCCCTGCACAGTATAGCCTCCCCCGCTGTCTCCCTGCCCCCCCTATGTATACAGAGGCCCCCCCCCTCAGCATTGATTCATCTCACCCCCACGGTCTTCACCCGGGTCCTCCAGCTGCTCCGGCTGCGTGTCCCGCGTCTTCTAATACCGGCGTCCTCCCGCTCTTCCTGCTTGACTGTAATCATGTGACCCGGTCACATGATCGCAGTCAAACAGGAAGTGCGGGAAGGACGCCGGTATTAGAAGACGCGGGACACGCAGCCGGAGCAGCTGGAGGACCCGGGTGAAGACCGAGGGGGTGAGATGAATCAATGCTGAGGGGGGGGGCCTCTGTATACATGGGGGGCTGCATTATCACTGCTGGGGCTGCATTACCACTGCTGGGGGCTGTATACTGCTGGGGGCTGGGGCTGTATCACCACTGCTGGGGGCTGTATTACCGCTGCTGGGGGCTGTATACCTGTGCTGGAGTCCACCCTCGGCTTATACGCGAGTCAATAGGTTTTCCCAGTTTTTGGGGGCAAAAGTAGGGGGGTCGGCTTATACACGGGTCGGCTTATACACGAGTATATACGGTATATAAACAAAGCAAAACCAGAGGATATAGCCAAAAGTCAATATAAATTTATTTTGTTGTAAACATATTTGGAGGGCAGATGAGGATAGCAAGGAGCCCCCTACAAAATAGCAGCAGAATTATAGCATGAATTGTATGTCCAAACAATCAGGGACATAACGCATTGGCACATATATAGTTAATGCAGGTATAATACAGACAATAAGGATTACAAAAACTCCAAAAAGGAATGGCAGAATATATGTCAGGCAATCCACATAGGTAATGGCTATGTAATGGCTATGTAGGTATAAACAGTCAAAGGCTCATCAGCTTAGACCAATACATAGAAATAGCATAAAGCAGTATCATAGTGCACAATTACCCATAGAGCAACATATAACTGCAGTACCAGTAAATACAAAAAGCCTGAACCTGCAAATGAAAACTCACACAATTGCCAAAGGTTTACCAATAAATACTGCTGACGTTGGAGACGGCACCCAGGGCAGGGGAGGTCAGGGCTGAAAGCCCCAAAGCTTTTCGCGGCACAGGAAGCCCTTGAGGCCGCTTCATCAGGGGGAGGTATCTAAGTGCTGCCAGAGGTCCCCCTCTTATACTCCAACTAAGACCGCGCCACCGCAATCCGGAAGTGGTGCTCGCGGTCAGGTGACAGGAAGTGACGCGCCGCCCGCACCCGCGTCATCGCAGGGCGGTCCAGCGCGTCACTCCGCCGTCAGATCGTGCATATAGCGCTGTCATGGTGATGACGCTCAACCCCGCCCACCACGCACAATGCAGCTCATTCACCCAGGACGCGTCACCAGGGAAACAGGCCGCAGAGAGTGTGCAGGGGGCAGAAGGAGCGCGACACCAGGACCATAGTATAAAGGACATTAGAAGTGCACCAATTTAAAAAGGCACCATATTAGAAAAATATACCAATACACAAGAATTTACAATATAAAATCTTCATATGATGTCTTCATATGTTCCATATGGTGCAGATACTGTCCCTTTGGATCATGTGCCGATAGAAGCAGTATAGGGGATCCTCCAGAACAACTGGCAGCCTACAAAATTACAGGATAAAAAAAGCCATAATAGCCAATAGCAGACAATACCACATAACATGGGCTTTTATTACCCAAGCCCTGTACAATGATAGCTATAGGAATGAGGCAAAACCAAGGTGCTCGTTAAGGCCTAAGGGTGACATCGTTTTCAAAGTAACGATCCATTTAGTTTCTCTTTGCACCAGCAACTTTCTAGTATCTCCACCACGGATACCGCAATGTATGATGTCAATTGCCCTGAATTTCAGGGAAAATGGATTACTATCGTGGTGTTCAAGAAAGTGCCGTGGCAACGTTTTAAGGGTAGAAGGATCTTGTGCTTTAGGTGCTGCCAGAATGTCCCCCACGTGTTCCCTCACCCTCCTCCGTAGCTTTCTTGATGTCATACCAATGTAGATCAAGTTACATGCACAAGTGGCATAATAGATCGCAAAACTTGATCCACATGACATATATTCATTAATCTCATAGGTACGAGAGCCATCGGAGGAGGAGAAGGAGTTAACACGGAGCACATTCGGGCATGCCACACAGTGGCCGCATGTAAAGCAACCACGTCTAGGGCCAAGATAACCAAGTGAATTAGGTGGTTTAGGAACGTAATGACTCTTGACCAAAATGTCACGAAGGTTACGTGATCTACGGGCTGTAAGTAAGGGTCTTTCAGTTAGTACGTCTTTCAAAATTGGGTCGGCTTGGAGAATACACCAATGTCTGTTCAAAGTGTCGCGTAAATCATCCCATTTCTGATTATACGTGGATATAAAGCGGGTAGGTTGCACGGTTTGTGCTGCCTCTCTCTGCTTACCATATAGAAGTTCATTACGCGGCACATATTTAGCTCGGTGGTAAGCTCTCTTAATTGACCTGTTGCTGTATCCCCTCTCCCTAAAGCGTACTTTTAATTCCTCAGCGCAGATCTCAAAGTCAGCCTCAGAAGAACAGTTACGTTTCATTCTGAGGAATTGGCCAGTGGGGACGGCTCGAATGGTTGAGGATAGATGGGACGAACTGGCATGCAAGAGAGAGTTAACGGACGTGGGCTTTCTAAAAACATCAGTATATATGGTATTATCAGGCCCAATCGTCAAACTAAGGTCCAAAAACTCTATCTTATGTATGTCGAACTTATATGTAAGCTTAACATTGATTTGATTGTCTGCCAGTCGTTCCATAAATATAGCGAGTTGCTCCACAGTGCCGCCCCACAAAATAAACAGATCGTCGATGTACCGCCACCAGCACTGCACATGGGCACAGGCCGGACCTACCCCCTCGCATAGCAAATCTCGCAAAATAAAAACAGACACCTTCTTTTACCCATGTGTTTACCCCAAACATACCCTTGCACCTCCAATGCTAATCCACAACATGAGATCCCTTGTTAATGCTCCCAGGCTCTGCTATATCGCGCCGAGCAATTGCATTAAACTCTGATCGCTCAGCATGAGCACCGATCTCGCACGGCCCTGGCAACCGCAGCAGTGAGAGTCAGTGAGGTTACAAATGGGATACATGATACATCAGCTGTGACCCCAGGTGACCTCACTGACATCACCTCTCTCACACTGATGGTACCAAGAGCCACAGCAGTGAGAGCAGTGACATCAGTGATTTTCTCTTTCATATCTTGACTGGAGTATGATACATCTTTTTTGAACATTATACTGCAGCTTGGAAACTATTGGGCTTACTCCACAAGTGCTGTCCAAGTAGCTGAAGCCAGGTAGGTGAATATCTGCCTTGGCCAGCTGCCTCTCTAACAGTAGGTCAATATGCTCTTGGAATTTCAAATTGTCCTTACTGGGTATTTTAGAAAAATCCTGTAGTCATTTAAACAGTGCATTTTCTATGGCTTCAGGACTACCAAAGATTCATTCTAAACACTGTGTAAACACAAGGAGACACAACGAGGCGCAGAATAGTGCCCTATCAATGATGACACTTTTTGGAAAAAGGTGAAGTGTAATTCCACTCACCTTGTTGGGTTGTGCAAACCCACAACCGGCTGGAGCGCGAGAAATGCAGCTGCTGCTGGACCTCCACCTACCACAGGACGTGGAACACTGGTATCAGATGTAAGGAAAAAAGGTGTGTAACGGTCCGCGCTGCTGTGTCACAAAGTCACGGAGAAGACGGTGCTTCAGTAAAACATCCTTTATTCTTCCTGTCCTACGCGTTTCGAAGCCACCTCTGAGCTCCTTCCTCAGGGAGCTCAGAGGTGGCTTCGAAACGCGTAGGACAGGAAGAATAAAGGATGTTTTACTGAAGCACCGTCTTCTCCGTGACTTTGTGACACAGCAGCGCGGACCGTTACACACCTTTTTTCCTTACAAAGATTCATTCTAGTCTTTCCCATTCAGTCATCATAAGACCAGGCCCTGGATCTTGTATCTAGGTTGCTTCTGCCTCTGCACATGCTCTTATAAGCTTCTCACCGAGAGTTGAATGTTTTGATTATCTTGATTTGAATACCTTACCTCTGTTTTAGACTTAATATTACATACTGTGCGGTCTGTCTCACAATTAAGCTGCTGGAAACTCTGCTGTTCATTTAGAGAAAACTGTGCATTACGTTTTTCCAGAATAGCACTATATTTTTTACAAGTCTCTTTATATGATTATTAAGCTGTGTTCCATTGTCTTATTGCTCTCTCTAGTGGTAGCTCATGAGAAGCAGGCCCTGATACATTGGTCATGTGATTCAGCACTTTTTCCCATATGAGTGACATATAACAAGATGATTCCCATTTTGCAGTCTCTAAATTCTCCATAACTTTCCATGTGGGCTTGGCAGAGCGTTTCGCCCTTTCACTGGACTACGGATGGAGATCTAAATCCTGTTCTTGTGGCTGTAAATCTGGCAGAAACTGTGTGTCTTTTCCTCAGAAATGATATGTCACAGACAGGATGGATCTGGTAAGTGATGTGTGTTGCTGAGAGAGATCAGTGCTGAGGGAGACTGGGGCAGTGATTGTTTTGCATACAAACTGATAGATTGTAATTTATAAACAGATGGTTGGAGCTCCCTATTGCATAATCTTTATGGAAGCTGTGATCTGGCTTTACAGTTGTATCTGGCAGACCTCTTTTTTACTATTCTGCCTCAACAATTACACTGCTTGTATTGGGTGCTTGAGTTATAATTTCTCTTGATGCTTGAATACACAGTTTACTCACATGTAGAAGTGTCATCCGATAACTTGAACTTGACTGCAGAGGCATGTATGGAGATATTACAGTTTTATTTATTTTCAACTGAATTCTTGAATTTGTGCATGGTATAGAAGGCAAAAAGATGATTCTAACAGAGCTGCAAGGATATGCTTCTAATAAGAAACAAACATAAAATGGGGTAGAATGTGGGGTTACTGATATCAGAGCAGCTACAGAGAGAGAGGGGAAACAACCTTCTAAAAAGGCAAAGCAATACAGTGAAACAATAAAATGATTTCCAAATCGTGGGACATGACACTGCATGTAAACAAAGAGCAGGGAACTCACAGAGTAACAGAACATCTATACTGGATCCAAGGATGTGAGTAATGTTTTTCAAGTCAATTATGCATGTGCATCTCTTTTTGTTTTTAAACACAACATTTTTCATTTAATTTTTTTGCTATGCAGTCTGAAGACAGAATGCTTTAAGGGTAACATAGAGGCGTTGCCTCTCTTGTCAATGTATGTGGTGTTGTTAATGTGCAATGTTTATTTTAGCAGCAATAGATTATCATTGCTGTGACTTGCTAGCTCATGCCATGTTGACCGACATGCCCCCTTCTCTGATTGGCACCTCACTACCAATATATAATGTCTATAGAGATACTGGTGGGAGCGGGGGCAGCTTTTTCAGCTCTGCTGAATGCTAACTCTAAAAACTTTGTATCAAAACTGCTGCCCTCACTAATCTAATGGATTCAAGGTCTATTTGCCTACATCATGCTGCTCTCAGAAGAGGTAACAAAAACCTACTGACATTTTTAGGGAGCATTTATACTTAACAATTAATGAGAACAAGTGTTTTCTTCCTAGCCATGCTCAATTCCCAGTAATTGTGTAGCGTAAACAGGTTGCCGATCTTTGTCCAAAAAATCATTGTTCTCGGCAGCAAATCCTGTGTAAATAAAACTTGTGCTGTTGAGAACTATGGCAGCTAGCAATGAGCGAGTGTAATCGTTACTTTTCGCTATTCCCACGGATAGTAGAGTATTCGTGATACTCGTTACTCGGCAAGAATCGCCGGGGCTCTTGAGCGAGATGTCCATCGTTACCGATCTGACACAAATTGACATCTCCCTTTAGTAAACAATAGGAGCTGGCATGTCAGTGAGGGCAGATTGAATGGTAGGATCTCTCTGGGGGCACTGCAAGGTGTTTTAGTCATTGCCGAATGTGTTGGGCGGAGCCTATGATTAATTGACTGACATTGGACTTACTATTCGGACGAATATGGAAGTATTAAAAACTACTCGTTACGAGTATAGTGAGTGCCAATATTTTGCTACTCGCTCATCACTAATGGCAGCCTTTGCACATTGAAGATCTATTACTGATCATTCACTGCACATCTGAAATACATAAATACATATTGACCATTTCGTAATGAGTACATGCTTATGGCTTATATTAGCCAGGGGTTGGCATATGGCAGCTCACCACTCTATCAAAATATCAAAAAAGAGGGCAAAAAGTGGAGCTATAGTGCATACAAATTTATTACAAAATCACCAAATTCATAACAGACAGTAAATAACACAAATAAGTGCAAGATAAAAAGGTGGCGCAACGTCTGCAGATGTTTAACAAGACAATTGTGGTTCATACAAAGTTGTGAATCACTATTGATATACAGTCTTTTGTTATACATACATAAGTCACTACATCAAAGCTGTAATAGCTATCCTAGTGGTATACATGCTATTGCTCGGTAAGTAGGTAACCCTTTAAACCACTCATAAAGGGATTTATGACAAACGTATGATTAGACAGCATATTTATACCGTGTTAGCCAGTAGATAGAAAAATCTCTATGAGTTGTGACAGAGAGGAATGGAAGATGGTGTGAATTGGTTTCTCATATTTGTCTGATCTTTGTTTGGATCATCCTATAGTGTTTTGTTGTTCTTGTGTATCATCCCATTGCATTCTTTGTCCTTTTCCTCCTGGTCTCTGTGTCCGTGCGCATGCTGGCTCTTCGGGCCGCTTTCCCCACCCGCATAGTGTCATTTCCATCCGACGTTTAGCTGGGTTGCCCTGGTTACCACCGGGCTTCTGGCCGGGCGTTGATGACGCTGTGTGGGTGGAGGTCGGCGGTGGCGAGCGCGCATGCGCCAATTACGGCACGGAGGTTGTATGATTCTGGACATGTGACCGGACATCTCCGGATTTAAGGCTGAAAGGCATCCCCATGATGAAGCTTTGCACCTGCACCTTATTTTAACAAGCGAAACGTATGTAGGGGTAATTAATCCTGGGATCCATATCCCACTACTGGTCTGCCGTGACTTTCTGGACTGATTGATATAGAGGTAGGACTTCTGATATCAGTTGCATGGGTTGTATGGGATGCACCATTATTATTTAAGAATATACAAACCCTGCACTGAGTATCAGTTATATCCTCCTCTTCATACTTGAAAATTGAGCTGTCTAATCATACGTTTGTCCTAAAACCTTTATGAGTGGTTTAAAGGGTTACCTACTTACCGAGCAATAGCATGTATACCACTGGGATAGCTATTACAGCTTTGATGTAGTGACTTATGTATGTACAACAAAAGACTGTATATCAATAGTGATTCACAACTTTGTATGAACCACAATTGTCTTGTTAAACATCTGCAAATGTTGCGCCACCTTTTTATCTTGCACTTATTTGTGTTATTTACTGTCTGTTATGAATTTGATGATTTTGTAATAAATTTGTATGCATTATAGCTCCACTTTTTGCCCTCTTTTTTGACATCTGAAATACAGTCTGCATGTGGAAACAGACTTTTAAACAAGTTAGTAATTTGCATTTCGAAGGTGTTTAATTCTGCAGATCACATACATTGGGGAAGGAAAAGTGCAGTTGTTTTATGAATCAATGGGTCTATTATTAGACAGGCGTTTCCTAATGTTAATTAATTCTGTTCTCCCCCTAAATATATCATAGAAAGTCAAGGAATTGGAAAAAGAATTTAAGTGTAACAGATGTTAATGTAAAACAGATATCGGCCTTTCAGAGAGAAGGATCTTCCCTTGCCTTGGGTGCTGCAACTGTAACAACATGCAGAAAGGTGATTTCTTTGTTTACCCAAGTACAGGGAGGAGGTGTATGTTAAGATAGCATTTTACCTGCAAATCAGATTATGAAATCTATTTGATTAACTAACCTCATGGGCTTTTATATGTGGGCAAGACCACACAGGATATATCAACCTGAACAAATGATTTCAAGCGGCGTAATGTGAAGCTTATTGGCCTCAATATCAAAATCTCCAACTCACATGTGAGACTGTAACCCCTGCAGCCGCCGTAGTTACCCCTCTAATGATTTGTACACACTATATTGAGCTCCCAATATAAAGACGCTTTGAAAAACATACACACATTTATCAATGGATTTACACTAGGATTTCAGTTTTTGGAGCTCAAACTTGTCCAAAATCATCACTTTTTATCCCAAAGTCACAAATTGTTGAAATTGTTTGTCGGGAAAAATTATATTTTTGCTGACTGAAAAGATCACATTTGGCAGCACATCATCCTGAATAAACAGGTCTTGCGATGCCGAGAATAATGGCAGCCTATGCACAAGGATTGTTGTATGATGTTGTATAAATATTCAGTGTGCATCTGAAATGCAGTATGCCTGTGTTAGGCCAAGTCCACACACCTCCGCTGTCAGTATCTAGCGGTTCTCCACTCAATACTTAGGTTTTTGCAGACAAGCGGAGGTGCGTGTGTGCCGGCGCTTTCTGCAGACGCAGCCCATGGTTACCCGATGTGAATCGTGGTGACCATTTCACATACAAGGCTGCCTAGTGTCCGCTTAAGCCGAGCGCACAGCGCTCTGGGAAAGCGGACAATAGGCAGCCTTGTCTGTGAAATGGTCACCACGATACACATCGAGGTAACCATGGGCTGCGTCTGCAGAAAGCGCCGGCACACACATACCTCCGCTTCTCTGCAAAAACCTAAGTATTTAGCGGAGAACTGCTAAATACTGATAGCGGAGGTGTGTGGACATGGCCTTAACAAGTTTCTAAATGACTGCCAATCAACAAATACTTACCAATTGGGGATCATTTAATGTCACAAAATTGTCACATGTGAATGCACCTTCAGTTTTAGAGGATTACAGAATCATACAATGATGGAGTTGGGAGGGACCTCCTGGGCCATCTGGTCCAACCCCCTGCTCAAAGCAGGATTCACTCAATCATCCCAGACATATGTCTGTCCAGCCTCAGTTTGAAGACTTCCATTGAAGGAGAACTCACCACCTCTCGTGACTGCCTGTTCCACTTGTTGATCGCCCTCACTGTCAAAACGTTTTTTCTAATATCTAATTTGTGCCCCCTCCTATTCAGTTTCACCCATTGCTCCTAGTGTTTACTTGTGCAAATCTGAATAAGGCTGATCCCTCTACAGTGTGATGGCCCTTGAGATATTTGTAGACTGCTATTAATGTTGAAGATACACTATGCAAGATGTATGCGAGATACTCGTATGAGTCTCGCATGACTCACCTGGAATGGCCGCTGGCTTTCTGGACAGGAGCATGTCAGCTGCATAGAAACACATTCAGTTGATGTACTCCTATTCAGATAGGCAGGAGCCGTTCTTGGTGAGTCATGCTAGACTCATGCGAGTGTCTCACATTCATCTCAAATAGTGTGTCTCCAGCCTAAGTCTCCTCTCTAAAGGTACCGTTGCACGCGGCAATATGGCTTCCATATCGCCGGCAATTTGACGTGGGAGCGCACCTTTTGGGAACATTTTTGCACATCGCCGTCGCACTGTCACACATAGAGATCTCGCCTGTGTTCTACGGCAATCCTGCGTTCCGGAAATCGCCTGCAGAACACCGGAAGCAATTTCCCTTTTCCGCATCGCCGCGTCACACGCCACCATCTCACCAGCGATGTGGGCATAGAGTGTGAGTATGGCGAGGAGACAGGCGTGCCAAAGTGTTTTTCACTGTGCCCCTACCACTCTGATTGGCCGACACAACTGCATAACCATTGGTCAGCCTTGTCAGGATGTCTGCGCACTACATGACGCATGTGTCCTTTCTACTATATCACTATTCAAATATGGCGCGTTAGCCATGGCCAGCCAATGGGAACGCAGGAGCGACCACCAATCGAGGCAGACGGGGCGAGCCAAACAGAACGCTCAGGCATGCCTCTGGAATTGCTTCCAGATGGTCTGAGCTCGCTTTCTACTTCGCTATCGCCCTGTCACATGCCATGATGCGCAGGAATCGTCTGGTGGTTATCGCCTAATTTCACTGCAGTGCAGGGCGATCAGGCGATGCTCCACCAGTGATTTCTCGCCATAAAATCTCCCTGTCTCACGCCACTACGCACTGCCGCAATACACGAATTTACAGTGATATGTAAGCCATATTGCCGCATATGACAGTACCTTAAGTCTAAGCCCTGCTGTCCTGGATTTGGGTCTATGCCTTGCTATCACGGATTTGGGTCTATGCCCTGCAGTTCTGGATTTAGGTCTATGCCCTGCTGTCCCGGATTTGGGTCTACACCCTGCAGTCCTGGATTTAAGTTTAAGCCCTGCTGTCCTGGATTTGGGTCTATGCCCTGCAGTCCTAGATTTAGGTCTATGCCCTGCTGTCCCAGATTTGGGTCTACGCCCTGCTGTCCTGTATTTGGGTCTACGCCCTGCTGTCCAGGATTTGGGTCTACGTCCTGCAGTCCTGGATTTAGGTCTAAGACCGGGCATCTTGATAAACGTCCCTCACCACCACCCCCCGACATCTCCTCCTGTCAGGGTAGAAATAAATGACAAGGGGGTGTGGTTTGGGCGTGGCTAGGCGCATCATAAAAATTTGCCATAATTTGTCCCTTTTTCTTTTCTTCAAAAGCTGTGAAGTAGGAACGTCAGTGCAGAGACATCGTCACCTTTTCGGTGATATCCTATAATAATCGCTCCTCAAAAGGCAATATGTATTTACTTACTAGAATAACCAGAACAAATGAACAAACTCATTTAATTGGTCTCTCAATATAATTTCTTACAATCTGCCTGTTAGATACAATATCTGTTATGTATAAATAAGCGCTTTTGCTTGGACAAAGGTGAAATATTCATATTTTCATCTGTTTTATGTTATGTGATATGGTATTGTTAACTAGAAGCCTGAAACTGATCTGTAATTTTAATTAGTAACACTTATTAATTCACTGATTTGCACAATTCGAGGAAGCGTTGGATGTTATTTGTTTGAATAAGACGAGTGTTAGAGGTCGAAATGTAGAACTGTTTGGCAAATAAAGCTTTTAGCGCAGGTCAATGGAGAGCGCTGCGGCTTTTTAGTTACCTCCATTTTTATGATAAGGGTTATAGTGGCATCTTGTGGCCACATGTGACATAACACCATGGATATATTACCAAAACCAAAGAATTTCAACCTCATTATACAATTCTATTTTATAGTACTATTATCTACCTATATCATTTCCAGTGTGACAGAAGCTTTTAAGATAATTGGGAAGAAAATATCTTATTCTCATGGTAGAAATTGTAGAGACTGTAAACTCCGCTGACAGAATTTACATTATTTTCTGAAAAGTTTTATTGTAATTTTTACTGACATAGCGGCAACATACTCCACAGTACTATACAGAGATTGTTATCACTCACCGCACTATATAAATATATAAAGAAGCATAAAGCATTGGATTTTTTTTTTGTTTCCTTTACTGTCATTGTAGTTTCCGTTAAGTAAAGGAGAGAAGAGTGCGTTGGATCCCCGCGCTGCTGCTGACAAGGGTTAAACCAGACAGTAAGCATATAAAAATTCCAATTTATTGCTATGCAGTTCGGAGTAGAACCTTCTCCTGCCTCAGACATAACAAAAAAGAAATCACTTCCCCCCTGAAGAAGGGGTCGGAGGGGACACATTATCACTTAATAACTCAATTTAAAAAACAATTGAACAAATGATTGAAAATAAAAAAGTGCAGAAAAAAAATGGGAGGAAGGGATTTATTTTCTGGGAAAAGGGTATGATGTCAGCTCACCACTTCGGGCAGGAAAGCTTCAGTAATCCTGGAAACCTGTGTAGAGGTGCCAGTGCCAGGGGCTCTGGGTAGTCAATAGTGAGGTAGATCTGATGCCAAAACGCAGTCACGGCACGGCTGAATTTGCCCAGTCAGCTCCTCGGTACAACAGTTCCGTTTTTGTGATCCCGCATGGGGGGGACAAAACCTGTACAGGGTCAATTAAGAAGTTTAAAATACTTTTACTGGAACTTCTCTTGAACGTTACAGACGAATGGGTATTCACATTGGTATATTTTGGAGCAGGCTGTTCCCCAAGTTCCAACACCTCCTGACTTCCATTATCCAACATCTCCGATTCACATGGAAGGACCCGTAAAGCCAGAACTTGTGGCCGACAATGCACCAGGGACAATCACTCTCTGGATACATTCCGAAGAAAGGGGAAAATGACCAAACATTGGAGGGAGCAATTTATTCCGTATTCTGCCCGCGAACTGGCTTTGAGGCACCGATCTTAGGCCGACCCAGAAGGTTGAGAACATAACACTGCAACCCCTTTGATAGTCTACACCCCTCCCCTTCCCCAAGTGATAAGATTAACTGTTTTCGGTAATGGCATAACCTCTGGGGAACCTGAGGAAAACCCTCAATTTTGGCCACTAGAGGACCACATTCACAAAACACAACTTTCACAGATAAACACAAACGCAAGGTACCCCTTGGGTGACAGCATCTTTGGCCCTCTTAGGCTGCTTTCACATCAGCGTTTTCTGCCATTCGCGGCAGATCCACCAGATTTACTGCATCTGACGCGTAACGGCTCACTTGCGGTAAACCCCATTCACTCTCTATGGGACTTGCAGTCATGTGCGGCACTTGTGGTTTTGTCGGATTCAGCAAATGAGGCAAGTCAAAAAAACCACAGCTAGAAGCAGTTTTTTTTCACTTGCCATGCAAGTGCTGAATTTGCCACATCCGGCACTTCAAGGATACAACACTATAACATCACGTTATCCATGAAAAAGTTTGTAGCCATTTTAATTTATCAAACACTGTATCCACATATTTTGTGTTTTTAATATAACTCACAGACCTTTGACCAATGGCTGTGAATAGTGGTCAACCCAAGCTTCCAAATGTTCCCCCAGGGAACTTCTACCAACCACATTATGTCTAAAAGGAGGTGCGAAAACATGGTATGTTTTTTTGGTAATGAATGATAAATAGGTAGAATAGTATTTTCTATATAGACATATTCTGCTATTTTTTGTTAATAGCACCCATGTATAAACTCTTTCCCTTTAATGTATACACCGTAATGTTTCATTAAAATGGTCAGTATGGTCAGTAGGATCATTTAAGAACTTGATATACTGTAGATATCAGAATTTTCTAGATATTGTACAGTAGATTCATTTTACAATATAGTTCTGAATCCAATGAATCTCCCATGTCGGCTGACCAAATAATTAAGTTATTTTCTTTCAATTCTTTTAGAGCTGTTTTTTCTCTATTAGATTAGATTACTAGTGATATATTTAGGTATATATTCTTGGCCAACAAAAATTGGAATTGAAATTGGTCTAATGCCACAAGCCGTGATTGTAATGGATAGAGATAAGGATTTCCCGTGGTGAAAATGGCATTGAGTCATTTCCCTTGGTAACTAATGTTTTTCCATTTGTTTTACCTCAATTTGAAGATTCAGTCCAGTGACCTCTTAATGCATGGTCAGTTCCCCTGTCGTAATCGTGATGGTTCCTATTACCTTCATTTTTCCTTCCTGTGCTTTATTGTCTTCAGGTGTTTTCCGTTGTCCCGGTTTGGTTTGCCCTATCATAGTATGGATGGGGATATATACAGTGTCCTGTTGGAATACTCATGACCTAGAAAGCAATCACAACTTTCTGACATCGGGCACTATATTGCAACCCAAAATCCTTTGGTAATCTTCAGATTTCAAGGTGCCTTATAGACAGTGAAGGCACCCAGTGCGAGAGGCAGCAAAACAACCACAAAATATCTCTGAACTTCCACCATATTTGACTGTAGGTACTGTATTATTTTCTTTTAGGCCTCATTCTGTTTTCAGTAGACAGTAGAATTATGCGCTTTACCAAAAGATCAATCTTGGTCTTATGTGTCCACAAGACGCTTTCTCAAAACTATTTTGGCTTACGTACATTTTGGCAAACTTCAGTCTAGCTTTTTTATGTCTCTGTGTCAGCAGTGGAGTCCTCCTGAGTCTCCTGTAATAGCGTTTTATTAGTTTCAAATGAGGACAGATAGTTTGCACTGACACTGATGCCCCCTGAGCCTGCAGGATGGTTTCAATTTCTTTGGAATATTACTGGGGCTGCTTATTCACCATCTGGACTATCATGCATTGCAACCTTTCATCAATTTTTCTCTGCTGTCCACATCGAGGAACATTAGCTATAGTACCATATATTGTAAACTTCTTGATGATGTTGCACACCATGAACAAAGGAATATTAAGATCTCTGGAGATGGAGTTGTAACCTTGAGATTGTTGAAATTTTTCAACAATTTTGGTTCTCAAGTCCTCAGTCAGTTCTCTTCTTTCGGTTTTCCATGCTTAGTGTGGCACACACATACACAATGCAAAGATTGAGTAAACTTCTCCCCTTTTTATCTGTTTTCAGATATGATTTTCATAATGCCCACACCTGTTACTTGCCACAGGCGAATTTGAACAAGCATCATATAACTGAAACAAAGTTGTATGCCCACAATTTTTTAAAGGTGTCAACAATTTTGTCTGGCCCATGTGTGGGGTTTTGTGCGAAAGTATGTCTAATTTACCTTTTTCTGTTTATTTTGTGTTATTCCAATGCACACAAATTAAACAAATGTGTATGACAAAACATATGTGATTGCAGTAATACTTAATTTTCTGGAACCATTCCAACACTTTTGGCCATGGCTGTATATATTCTCCCTTCACTACATTTCCTTGCTGGCTATACTTCTAGGTTTATTATGGTTAAGGAGTTCCATTCCTTCAGTGAAGGGATTTTGCCTGCTAGACAAACACCATGTGCATTTCTGCTGTGTGTTTTCCTGACTTTCTAACACCTTTCCTCGAGTTAGGTTGGTGGTAGGTTACGCTAGTTTAATTTATTATTCTCCCTTCTCCTCTTATGTGCACATGTTTTAAATATCCTCACGTTGTGCCCTCATATACCTCTAAACACTTTCCCTTTTCTGTTTAGCTTTGTATATCGGCCTCCCCTCTGATTCCACAGGAAGTATGAGAAACTCTTTGACTGCCTTTTAGTACGCCAGGTTCAAAGTGGTGATATTTTGTTGTGCAAGCTAGGGATTTTCTAGTCTCACGACCAGTAGGGCATTGGTGCGGCTTCTGTGTGTTGTAGGCTTTTTTATTTCCATTACTCATGTATAAGTGAGGTAAGTCCATAACAAAGAGACTTGCTTGTTTCTGAAACGTAAAGGTATCCTATTTATTTATCTCTAAGTCACATTCTTCCTTAAATTGGATATCGTTACTTGTTGAAAGACACTCAGATTGAAAGAAATTATATTTAACAGTCAAATTTGTGGCTGGTTTGCTCACATCCAGAAAAGTTTAAAAACCGTCAAACCTGTTTGTAGGTGAAAATTCTAACTCTTTGGAAAGGAGAACCTGTTGTGACCCTAAATGTGTTGAGCTGGTAAGGTTCCATACTAGACACTTCTTTAATGAAGTTTTTTCATGTTGTATTTGGGACACCTTTTTGTTAATGTGTTTTCTTCCTGCACATTTCCTACGTTTTTTGGGGGGATTGGAAAGATACTGTTTCCTGGTTCTCCTACTTTCCATATCTCCTAATACACTCACAGAGGAATCAGTCAGTGTCTAATGTTGTTTAAGATACATCTGTTGTAATATCTGATTTTCTGAAGCTGACCCCCCTTTTCTCTTGGGGTACGATTTTTTTTCAAAACAGATTGCATTCCATGTGTACTCTTCATTTTTTTACATAATCCTGCGTGTCTCTTTTGAATTTGTTTTTCTTGAGTTCAGTGATATAGGATTCCAGTTTAGATAAGTTGGCATTATTTTGATCATATAATGTGTTGAATTCCAGTGTAGTCACATATTTGTGAAGGTTATTTTGTACAGTTTTTATAATGCATTTTAACTTTGTAGAGTTCAAGATCTTCATGTTTTTGTTGAGTTGCAGTAAGGAGAACCTGTCAGCAGCATTTTACTAAGTAAAGTATTGCAAGGGTCATATTGACACTGTCATACTGATTAAAATGATACCTAAGGTGAAGAAATGCATTTTGAATATTTTCTTTAATCCGTGTTTGAAGTTTTCTGCTATTCATATCTTCGTGCATCAGGATGGGCCTGTGGGATGGGACAGGTGGAAGGGTTGTCAGCTCTGCTCCATAGCCTCTGGGTGTCTTCTCTTCTTCCTTATGTGATAACACGCTCGGGGATCGCCTTTGCTGGGATCAAAGGGCACGTGGTTTCTGCATCCAACTCAGGTGAACAGCAGAGATCTGGGTGCAACTGACACTGGGTCAGATTTATTTAGGTGAATGCAAAAAAAGAAAGCAAAAAAAAAAGCAGCAAAATAAATCCTTGCCTGTCCAGCTCTAACTATACAGGATGATATCCTAACTGCAGACTGGAGGGCTTCTCCCTTCCAGCCAAACCACATAAACACTGAGCAATGCTTCCACTCACATGTGTCTCATACACAGACAGGCTTTCTGTGTTCCCAGGCTGAGACACTCACCCGACCTCCTAGCTTCCTTTTACCTCCGCCCACCAACTCTTATTAATTCATTAGTAGCCAGGCGATACTGACCAGGCTAGGTCACATAGGACATATACCTGGGCAAGATATACCTGCCCTAATCCTCTAATCCCACTTGATTCTCACAGTTATTAAAATTTTGTGGTGTCGTTGTCCTAGTCTTGGCCGGTGCTTGCACAGATTGATCTCATGGTGCGCTACTGTAAAATGGCATTGGATGGCACTGAGCAATCTGCACATGCCCAGCTGCCACCACTTGCATGGAGACTACATAGAGATCAGTTTGTGTATGCATTGCCCATGGCTAGGGAGGTGACAGCACAAAATTTTAAAAAGGAAGAAGAAAGGATGACGCACACCAGGGGCCAGGGTTACTCCCGGTTTAGACAGGCGATTCTTCTCCTTCCTTGTCACGGGTGGACCGCGCCTGCCGGTAGTGGGGCCCGGTGTAGTGCAGATCAAAATTGAGGTCGTCTTACGGGAACAGATTAAAAGGGGTTTTAATTTGTTTTCTTCGTGACGCCACCTATGAGTAGATTCGGTAAGGACTACCGACGCTGCGGAACCTCCCGGGGTGATGGACAGCAGCAAGATGTTACGCTCCCCACAGGCTGAGCGGTGATCCCCGGGGGCTGGAGCTGCTCAAGATGTTGTGCGGCAGCTGCGGTTACCTTCAGTTAACGACGGACAGTTCATAAGGAGACACGGACACAGATAGTCTCTGCAACGGTTCTTTACTGTAACCAGCAGGCAGTACATGGCTTACAGTGGTTGAGTAGAAGACCGGGTGGACTTAGCAGTGATAGTGCTCCTCAGAGATCCGCAGTGTACCTCCTCTCTACCTCCTTAGCTTCTCTTGCCAGCGTCGCCCAGGAATACCAGGTCGGGTACGGGGAGGCTGCTTCAATGCCCTATCCATGATGTACGTTCTGGATTCTTTGGGGAGCCTTGGGTCCCTCAGTGGGTACACCGCTGGTTAGACGACTGGAAACTGGCTGGTGGTGGGGTGCTCCTATAAAGCTGCTCCTCCACGGGGCTGGTTCGCGTGACAGAGGTGAACTGCTGCCAGCTTCGGTACCAGTGAACCGGCTGTAAGTTGTGGGCACGGGAGTCTTTTGGGAACCCGTGTAGAAATGCCCATTCCCGGTAGTTAAGGCCTCAGGTGCTGACACCCGACCGGTGACGGCCCAGGGGCCCGCACGGAGTGCGGAGCCCCCGCTCCTCGTTCTAGTCTGCTCTTGTCAGGTTCTAGATTCTGTCTCCGACTGTCTAGATTACTGTGTGTTCTACTTCACTACCCTAACACTCCACCCACCAGGACCTAGGATTGGTCCTCTGTTCTAGGTGTTGTATGTTGGGTTGGATCTCTGAGTTAACTATTGCACTGCTTTGTCAAGAGAATATTGCGGCTGCAATACTCCCTTGTGACGCACTCGTTGCGGGGCGCCCACACTCCCCCTTGGTTAAATCAGCTTGTCCCCAAGCGTCAAACTACTCACATTACAGAGGTTTTTACATTTTTATACATATATGACACACTTTTATTAAAATAGAAAAACAGGTAAAAATATGCTTTGGTGACATAAGCAAAGAAACAGGTAATCACTTTGTGCGGACCCGGCGGGCGGTCGGCTGTACTTTAACTAGAGTCCAGGCTGTAGCCGCAAGATCACACAGTCAATGATTAACGGGAACAGAGTCATTGATGAAGTTCAAGTTTTAAAGTCACTGGCTCTGAGGGTGATGGCGCACCCGGATAGCGAACCACCCATCTGCACAAGCATAGCGCTCGTAGGTGATTATGTCGCCCCGGTATAGGTCGCGATCGGGATGTCCTCTTGGCAAGTTTGACTCAACGTCCCGGCGCCCCACAAACACCTCCTCATTCAAACCCACCTCCCAAGCGAACCCCCACCCGGTATTTAAGTTAAAGGTGGAAATTCTACCTTCACGGCGGAGTTCATCAGGCAGCGGCGGCTGGCGGCGAGCCTCGGCACGGGCCTCCATGTTGGCGCGTTCTCGGGCTTGCCACTCCTCTCGTCGTCTCTGGCGTATATCTCCGTCGTTACGGCTTGGGGTGTAAAGATGAGTAATGGAGCTGGTGGTTTGGCGGGAAGCTTGAACTTGGCGGGCTGTCTGTATCGGAACCCGGTGGAACGGCACAGGGGAAGGTGTCGGCAGTGCACCCGACCAGTGTACCCGAGCTGTGTGCCCGGAAGGAAGTTCTTTGTTGTCTCCCCAAGCGAACCCGGTGTCGAAATCCTCAGCGGTGCTGTGGGTCTCGTCGTCATCCTCTCCGACCTCTTCCTCGATGATCACATCAGGCTGCTCGATGATGAAAGACGTTAAAGCTTGTTCCGTTGTACAACAGGGCGGTGGTGCTGCGGATCCTTCCGTAGGGACGTCCTGTAGGGCTTCCAGGCTGCCTGCCTCTTCATCTGTTTCCGCAGGTAAAGGTGTTTCAGTCCCGGTTACCAGGTAGGCCTCTGTAGTTGCAGAGGAGGCCTCCGGTTCAAGGGAGAAACAAGCGACAGTCTCGGTAGTGTGGAAACTAGTCGCGGGTTCCGCAGGTGGAACCTGGTAGAGATCGAGTTCTTCCATGGAGCGTGTTATGAGCTCCGGCTCAAGAACGGAATCGGTTGCGATGTTGGTCGCTGGAACGGGTCGAGTTGCGGCCTCCACCGGAATGACACAGTCTATTGGCTCAGGTGACGGAGCAGGACAGGTGGTAGGCGAGGGTGAGACGGTCGAGAAGCTGGTGACGTCGTCTGGGCTTGGAGAAGCTGCACCCGGTCGGCTCTGCTGCATCGCATGGTGTAGTCGTCTGCCTAGGGTCGCGCTCCAGCTACGGATCGTCCATTCCACTGTCTCTAGTAACCGCACCCGGAGGTCTTGTAGAGCCTCTAGCCAGAAGTCGGGGCTGCCGTCTATGGTAAAGGCAGGATCCGGACCCGGTTGGCTGATGGCTGCTCTGGCCTCCGCCTCGACCTCCCGCATCAGGTCTTGGAGTCTCATGCTGGCCATTCTTCTTTGGAGGGAAACCACACCCGATCAACCGGTAAGACGTTCTGGTTGAGCTGGTCAGGAATTCCGTCTGTGTGTCTATGTATGACACTCCCATCTCCTCTGGGCTTTTGTAGTCCAATCGTGGGAAAAGTCTTTGGGGTCCGCCCCCATGGTTGACTCGAGCAATCAGGGCGGACAAAGAGTTTGGCGCCTTTTGTCTTTAGCCCTCCCACAGTGAGGGGGGGGGTTGACTCACTCCTGGGCTTCACGTGGCGGCTTCTTGTGGCGGGAACGCCATCTTGGGCGCCATCTTGACCCAATGGTGTAAAGGCGGGAAAGTTCTTTTAGGGACGAACAAAGTCCAATTGTAGACAATAAAGTCCAGTTTAAGCACAACATACCCGTTGGGTAACGGGCCTGCTCGTATCCTGTTCGTGACGCCATTTTCTGACGCACACCAGGGGCCAGGGTTACTCCCGGTTTAGACAGGCGATTCTTCTCCTTCCTTGTCACGGGTGGACCGCGCCTGCCGGTAGTGGGGCCCGGTGTAGTGCAGATCAAAATTGAGGTCGTCTTACGGGAACAGATTAAAAGGGGTTTTAATTTGTTTTCTTCGTGACGCCACCTATGAGTAGATTCGGTAAGGACTACCGACGCTGCGGAACCTCCCGGGGTGATGGACAGCAGCAAGATGTTACGCTCCCCACAGGCTGAGCGGTGATCCCCGGGGGCTGGAGCTGCTCAAGATGTTGTGCGGCAGCTGCGGTTACCTTCAGTTAACGACGGACAGTTCATAAGGAGACACGGACACAGATAGTCTCTGCAACGGTTCTTTACTGTAACCAGCAGGCAGTACATGGCTTACAGTGGTTGAGTAGAAGACCGGGTGGACTTAGCAGTGATAGTGCTCCTCAGAGATCCGCAGTGTACCTCCTCTCTACCTCCTTAGCTTCTCTTGCCAGCGTCGCCCAGGAATACCAGGTCGGGTACGGGGAGGCTGCTTCAATGCCCTATCCATGATGTACGTTCTGGATTCTTTGGGGAGCCTTGGGTCCCTCAGTGGGTACACCGCTGGTTAGACGACTGGAAACTGGCTGGTGGTGGGGTGCTCCTATAAAGCTGCTCCTCCACGGGGCTGGTTCGCGTGACAGAGGTGAACTGCTGCCAGCTTCGGTACCAGTGAACCGGCTGTAAGTTGTGGGCACGGGAGTCTTTTGGGAACCCGTGTAGAAATGCCCATTCCCGGTAGTTAAGGCCTCAGGTGCTGACACCCGACCGGTGACGGCCCAGGGGCCCGCACGGAGTGCGGAGCCCCCGCTCCTCGTTCTAGTCTGCTCTTGTCAGGTTCTAGATTCTGTCTCCGACTGTCTAGATTACTGTGTGTTCTACTTCACTACCCTAACACTCCACCCACCAGGACCTAGGATTGGTCCTCTGTTCTAGGTGTTGTATGTTGGGTTGGATCTCTGAGTTAACTATTGCACTGCTTTGTCAAGAGAATATTGCGGCTGCAATACTCCCTTGTGACGCACTCGTTGCGGGGCGCCACAAGGACACAAAGGAGAAGCGCAGGGGCTGGAACAGAGCTAAAGGCCCTTCTAACAATCCCATCCCACAGGCCTGCCCCAATGCTCGTAAAAATGAATAAAAGAAAAATACAGATTAATAAAAGAAAACACAGATTAAAGAAAATACACAAAATGGATTTCTTCACCTCAGGTATCAAAGAATTAGAGTGTCGGGCACTTCACCTCTACAGTTTTTACACTGTATTTGTACCACCCAAAAAAATGGCTGTGTAAAGTGCTATTTTGTCACGGGGTGCTACCCAAATAAGAACATTTTGCAAATAAAAAACAAAGAAAGGTGCACTTACCCGTTTGACGTTGCAGTTTAGTTTTATTTGGTATCACATTTGACACGGTGCCCCTGTCACTGATGTCAATCTGTGCGTGTATAGCCTATGATGCCATTTCCTTGAAGCCTGCACCGCTGACATTAAGGTACCTTAACACAATTGCTGGGATGGCTCCTGCTTCACTTGCCTGCAGCATCACGGGGACACCAGCCGCAACACCGCCTATAGCATCGCCCTTGAACCAACCACAGCACTAAGTGTGACACCCGTTGCACTGCCCGCATCATCGCCCCCAACAATGCCTCCTGTGACCACGTTCCACCCCGCTGCCTCCCCCCATAAACTATCTGGATTGTAAAACGGACTTGGATTTTAAGACGGACACCATTTTTTAATATTAAAAATTATTTTTCCTAGTTTCTTCCTCTAAATTTGGGGAAATTGGAAACATTTTCTAGGAGAAATACTTTATTTTTTGGAAGAATTTCAAGAGTGCCAACACTTTTGGCCATGGCTGTATAGGCTATTAGTTTGGGGTAAAAAAAAAAACTGACGATAGTTCTCTTTAAATGTCCTTTAGTTTATGTGTTTCTTATGTGTATTATTATTGTCAAATGTAAGCACAGCCCATGTTGATCTAACACATGAAACTATGAAATAACACATTACAGTATAAAACTACAATTATAAGTAAATCCCAGGCCAAGAGGTAACAATAAAATCAAGATATTATAAATAAATAACTAAAATAGTAACATTATTTCTAATAGGTCCTCTTGTTGTATAGAGGGACACAACAGATATTAACAAAATAATGTCACCTCCTGTTCATAGTAATGTTGTATTGTCCTAAAGATTATTTTTTGAGACAACAGAGTTTGGATAGATAAAACAATCTGACTGACATGTGCAAATTTTCAAAGGATAATGCCAACCAATATGGTATTTTTACAGTGTAAAGGAGCTGTACTGGAACTTTAACAATGATGTTCTATCTTTATTTAGGTCATATAAATCTGATAAGTGGGGTACGACAAGCAGCAATCCTGCAGATCAGATGTTTCCAATACCACCACCGTCCACAACTACTCAGTTGTGCACCTTCATAGCTCAATGGAATTGTGGACGCGGCCAGGTACTGCACATCAACCCCCTAATGATTTGAATAGGGGGTGAATAAATAGCATCCACCCGTAGCCACTATACAGTTGACAGAGATGTGCAGAACCGCAGCAGAATAGTTCCAGCTAATCAGCGAGAGATCTAGTTGTTGCATCCCCACCAAACAGATATTCATGATCTATCTTAATGATAGGTCATCAATGTTAAAGTCTAGGACAACCCCTTTAAAACCATGATGCACACAGTATCATGAGGAAATAGCTTTCTCATTCAACCCTTTCTCATTCCCCATATTGGCTGGTGCCATTTCAGCTGTGTTGGTATTTGTTCTTTCGGGGCTCATGTGAAGTTGTTGGGTGCACCCAATAAGCGTTGGCTTCACTGTCCCTGCCTTCGCACATATAAGCCACAGCCCTGACTATCTCTTGATTACCTATTCGTCTGTACGCGGAAAATGTGAAGCCGGCGCTGATTGTGCACAGCTAACAAACTCACATGAGTCCCGAAAGAGCGAGTGTCGAGACCGATGGAATGACACCAACAGCAGAAGTTTCTTTTTTTCCTATGAATGGGGGCAAACATTAGGAGTAAGATGTGGTCACAAGTAAATTGGGGCTGTTTGTGTATCTAAAATATAGTCCGGAAAAAATAATATCATTAGCGCAATGCAATATTGGTATGAACAGAAGAGGTGGCTATTGTTTGTTTCTCATTTCTCGTGGGTGCCTCTGCACAACAGTAGGACCTATATGAAATAAAATCACTATTTTAGTGGTACAGTAATAAAACATATTGTATTTATTCTTATGGTTACACATCTTTCCTTTTTACATCTTTGTTCCTGGAATTTATTCATCCCTGGAGTATGATAACATATGTTTTTGTAAAGCTACAATTATTCCCATCTGTATGTTAGATTGACACATGCCCCATTCAGACCTCCGTTTTTCACACACAAGTTTTATCTTTAATTTTCAAGGATAGAACATGTACTCATTATAAAAGAATAGTCTGCAGCACCTCAGTTGGATAAATGTTGTGCTTGAGATGCTGGAATAAAGCACCTTTTTTCTATACAACCGGCTATGTGAGAAGTCTCAGTTATGAATCGAAATTAAAATCAAAATTATTCTATGGTTTCATGAAAAGGACAAATACCACATGTATGGCATCAGTACACTCCCTGACAGAAGTTATGTCGCTTATCCATGTTATGTAAATAAAAGCTTATAACCTGACGTTAAATTCATCCATTGGTTGTATAAATTACCGTATATACTCGTGTATAAGCCGAGTTTTTCAGCCCAAAAAATGGGCTGAAAAGTCCCCCCCTCGGCTTATACACGGGTCAATACGGTAATCCTATGGTGGGAGGGGGCGCGGGGGGTGGGGGGGCGCTGCGCAGTATTTCTTACCTTGTCCCCCATTCTGCAGTGCTTTCCGGTGTCCTCCGTGCTCCGTTCCCGGTCTGCTGGGCCTTGTGGTTCCTCCTGGTTCCTCATCCTTCGGTTCTATCATGGGGGCTGCCATCTTGGTGTCTTCTCTCTGCCCCCGGCCAGTGATGTCAGAGCAGGCCGCGCTGTGATTGGCTAGCACCCGTGACATGTGATCACGGGTGCTAGCCAATCACAGCGCGGCCTGCTCTGACATCACTGGCCGGGGGCGGAGAGAACAAGCAAGATGGCAGCCCCCATGATAGAACCGAAGGATGAGGAACCAGGAGGAACTACCACTGGGGCTGTATATACCTCTGGGGCTACTGGATACTACCACTGGGGCTGTATATACCTCTATGGCTACTGTATACTACCACTGGGGCTGTATATACCTCTGGGGCTACTGGATACTACCACTGGGGCTGTATATACCTGTGGGGCTGCTGGATACTACCACTGGGGCTGTATATACCTCTGGGGCTGCTGGATACTACCACTGGGGCTGTATATACCTCTGGGGCTACTGGATACTACCACTGGGGCTGTATATACCTCTATGGCTACTGTATACTACCACTGGGGCTGTATATACCTCTGGGGCTACTGGATACTACCACTGGGCTGTATATACTTCTGGGGCTGCTGGATACTACCACTGGGGCTGGATACTACCACTGGGGCTGTATACCTGTGCTGGGGTCCACCCTCGGCTTATACACGAGTCAATAGGTTTTCCCAGATTTTGGGGGCAAAAGTAGGGGGGTCGGCTTATACACGGGTCGGCTTATACACGAGTATATACGGTACTCTTTTGAAAGCTGAAACCCTCCGAAATGTGGTTTAGGTTAAGAAAATAAATTGGCATCAATGCTGAAATATTGATCATTTAATGAACACAGAATGGTCAGATTTTGGCAAGACAAAAGTTTTGTCGCCCACAGAAAGTAATGTCATACTCAAACAAATAATTAACTTAAAATACAAATATGTGTTGCATAACATTGAAGAATGAAGTTGTGGTGCTATTAGAGTCATATTTAATATTTTGTGTGACCTCCACAAGCTTGAAGGACTGCATCCATGCGGTTCAACAATGATTCATACCATTTATTAATGAAGTCATCAGGAATAGCAAAGAATGCAGCCTTACATGCCTCCCAGGGTTCATCTAGATTCTTTGGTTTTGTCTTCCAAGCTTCCTCTTTTATCCTACCCCAAACATTTTCAATGATGTTCATGTATGATGACTGGGCTGGCCAGTCCTTGAGTACCTTGATCTTTTTTGCCTGGAGGAACTTTGTTGTAGAGATGTATGTATGAGATGGAGCCCAACCTGCTGCAGAATTTGACCCCTTTTATGATTTGGAATACAAGAGGTAGTTAATACTTCTTGATATTTTAGGCTATTAATATTGCCTTCCACCTTGCAAATGTTTCGCACACCCCCATACTGAATGTAACCCCAGACCGTTATCTTTCCACCACCAAATTAAACTGTTTTCCGGGTGTATTTTGGATCCATACGGGCTCCAGTAGATCTCCTGCAGTATCTGCGGTGGCTGTGGTGTAATTCTACTGAAGATTCATCAGAGAAATCCACATTCGGGTCATTCCATGTCAAGTGAACCAATGATTATTACCTCTATATTTTTAATTCTTTTGAGATTTTGTTATTTGATAATAGCATGTCAGACAATGCAAAATGTGAAGAGAAAAATTTTTTTAAAAATTTATTTTTTTTTTAAATGATTTTCAAAGTTCGGAAAAAGTGTGAATTTCGCTGTTGCCTGCCTTTACGTTTCTCCTCATAACTAAGGCTAGGAATAAGATAGAGAGACAAAATAAACACCATTCTACTCAGAACTATACAGGCTTTCACCAGATATGTCACAAGAGGATCTTTGTTAATATTTTACCCATGTGATCGCAAGCGCAAAACTTTAAAACGTATTTCCGAAAAATCGGCGCGCTTTAAATATTTCAAAAACTGCCCATGTGTCTGCTAATTTTAATTTTTTACCTATGCGAATGCAAACGCAACATTTTGAAACGCATTTCCGAAAAAAACATTTTAATAAAAATTTTCCAAAACTGCCCATGTGTCTTTTATGCTCTTAGCCACATCTGTACCAAATTTCAAGTTGGGATCGTGATGGGATCATATTTTAAAATATTTAACTATGGTTAATCTCATTTTTATTAAATTTTGAAAAAACATATGAAAGACATACATTCAATCTTTTAACAAAATCTTGAGACATATAAAATATACAAAAAGAGAATTCACAAAGTTATTAGTAACTTTAAGATAAGCTGCAAATTTACTTTTGCGCTTATCTCTGGTGCAATATATACTACAATCTAAATATAATTCCAAACACTCAAGTATACAACCTTTCTCAGGGTTTTGAGATGTTCTGATGTCAAGGGGACAAGCAGCCCCAGCAGAATGATTTTTATTACTTGGCCCCTTCTAACAGGTTGACCACGTAAGTGGGTCATTACCCGTTGAGGCCTAGTTGGAATAGTCTATCGACTGGTGTACCGGAAAGGAAGGCCGAAATATTAATGATCTACTCACAGCTCAGAGTTTTCGATACCTGTCTAATGTTCACTAGAATTCTGAAGGTATAGGCGTAGAAAGGAAATACCTAGACTGAATGTATCAGATGGGAAGAAAAGAGAGATAGAAAAGAAGAGAGAGAGAAGAGAAACAAAAACCATTAGAAAAAGTTATACTGGGAAAGAAAAGCCACGTAAGAAAAAAAGAAAAAAAGGAGGGGGGGGGACGGGTGAGGTATGGGAAGGAGAAAGGGTACTCATCCCACTGGCTCCCCATCAGCCAGAGGTCGAGCCATATTATCTGTGCTGGAAAAGATACTCCTAAATTCTGCAGAGTCGTGAAAAAGAATCCATTCAACCCAAATCCCTAAGAATTTGTTCCGAGATCCCGACGCATCAGCTGCGAGCTCCTCCATTCGATATATGTCCATCAATTCTTTGAACCAATCAAGTAGAGATGGAGCCCGGCTTGATTTCCAGAACCTCGGGATCACAGCACGAGCAGCCGAGATGCAAAAGCGGAGAATATCCCTCTTCTGTAGCCCAATAGGACCTGGAAAAATGGATAACATTGCCGATTCTGGGCAGCATTCGGCTTGTTTACCTGTTATCCGGGCGTATGCATTGAAAACCTCAGACCAGAACCGCCGGATTTCCCCACAACTCCACCAAATGTGTATCATTGTACCCTTCTCTTCCCCACAGCGCCAGCAGGTATCAGGGGTTCCAGGGAACATGTTCCGGAGTGTCTTCGGGCACAAGTACCATCTAGTGAGGAGCTTATAGCTTCTTTCTTGTGCAGAACAAGCGCTAGCTAGTGAGTGAGTAAATATAAAGCATTTCTGCCAATTAGCTTCTGAAATGCTACACCCCAATTCCCTCTCCCAAGCACGTTGGAAGTAAAGGGTGCACTGCTCTCTCATGGACCCTAAGGCCTGGTATAGAACTGATATTTTGCGCCTCGGTGGAGCCTCCAGTTGGAATAACCTCTCCAATACGTTGGGCGTCAATCTTACCCTGCAAGAGTGGTCAGCTGAATATAAGTATGCTCTGTATTGGAGAAATTCGAATCACTTAAGAGGTCTCGTAGGTTCTTTGAGTTGTAGCTCTGCCATCGGGGGCAAACCACCACTGGACAGAGTCTGTACTACTCGGGTGTCATCCACAATCCGCCAACATAAAAATCTCTGCCTGTCAAATCTGGGTGGGAAAGATGGGTTGGAAAAAAGGGGAGTCAAAGGGCTAAGTCTGTCGTTTCAGCGGAGGGTTTTCGTCACTAGGTGCCATACCTTCAAGGTGTTTCTGGTCATGTCTGTCAAAGGTACTAGGTCTGTGGAGCCTTTAGGGGAAATCCAAAGCAGTGTTTTCAGCGGAATCCCCAAACCCTCTTGCTCCACCCCTACCCATTTCTTGGAGGACGCATGATAATGCCAATCTAGAGCTCTAACAAGAGAGGAAGCCACAAAGTACGCTCGTATGTTGGGTAGTCCAACCCCTCCTCTGGTCTTGGGCAAGGATAGGATATTCATTCGCAATCTGGACCTCTTGCCCCCCCAGACAAATCTAAGGATCATAGATTGCATTTTGGAGAGGAAGCCTCTATCCAATAGAACAGGAACTGTCTGAAAAGTATATAAGAGTCGGGGCAAGACATCCATCTTGACTACGTTTATTCTCCCGAACCAGGATAGCTTTAATTGTCTATAGGAGGTAAATGCCGATTCCGCGTTAGTCAAAAGGGGTTGATAATTTAAATTGAACATTTGTTTAAGATCTTTTGGTATAAGGACTGACAAGTACTTAATGGCTTCTACTTTCCATTTAAATGGGAACTGTTTAGATAGATGAGAAACCAATTCTCCAGGCAAAGAAATATTGAGTGCCTCGGTTTTGGAGCAATTCACTTTAAAGTTGCTCAATTGTCCGAACCGTTCAAACTCCATTAAGACCGAAGGGATGGAGACCAGGGGCTGGGAGATGTAAAGTAGCAGGTCATCTGCAAATAAGGCTAATTTGTGACGACTCTGTCCCAGCTTGACCCAATGGACGCATTCATTGGACCTAAGTGCAAAATATTTAACTATTATAGTGTCAATTCAAAAATCACCAAGAACACAATCAGTCATTTTTTCACAATTGCCCGTCAATAGTTTGAATTTGATATAAAGAAACATAGTCTTGTAACATCTCAAATGAAAGCTGTTACCGTTCTGACTAAAATGATGCCTCTCCCACTTCATTATCTTATTTCTAGCCTGAGGTAAAAAAATGTAAAGTCATACCAGGCCAAAATTCACCCTTTTTTTAAACTTTAAAAATCTGTAAAAAATTAACTGATGAAGAAAAAAATTCTAAACTTTTAATTTGTAATTAACTAAAGTAGTACTTCATAAAGGAAAAAAAAAAAAAAAATCTAAAGACGTCAGGTAAAAAAAAATATTCATATTTAGATCACTTGATATGGAATGACCCATTGACGCTCTTACTAGTAAAATATGTTAAAATATGATCCCATTGCGATCCCAACTTGAAATTTGGTACAGATGTGGCTAAGAGCACAGCAGACACATGGGCAGTTTTTGAAATATTTAAAGCGCGCCGATTTTTCGGAAATGCGTTTTAAAGTTTTGCGCTTGCGATCACATGGGTAAAATATTAACAAATATCCTCTTGTGACATATCTGATGAAAGCCTGGACAGTTCTGAGTAGATTGGTGTTTATTTTGTTTCTCTATCTTATTTCTAGCCCGAGATATGATAGAAAATGTAAAGCCATACCAGGCCAAAATTTGCACTTTTTTAAAACTTTAAAAATCTGTAAAAAATTAACAGATAAAGAAAAAAATTCAAAACTTTTTTTTTGTAATTAGATAAAGTTGTTCTTCAGATAGAAAAATTTTTTTAACAATCTGAGGACGTCAGGGAAAAAAAATATTCATTTTTGGATCACTTGACATGGAATGACCCATTCGGCCAATTTTCCAGTGTCCATCTGTTTAGCAGGCTGTGGGACTTTGCAAATGCCACATGGTTTTTTATTTGCCTTTTGTTTAGTGCTGGCTTATGGGCACTGATTCGACCATGGAGGCCATTTCAAGACAGAATCCTACAAACTGTTCTAGTTGATACAGGGACATGAGGTGACCAGGCCTGTTGGAGCTCTGCTGCAGTGGAAGAGGGGCTTGCTTTGGATTTTCTACTCAACAAACCTTCCTCCTGAGCAGTTGTCTGGAGGGGCCTGCTGGACCTGGGCTTGTCAAACACATCTCCAGTCTCTTCAAATCTTTTTTGAATTCTTTGCACTTGATGCTGAGACACAATAAGGTACCTTTACACGCCGCCACTATCCCTGGCAACTGGTATCAACTGTACGTGCACGCGCACGTTTTTAACGGTTGCTAACGATCGCCGTTGTCGCATGTACACGCCGCCATTGCGTCGTCAACTCAAGGTATCGTGGTTCCCCGGAAGTTCCTATAAATCCTGCGGATAACTTGTTGAATACCGTCGCCGCTTCACACGCCGCTATCCACAAAAGAATATGGGCGTACATCTTTAGCGGCGCAAGAACATAGGCGTGACAGAGTTGTGTATTCCATGACGCTAACACACTGATTGGACAACGCAATAGCGTCATGATTGGCCAGTCTGCACAGGAAGACTGGCTAATACATGATGCCATTGCAATTGTGTAGTGTGAATGGACAGCTCTTTAAATATGACGCCCTGTGAAGGGACAACCAATGGTAACACAGTAGCCCCCACCAATGATCGCTGATGGGGCGCGGTATACATGAGGCTGTGGCACGCCCCTGGGAATTCACTAGGCGACGCAGATTCCATCCCTGTCCCACGTTTACACGCCAATACCATGGGAATTGTCCCTTTGTGTTGCCTTGGATTTTAGAACACAGCTCGGAAACTGCTACCCGAAGCAACTACAAGAAACCCGATCACTTTCCCAATTTCATAGCAATTTCAAGGCAACAGGCACAAAAATCCCCATTGCCAGGCAGTTGCTACCATGCAGTGGCGGCGTGTAAAGATACCCTTAAAGGTGCCAGCCACCTCTGCAGTGGATCTGGTCTTCAGCCTCTTGATAATCAAGGCTTTGGTTGCAGGGTGGATTTTTGGATGTTGTCAGAGCTCAAGTTGCAGTTCAAGTGAAGGTCTGGGGTGCTGGGTTTCTTTTTAGACACAACCGCTAATTAACCGATAATTTATGGAGCACAGGTGAGGATGTAAACTAGGATTGGGTGCATTATATGACCAGGCGACAAAACTTTTGTCTTTCTAAAATCTGACCATTCTGTGTTCATTAAATGATCAATATTTCAGCATTGATGCCAATTTATTTTCTTAATCTAAACCACATTTCGGAGGGTTTCAGCTTTCAAAAGAGTCATTTATACAACCAATGGATGAATTTAATGTCAGGTTATAAGCTTTTATTTACATAACATGGATAAGCGACATAACTTCTGTCAGGGAGTGTATGCTGCCCATGTGCCGTCTGTGATTTCCATATGGGATAGGTAAAAGTTTCCAAGTCAATATTTTTTTCATATTTGAAAAATCTCTGATGAAATACCGATGACAAAAACTGACATGCTGACAAAAATCATATCAACGACTTTGATGAAACTCAGACTGTGTGTAGTTATCTGTTCAATATGACTGGCAGTATTAATGAAAATAAGATTGAACTTTATTAACAGGTCTTTATTGAGGTCACAGAGTCCCCTACAACAGTAAAAGTGTTATTTGTTTAACTAGACAATCCTAAAAGTGATAATGAATTTTGTTATTACACCTCCCAAATATAAAAAACCTGCTGACAGATTTACTATGAATTAGAGAGTAGCATGATGTAGAGACAGCGACTCTAATTCCAAAGATGTATCACATACTGTGCTATTTGCTGAAATCTGTTTAAAATCATTGTTTTCTATGCTGCAGATCTGGCAGGTCTCTAAATGCTGAGCTCTGTATAACTCCAACCACAGACTGGCAACTTTCTCTTATTATTATTTCTTTAAATAATTTAAAAAAATAATGGGCTTCCCTGTATTTTTATTACCAACCATGGTAAAGCCAGGCAGCTAGGGGTCCCAGCACTGAGCATAAAAAATACAGCGAAGCTCTATGTAATTTTTTAAATTATATATTTTTACACTACTATGGTGTCAGGTTCGTTGCCTATGGCTACCAATCACAGATGTCGGCCCAACGGGTGAGGGGCGCAAGAGCCAATCACAGATGCTGTCACAGAGAGTAGGCGTCTGTGATTAGCTGTTGGAGCCAGTGCGGTAACCTGGAAACAGCCTGTACATTCTAGCTTTTGCTGTGCAGTTTAAATGCTAGAATGTATGGGCTGTATCCAGGTTACTGCACTGGCTCCAATAGCCAATCACAGACGCCTACTCTCTGTGACAGCATCTGTGATTGGGTTTTGCACCCTTCACCAGTAAATAATCAGGAAGTTAATGAGCAACCCCAAATGTACAAGTACATGGGGCTCGGTAAGTATGAGCTGATGTTTAATCAATGCTTTGTTTCTCTTTATAGCCCTCCCATCCCCATTCCATAACTTTAAAGTCCGGGTTCACGGTTCAGTCTCAAGTTCAGGTCAAGTGTCTGGTCCCGAACCAGGACTTTAAAGAAAAGTCTGTCTGGATCCACTTAATCTGAACATTGGCGGGTTCGCCCATAACTAAAGATTAACAAAGGATTTGGGGTTGCAATGTAGTGACCAGTGTCAGGGGTTTTCTTCCAAGTCATTCCAGCAGAGAATGAACCCAAACATACTTCAAGAAGCAGACCGAAATGGATGGAAACAAAGCGCTGAAGAGTTCTGAAGTGGCATCAATGACTCTAGATCTAAACCCCATTGATCACCTGTGGAGAGATCTTAATATTGCTGTTAGGAGAAGGCGCCTTCACACATGAGAGACTTGGAGCAGTCTGTAAAAGAGTGGTCGGAAATTCCAGCTGAGAGGAGTAAGAAGCTTGTTGATGGTCATAGGAAGTGGCTGATTGCAGTTAAGGTACCATTACACGGTACGATATTGTGAACCATATCGCTCAAACATCACGGATTTGGAGTCGTTCAAACGTCATAGTACGTCGTTGCGTGCTACACCGAGATACGACTACGATAAATCGTTTGATTTCTGATCGCAGATTTGAGAACATGTTCTCAAATCAGACGATCGTCGTTCAGCCAACCTGCTGCATCGTTGTGTGTGACACTGCGATAACGATGTAGTTAATGACTTCCCCTATTCACAACAGTGAACAAGGATCGTTCGCTGGGTTGTGTGAACGATAGCTGCTCGCCACATCGTTGGTGCGTCTAGATGTGTGACATCTCACCAACGATCTCAAAAAGATGTTATAATGATCGAACTCCCATGAGATCGTTGGTGATATCTTAACGACATTGAAGCGTGTAATGGTACCTTTAGTTTTTCCAGAGGGTGTGCAACCAAATATTAAGTTGAAGGTGCCAACACTTTTGCCCTGTCCATTTTTGGCGTTTTGTGTGAAATTATGTCCAATTTGCCTTTTCTCAGTTTTTTTTTTGAGTAGTTCAAATATTCACAAAGGGAATAAACATGTGTAATTGGAATACTTCTCTGGGACAATTTTAAGGGACACTCTTGGCCATGACTGTAAATTACTGCTTATATGAAAAAAATATATCCCTTGAAAAACTACTTTCATTATTCATGAATTTCACATTACAGTATATTAGGAAGACAAGGAAGCAGTTTTATTGCTACATATTACAATATTAACACAGCCGCATTTCCTTGTTTTGATTTATAATAGCCAATTGGCATAATATATTTATACTCTATCATAGTTTTCAATAATTAGCTGCTTTCCATTTTCATTTGATGAGTAACATTACATCAACATATTATATTGGCACATTTTGCATCTTACAGCCGCAAAGTTGGTTGGTGACATGGTTTTATTTTAATAGTGAGAAAACCCAGGGCCAGTAAGGAAAGACTACGAGGAATGAGGGCACTATATCTCACCTATCACATATAGGGTGCCAAGCTTTGCAGTTAGGTAGGGAATAAATTTGGGGATTTCTGCAAATATCCTTGCATACCTACTACCAACCATTTGTTTCCCTTACTGGGATTTACTCTCTACAATCTGTACTGGACTTTATTTCTGGATATATTTTAAGAATGAACAATAAAAGTTGTTGTTTTTTTAATGTAAGAAAAATGTTAAAGAGGACCTGTCATCCGCCTGGTGCTTTCCAAAGTGAAAGCACCACTGAATGCAGCGTGTCTGCTGCATTTAGGGAAGCTGTGTACTATGGCTCTACCCCCCTGTACCCCGAAAAAAAACACTTTGCAAACTTTACAGTTAAGAGATCCAGTGGATTGGATCTGATTAAGAGGTCCTCGCCGCTGGCACAGTCCTCCCTGCCTCCTCCTTGTGTGTTCTGCCCCCTCTATGTGTCTGCTGCTACCTCCTCTTGTTCTGGGTCTGCCCTCCTCTTCTGCTCCTGCTGCCTGTGACGTTAGCAGGCACACAGCACTTTGGGGTGAGCAGGGCCCGGCGGCTGTAAAGCGTATGCGCGTGGCGTAACAAGGAGCAGTAGCAGAATAGTAGTGCAGACCCCGACAGGAGAAGGCGGCAGCAGACATAGAGGGGGCAGAATACACAAGGAGGAGGTGGGTAGGACCCTGCCAGCGGCGAGGACCTCTTAATAAGATCCGACCCACAGGACCTTTAAACTGGAAAGTTTGCAAAGTGTTTTTTTCAGGCACAGGGGTGGGGGGGGCATTGGAGCCATAGTACACAGTTTCCCTGAATGCAGCATACACACTGCACTCAGTGGTGTTTTCACTTTGAAAAGCACCAGGGGGGTGACAGGTCCTGTTTAAATCAACAATTTTAGAAATGTTGTAAAAATGTCTTGAGTGAAGATACTCTTGGAATGGGAATGATCGTGACATAGTTAAACACAATATCCTAGTCTGAGATAACTGTTCAATTACTGTATTTGTTTGGAGTATAGTTAAAGGAAACCCGTCACCTCCAAAAAGGCACCTAACCTATAAACACATGTCCCTGCATCATCCTATAACCATTCTCACCATCCTCTTGTCGGCTAAATGCTGGCTGTAAAATTACTAAAAAACGTTTTTATACTTACTCATTATCCATTATAATGAGTAGGGACCATATTCCTTAGCTCTCAGGGCGTGTTGCTTTGCTGCCTTACTCGTCAGAAGATCACACCCTAATGGGTGTGATCTAGTATTCATATTGTAGGCAGGCCCTGCCTGCTTTGCACATCGCTGTCTGGGCATGTAATGACGCGAATCGCGTCATTTTCGGTTTGGGTGATGTTAGTACACCCACACCGCTCGTCCTGCTTCAAGCACACAGCCAATGAATACGTCATGGGTCATGAAGGGTTTAATGTTGATAAATGTATAGTGATGCACCTAGGCTGAAGTAAGCCTATTGCTACATATACATCGCATGGAAATAAACTATGGGCTACAGAACAGGAGAAGGACTTTTGTGTTTGGCTTAGAAGCAAACTGAGCAGCAGTAGCAGAACTCAATGTCAAACAGCAGCTGAAAAACCAAACGAGATTTTAGGGTGTATCAAAAGAGAGATAACTTCCCTTGATCCCAACATTTTATTACTCCTCCAAAAATCACTTGTAAGGCCACATCTACAATATGGGATCCAGTTTTCGGCTCCACATTTTATAAAGGACATTCAGAAGTTAGAGTCAGTTCAAAGGCAGCAACTAGATTATTACAAGGGATGGAAGACCTTACATATGATGAGAGGTTGGAAAACTTGGGCTTGTTTAGCTTAGAAAAAAGATGTGTCAGAGGAAATCTCAATTATATGTATAAAAACATGTGTGGTCAATAGAATGGAGGGCACATGACTTATTCCTTCCTAAAGACCTTACATAGGACCAGGGTGCACTCAGTGCGGATGGAAGAAAGGCGATTCCTGCAGCTACATAGGAAAGGGTTCTTTACAGTTACAGCAGTCAGACTGTGGAATGTCCTACAACAAGAAGTAGTAATGGCAGAAACTATAACAGATGGGCTGGATGATTTCCTCAGCAAAAATGGTAATGCGTGTTTTGGATAATTTAGTGATAAAAAATGTAGAAGGAGAAGAAAGGATGAACTTCTTGACTTGATGGACCCAAGTATTTTTTTTAATCTATGCAACTATGAAACATCTGGAGAACACATTCATAGGCTCTCACTCACCTGCCAGATATCAAAATAGTGTACCTTCGGCATCCAACAGATTATATACTGTATATATAGTATAGATTTAGATTGTGAGTCCCAATTGGGACAGTGTTGCCGATGTAAGTAAAGCACTGTGGAATTAATGGTGCCGTATAAGTAAATATGTTCCTCCTAATACAATGGAGGAGGTAGCGTCCTGCTGCTGGGTTGATGCTCTCCTACAGTCCCCTCCACATCTCCTGGTGTACTGGCTGTCTCCTGGTATCTGCTCCATGCTCTGGACACGGTGCTGACAGACACAGCCAACCTTCTTGCCACAGCTCGCATTGATGTACCATCCTGGATGATCTGCACTGCCTGAGCAATGTCTGTGCACTGTAAACACCGTCTCATGCTACCTCAAGGGGTGAGAGCAATGGCAAAATGCAAAAGTGACCAAAACAACAGCCAAAAAGAATGAGAACAGAGAAATGGTCTGTGGTCATCACATGCAGAAGCACTCCTTATGTATATATATTTACACAGGTGCATCTCAATGAATTAGAATATCATCAAAAAGTTAATTTCTTTCAGTAATTCAATACAAAAAGGGAAACATATATATTATGGAGTCATTACAGACAGAGTGATGTATTTCAAGTAATCATTTATGTTAATGTTGATGATTATGGCTTCCAGCCAATTAAATCCATTATCATTATCTAAGGCTGGTTTCACACTGCAGTTTTTTCCATCTGGTTTGTGTCCAAAACCAGGAGAGGAACTTGCAGAGAAAAACTATAATTAAAAGATTGACACCTGTTCTGGGTTTTGGAGACATCCCTGGTTTTGGCACACAAACCTGATGGAACCTGATCAGGAAAAAAACTGCAGTGTGAAACCAGCCTAAGAGAAAATTAAAGTAGGGCAGATGAAGGGTCTGATAGATAAAATATGACCTAAATAGGCATCAGAGGTTGCACCTTGTGTGGTTGTGAGAGTCACAACCACTATAAAAGCATATCATGGCTGCTGCAGTCCCCAGCGTGGTGCATATAGAGTAGGGTGGATGAAGAGTTAAAAATCGCACTGCCGAATTCCACAAGACATCAAAGGGTGAATATAATATTGATTTATTACTCAACATGTTTGAGGGCTCCCTGGCCCCTTGCTCAGGACAAATCTACTTATATAATCGGGAGTTTGGAATTCGGGCACTGTAGCCGAATCCCAGACTCCTTTGCGCCACTGCGAGCAAATCCGCGCAGCGTCATCGCGAGCCGCTGCCGCATTACGCGTCATCGCTCGCAGTGCCGCGGCACTACCTCACACCGCCGCCATCCTGGCAACCGTCGGCCCCGCAAGGCCGATGCTGCCGGTTGCCGGCGGTGCCTTCCGCCCCTCACCCCTCGCCCCTCTCACCGCTGGCGCCTCGGTGCTGATCCGACTTGCGGTGTAGGGGCTGTGGGCTGTGGGCGGGTGACGGCAGCCACTCCCGTCCACCTGTTGCCGGCGCCCGCCAATGGGAGTGAGAGGGGCGTGTCAGGCTGCAAATACTGACACGCCCCGGCAGCCACTCACGTCCTCCTGTCGCCGCCGCCCGCCAATGGGAGTGAGCGGGGCGTGTCAGCCTGCAAAGCCTCACACGCCCCACTCACTCCCATTGGCCGCCGCCGGTGACGTCGTCCTGTCAGCGCCAGCGGCCAATGCGACTGTATATATATGCCACACACGCCTGTATACTCTGCCAACACCACACGCCTGTATACTCTGCCAACACCACACGCCTGTATACTCTGCCAACACCACACGCCTGTATACTCTGCCAACACCACACGCCTGTATACTCTGCCACCACCACACATGCCTGTATACTCTGCCACCACCACACACGCCTGTATACTCTGCCACCACCACACACGCCTGTATACTCTGCCACCACACACGCCTGTATACTCTGCCACCACCACAGACGCCTGTATACTCTGCCGCCACCACACACGCCTGTATACTCTGCCACCACCACAGACGCCTGTATACTCGGCCACCACCACAGACACCTGTATACTCTGCCACCACACACGCCTGTATACTCTGCCGCCACCACACTCTGCCACCACCACAGACGTCTGTATACTCTGCCACCACACGCCTGTATACTATGCCACCACCACAGACACCTGTATACTCTGCCGCCACCACACACGCCTGTATACTCTGCCACCACCACAGACGCCTGTATACTCGGCCACCACCACAGACACCTGTATACTCTGCCACCACACACGCCTGTATACTCTGCCGCCACCACACTCTGCCACCACCACAGACGCCTGTATACTCTGCCACCACACGCCTGTATACTCTGCCACCGCCACAGACGCCTGTATGCTCTGCCACCGCCACAGACACCTGTATGCTCTGCCACCGCCACAGACACCTCTATACTCTGCCACCACCACAGACTCCAGTATACTCTGCCACCACCACAGACACCTGTATACTCTGCCACCACCACAGACGCCTGTATACTCTGCCACCACCACAGACGCCTGTATACTCTGCCACCACCACAGACGCCTGCATACTCTGCCACCACCACAGACGCCTCTATACTCTGCCACCACCACAGACGCCTGTATACTCTGCCACCACCACAGACACCTGTATACCCTGCCTCCACCACCACAGATGCCTGTATACTCTGCCGCTGCCACCACACACGCCTGTATACTCTGCCACCACCACCACAGATGCCTGTATACTCTGGCACCACCACACACGCCTGTATATTCTGGCACCACCACAGATGCCTGTATACTCTGCCACCACCACAGGCACCTGTATACTCTGCCACCACCACCACAGACGCCTGTATACTCTGCCGCCACCACCACACACGCCTGTATACTCTGCCACCACCACAGACGCCTGTATACTCTGCCACCACCACAGACGCCTGTATACTCTGCCACCACCATACTCTGCCACCACCACAGATGCCTGTATACTCTCTCACCACCACAGATGCCTGTATACTCTGTCACCACCACACACGCCTTTATGCTCTGCCACCACCACAGACGCCTGTATACTCTGCCACCACCACAGCAGCCTGTATACTCTGCCACCACCACAGCCGCCTGTATACTCTGCCACCACCACAGCCGCCTGTATACTCTGCCACCACCACAGACGCCTGTATACTCTGCCACCACCACAGACGCCTGTATACTCTGCACCCACCACAGACGCCTGTATACTCTGCCACCACCATACTCTGCCACCACCACAGACGCCTGTATACTCTGCCGCCGCCACCACACACGCCTGTATACGCTGGCACCACCACACACGCCTGTATACTCTGGCACCACCACAGACGCCTGTATACTCTGCCACCACCACAGACACCTGTATACTCTGCCACACCCCCACCACCACAGACACCTATATACTCTGCCGCCACCACCACACACGCCTGTATACTCTGCCACCACCACAGACGCCTGTATACTCTGGCACCACCACAGACGCCTGTATACTCTGCCACCACCATACTCTGCCACCACCATAGACGCCTGTATACTCTCTCACCACCACAGATGCCTGTATACTCTGTCACCACCACACACGCCTTTATGCTCTGCCACCACCACAGACGCCTGTATACTCTGCCACCACCACAGCAGCCTGTATACTCTGCCACCACCACAGCCGCCTGTATACTCTGCCACCACCACAGCCGCCTGTATACTCTGCCACCACCACAGACGCCTGTATACTCTGCCACCACCATACTCTGCCACCACCACAGACGCCTGTATACTCTCCACCACCACAGCCGCCTGTATACTCTGCCACCACGACAGCCGCCTCTATACTCTGCTACCCACTGAGCCGCCTGTATACTCTGCTACCCACAGAGCCGCCTGTATACTCTGCTACCCACAGAGCCGCCTGTATACTTTGCTACCCACTGAGCCGTCTCTATACTCTGCTACCCACTGAGCCGCCTCTATACTCTGCTACCCACAGAGCCGCCTCTATACTCTGCTACCCACAGAGCCGCCTCTATACTCTGCTACCCACACAGCCGCCTCTATACTCTGCTACCCACACAGCCGCCTCTATACTCTGCTACCCACACAGCCGCCTGTATAATCTGCTACCCACAAACCCGCCTGTGTACTCTGCTACCCACAGACCCGCCTGTATACTCTGCTACCCACAGAGCCGCCTGTATACTCTGCTACCCACACAGCCGCCTGTATAATCTCCTACCTTCTGAGCCGTCTGTATACTCTGCTACCCACAGACCTGCCTGTATACTCTGCTACCCACAGAGCCCCCTGTATACTCTGCTACCCACTGACCCGCCTGTATACACACAATTCATTTCACCCTGCTCCCGATGCAATTGCATCGGGCCTTTTTACTAGTCAGTATCACATTGCCATGTTTCAGGGAGCACTAAAACGTGTAGACTAATAAATCAATATATTCATCCATGACGTCTCGTGTAATATGGCAGCACAGTTTTTAGCCCTTCATTCTCCCTGCTTACATTTTCTGAGATAATGACCTTGGATTTCATTGGCTGTAAGCCTTAATCATCAACATTAACAGAAATAAACACTTGAAATAGATCACTCTGTAATGACTCTGTATAATGTATGTGTTTCACTTAATGTATTGAATTACTGAAATAAATTGACTTTTTGATGATATTCTAATTCATTGAGATGCATCTGTAGGTGTATGTGTCTTAAGTTACCGTATATACTCGTGTATAAGCCGAGCTTTCAGCCCAAAAATTGGGCTGAAAAGTTCTCCCCTCGGCTCATACACGGGTCAATACGGTGGTGGGGGCTGTGTCCGGGGCTGGGGAGGCTGGAGGAGGCGGGGGGAGGCTGCTGTATGAGCGCCCCATCACGTGGGGCCGCTCATTATATATGCACTGCTTCCCCCTGTCAATAAGCGGCAGGGGAAGCAGTGCATATCTGGCCCCCAAATGCTGGCACTTGCCCCCCCTCTGTGTAAGGGCCCCCCCGCTGCTTATCTTACCATCCCCGGTCTTCTGCACAGCGCCGGTCCTCAGTGCTCCGTCCTCCATGCTCCCGTCCGACTGCATCTGGGATCCCCGGCTGTGCAGAAGACCAGGGAGGGTAAGTTAAGCAGCAGGGGGGCCTTACAAGGAGGGGGGGCGAGTGCCAGCATTTGGGGGCCTATATACCCCTGGGGCTGCTATATACCCCTGGGGCTGCTGTATACCACACCACTGGGGCTGCTATATACCCTGGGGCTGCTATATACCCCTGGGGCTGCTATATACCCCTGGGGCTGTTATATACCCCTGGGGCTGCTGTATACCACACCACTGGGGCTTCTATATACCCCTGGGGCTGTTATATACCCCTGGGGCTGCTATATACCACTGGGGCTGCTGTATATACTGCTGGGGCCTGTATATACCACTGGGGAGGCTGCTGTAATACTGCTGGGGTCTGTATATACCACTGGGGAGGCTGCTGTATACCACTGGGGCTGCTGTATATACTGCTGGGGCCTGTATACCACTGGGGCTGCTGTATATACTGCTGGGGCCTGTATACCACTGGGGCTGCTGTATATACTGGTGGGGTTTGTATATACCACTGGGGAGGCTGCTGTATACCACTGGGGCTGCTGTATATACTGCTGGGGCCTGTATATGCAACTGGGGAGGCTGCTGTAACATAGTAACATAGTAACATAGTTTTTAAGGTTGAAGGAAGACTTTAAGTCCATCTAGTTCAACCCATAGCCTAACATGTTGATCCAGAGGAAGGCAAAAAAAACCCCATGTGGCAACACTAATCTCCACATTGGGGGAAAAAATTCCTTCCTGACTCCAGATACGGCAATCAGACTAATTCCCTGGATCAACGCCCTATCAAAGAATCTAGTATATATAACCGGTAATATTATAGTTTTCAAGAAAGGCATCCAGGCCCTTCTTAAATGTTAGTAGTGACTCACTCATTACAACATCATGTGGCAGAGAGTTCCATAGTCTCACTGCTCTTACAGTAAAGAATCCGCGTCTGTGATTATGATTAAACCTTCTTCCCTCCAGACGTAGAGGATGCCCCCTTGTCCCAGTCTCAGGCCTAAGAGTAAAGAGATCATTAGAAAGGTCTCTGTACTGCCCCCTCATATATTTGTACATTATTATAAGATCACCCCTAAGCCTTCGTTTTTCCAAGCTAAATAACCCCAAGTTTAATAACCTGTCTTGGTATTGCAGACCCCTTAGTCCTCTAATAACTTTTGTCGCTCTTCTCTGGACCCGCTCTAGTTCAGCTATGTCTTTCTTATACACCGGAGACCAGAATTGTACACAGTATTCTAAGTGTGGTCGCACTAGTGACTTGTATAGAGGTAAAATTATGTTCTCCTCATGAGCATCTATGCCTCTTTTAATACATCCCATTATTTTATTTGCCTTTGCAGCAGCTGCCTGACACTGGCCACTAAATGTGAGTTTGTCATCTACCCATACACCCAGGTCTTTTTCAGTGATAGTTTTGCCCAGTGTTTTATAATTAAGCACATAATTATACCCTTTGTTTCCTCTGCCCAAGTGCATGACTTTACATTTATCCCCATTAAAGCGCATTTGCCATTTAGCAGCCCAAGCTTCTAGTTTACATAAATCCTCCTGTAATATAAAATTGTCCTCCTCTGTATTGATTACCCTGCAGAGTTTAGTGTCATCTGCAAATATTGAGATTCTACTCTGTATGCCCCCTACAAGGTCATTAATAAATATATTAAATAGGAGCGGGCCCAACACTGACCCCTGTGGTACCCCACTGTTAACTGTGACCCATTCTGAGTGTGTTCCATTAATAACCACCCTTTGTTTCCTATCACTAAGCCAGTTCTTAACCCACTTACACATATTTTCCCCTATCCCCATTGCCCTCATTTTATGTATCAACCTTTTGTGTGGCACCGTATCAAAAGCTTTTGAAAAGTCCATATACACCACATCCACTGCATTTCCTTGGTCCAGTCCAGAACTTACTTCTTCATAGAAGCTTATTAGATTAGTTTGACAGGAACGGTCCCTCGTAAAACCATGTTGATAATGGGTCATGAGGTTATTTTTGTTCAGATACTCCAGTATAGCATCTCTTAGAAAACCCTCTAGGATTTTACCCACAGTAGAGGTTAAGCTGACTGGCCTATAATTTCCAAGTTCAGTTTTTGTCCCCTTTTTGAATATTGGCACCACATTTGCTATACGCCAGTCCTGTGGTACAGACCCTGATATTATGGAATCTTTAAATATTAAAAATAATGGTCTATCTATGACAGTACTTAATTCCTGCAGCACTCTGGGGTGTATCCCATCTGGGCCCGGGGATTTGTCAATTTTAGTGATTTTTAGACGATACCGTACTTCCTCTTGGGTTAAGCAGGTGACGTTTAATTGAGAATTTTTGTTATCACTGATCATATTGTCTGTCATGGGATTTTCTTGTGTAAATACTGTTGAAAAAAAGTCATTTAGCATATTTGCTTTTTCCTCATCCTCATCCACCATTTCACCCAGACTATTTTTAAAGGGGCCAACACCATCATTTTTTAGTTTCTTACTATTTATGTAGTTAAAAAATATTTTGGGATTCTTTTTACTTTCTCTGGCAATGAGTCTCTCTGTCTCAATCTTTGCTGCCTTGATTTGCTTTTTACAAATGTTATTTAATTTTCTGTATTTATTTAATGCTTCATCACTACCTACTTGCTTTAATTCCCTAAATGCTTTCTTTTTGTCACATATTGCACTTCTTACCGCTTTATTTAGCCATAGTGGTTTCCTCCTATTTCTAGCATGCTTATTCCCATAGGGTATATATTGTGCACAGGTCCTATTCAGGATGCTAATAAACATCTCCCATTTGTGTTGTGTACTTTTATGTCTCAGGACATCGTCCCAGTTTATTGCACTAAGATCATCTCTCAACCGTTGGAAATTTGCCTTCCTGAAGTTTAGTGTCCTTGTGGCCCCTCTACTACACGTCTTAGTAAAGGATACTTGAAAGCTTATTAAGTTATGATCACTATTACCCAAGTGACCTCCAACCCGTATATTTGATATGCGGTCTGGCCTGTTGGTTAATATTAGGTCCAGCAGTGCCCCCCTTCTTGTTGGGTCCTGAACCAGTTGTGAAAGGTAATTGTCTCTTATAGTTTTCAAAAACTTATTACCTTTGCTAGAACTGCAGGTTTCTGATCCCCAATGTATTTCAGGGTAGTTGAAGTCCCCCATAATAATGACTTCTCCCTGAGTCGCTGCTTCATCTATTTGCTTTATGAGGATATTCTCCTCCACTTCCATTATTGTTGGGGACTTATAACAAACCCCTATCAGTAATTTATTATTTTTTTCCCCCTCCCCTTATCTCCACCCACAGAGACTCTACATTTCCATTAGATTCACCTATATTATCACGCAGGATGGGTTTTAAGGATGATTTTACGTATAAACATACACCTCCTCCTCGCCTATTTGTACGGTCATTTCTGAACAGACAATAGCCCTGTAAATTAACAGCCCAGTCATGACTCTCATCCAGCCAAGTCTCCGAAATCCCCACCATGTCATAATTATTTTCCAACAAAATCAATTCTAATTCCTCCATTTTGTTGGTGAGGCTTCTGGCATTAGTGAACATGCACTTTATGCATCTCTCTTTACCTCTATTCCTTCCTACTAGATTGACTGTTCTAACCCCACCCCCCATGCCACCCCCAATTTTATTACTTGTGCCCAGGTTACTGTTTACACTATCTTCCCCTCCTATACAATGAATACCCTCCCCCCCAATCCCTAGTTTAAACACTCCTCCAACCTTCTAGCCATTTTCTCCCCCAGCACAGCTGCACCCTCCCCATTGAGGTGCAGCCCGTCCCTAGCATAGAACCTGTAGCCAACAGAGAAGTCGGCCCAGTTCTCCAGGAACCCAAACCCCTCCTTCCTACACCAATTCCTGAGCCACTTATTTATCTCCCTAATCTCCCGTTGCCTCTCTGGTGTGGCACGTGGTACAGGCAGTATTTCAGAGAATACTACCTTGGAGGTCCTTGCCTTAAGCTTGCAGCCTAATTCCCTGAAATCATCTTTAAGGACCTTCCACCTACCTCTAACTTTGTCATTTGTGCCAATGTGCACCATGACCGCTGGGTCCTCACCAGCCCCTCCCAGTAATCTGTCAACCCGATCAGCGATGTGCCGGACTCGAGCGCCAGGTAGGCAGCACACTGTTCGACGATCCCTGTCTTTGTGACAGATTGCCCTATCTATTCCCCTAATAATTGAGTCCCCCACTACCAGCACCTGTCTGGCCTGCCCTACTCTCCTGTTTTCCCCCTTACTGGAGCAGACACTCCTCTGGCTTTCAGAGGTCATGCCCTGCTGCAGCAGTGCTGTACCTGAACTCACACCCCCCTCATCTGCCAACATAGCAAATTTATTGGGGTGTGCCAGATCAGGGCTAGCCTCCCTGGCACCCTTCCCTCTACCCCGCCTTCTAACTGTCACCCAGCTAGCTACCTCATGGTCCTGAGGCTCCATAGTACCATCCTCCCCCACATCTATCCCATTGAGCAGCTGTTCAGTGAGCAGCAGACTCCTTTCCATATTGTCTATGGATCTCAGCGTTGTCAGTCGTTCATTTAGATCCAGTATCTGGGCTTCCAAATGCACAACGTACTCACATCTCACACAGCAGTATGCACCCTCGGCCGGCTGGTCAAGGAATGCATACATGTGGCAAGATGTACACTGGATGGCATTGCCAATCATGGAGCTCATTTCCTAATGGGGATTGCACCAGACAGAAATGATAAGTAAAAAGAAATGCAAAGTATTAATAAAATACAACCAGCAATTCAGTAAGTCCTCCCTTCCAAACTCCCTGAATCCAAAGTCACTGAATCACAAGTCACACACTTACTTCTGTCGCACTTGCTCTGTCACACAAAGCTCGCGGTCACACTCGTTCTGTCGCACTTGCTCTGTCACACAAAGCTCGCGGTCACACTCGCTAGAGAATCAGATATAAAGAGGTTTTTTTTTTTTTCTTTTTTTCCCTTAGCAGCAAATCAGCCTGTATCTCAGTGCATACTACCACTGGGGAGGCTGCTGTATACTACCACTGGGGGGGCCTGTATACCACACTGCTGTGGGCTGTATACCTGTGCTGGGGTCCACCCTCGGCTTATACAAGAGTCAATAGGTTTTCCCAGGTTTTGGGGGCAAAAGTAGGGGGGTCGGCTTATACACGGGTCGGCTTATACACGAGTATATACGGTACATTGACACACCTTTATTAATTTTTACATCCATCATGTAACATCTGTTTTGCTTCCATTGTTGTTCTCATGTGTTTTTAAAACCTGAAGGAGGTAAGCCATCTAAACTTTACTCTTTTTTGAAATTTTGCAAACATTAAAGGGACTCTGTCAAGTCATTTCTTCAGTATGATACTAATATTATCCTTATATTATAAATTTCCACACACTACGTCGACACATCATTAGGATTTCATTTCCACCCTTTCCACTTAATAGAAATAAGGTGCCTTCCGATATATCACTGTTAAGATTTACCATGACCTGGATTATCGCCCCATTTACTACAACTCACACGAAAAATTACCGACATCAAATCCATAGTTAATATTGCAACCTCGGGATATGCGCATATCGGCTTCTCCTTTGTCATTGGGGCGCACGGCAAACAGGAGACAGGACGGGAGCATTAAATTAGCTAATCATAAGGTAAAAACCATGGATTCTCATGCATGCTAATAGAGATTATTGGGCATTAGGTACTGACATCAGCTGTAGTTATGGACAATTGAGCATCGATGCTCATTGCATCCTGGGCAACACAGAGTCACTTATATGTAATTGATTCTGAGCCCATATCATATTGTGTATAGCCAGATGGCAATTGCAGAGCTATAGAGTTGAGGATACGTTATTGTGTAACATCTGCTAAAAACAAGGTGTCTGTGAATATCCCGAGGTTGCAATGGGCATATGCAAAATATATATATATATTAATGACAATTGTATCATAAAGGCAGCTTTATACTATCACAGCTAGGAATCCACTTCAAATTAGTGCCACCAATATTAATACTAGTCCACTATTGCAAACCTATATTGGGTGGCTAGTGAATATTAATTGCACTATAAATAAAAGTATATGTGAATAATTATATCACTTAGCAATTGCAATATAATGCTAGACTATGAACTGTCCTTATTCCTGTATCCTGACCTTGTATGAGCACTTTGCACTTTTTACCTGTTGAAATAAAGTATTTTTTTGCATATTAACTATGGATTTGATGCCGCTAATTGTTTTGTGTGAGTAATATTATCCTTAAATAGTGCTCGGGCAGATCTTTTAAAACATGTAAAAATCATTACTGTACCTTGTAGTTTTCTTGCTATGAGCATCTTCACACCCTGCAGGCAGCTGGCTGCACTAGAATCATCCATTACTTTCACTGCCGAATAGTTAATCATGTGTAAAAGTTATTTAAATATCCATGCCTATCCAAGCTGGTATTCCCTCCCTCTCCCCTCTGCTGAAATCAGTCACTGAAAATATCAGGCTTGTGCAAGCTGCTTTTGAGGGGAAGCGAAAGACAGGAGAGTTAAGAGGAGTTTGTGCTGTAACCTTTGTAGTAAGATCATTACAGTCTTTGCTGTCTGTGAGAGATTTCTATGTATTTATATGAACATTTGTTTTCCTGCAGACATGTAATGTGTGTATCTGCTGCACAAATGAACAAATGTTAAAATAAACACACAGAAATATCTCAGACAGCACACACTACACATATGCCTCAGATACACACAATGACACTGCTTCATGCTGGAGGGAAATGAAGATGTCAGAGCTGCAGCTGCTTCGACTGCTAAAAGAACACATATTCCCCCTCCTTTTCTGCAGTGAGTGCAGACAAGACAGGATCTGCTGATCGGGAGGATACATACCTCCACCTGTTAATGAATGATTTCCACTGAACTTTGGATGTGTGCTTGCAGATGAGGGCAGTGCAGTAAAGTGTTGTCACTACATGAATATTCATTTCCTGGGGAACGGGCAGCAGAGAAGTAAGTGATTACTCATGTGATTGACAGATGGAAGGAATCTCTTTCTTTGCAGTTACAGAAGATAGGGGGCAAGTATATATAAAATAAATAATTGAATAGAAAGAGCATCACCAGAGGAATTAGAAAATGGAATCAGTTACATATGGATGTTTGACCTGATATATTCCCTTTAATCCAGTGTGGAAACTGATGTATACTGGATGTCTTCCAGTTTTCATAAGCTTTTGATGAATCCCAACACTCTTGAACGACTGGGGGTCTAATCTACAGAACAGGACATATGCTGAGTTTAATGAAACAAACATAGCAATCCATTTTACAAAAAGATGTATGACTGGAACCATCAAACTCTGTAGGTCAGTGTGCTGATCATTTTAAAACTGGTCAGCATACGGATGAGAGGTATAGATATGTGTATGTAGGAAAGGCTCAAGGCATGACGTGAACTGAGCCTTAAAGCCACGTCGCACGTAACGATATCGTTGCCGATATCGTTCAAAAGTCACGTGTTCTGTGACGCTTGAACGATGTCGAAACGACATAGTTGCGTGTGACACTACAAAAGATGAACGATCAGTCGGCTGATCGTTCATCGTTTGATTTGAGGTCAGGACCTCAACTCTATCGTTGGTCGCCCGGTGGAAACGCAGCATCGCTGCGTGTGACACCAGGAGACGACTGATAAGCCAGCTCCCAGCGCCTCTCAGCAAGCGCTGGGAGCTGGTCTTCAAGGTAAACTGCGGGTAACTAGGCAGTGCGTGCTGCCTAGATATCCGATGTATACCTTAGCTACCAGCCTTCTCCGCTCACCGGCTGGTATCCAAGGTACACAGCAGGTAACTGAGCGGAGAAGGCTGGTAACCAAGGTATACATCGGGTATCTAGGCAGCGCGCGCTGCCTAGATACCTGCAGTTTACCTTGGAGACCAGCCTGCTCCTGCTTACCGCAGCCTGGCAGCGGGAGCAAGACATCGTGGAAACGATATTTAAATCATTTCCACAATGTCTCTGGTCCATTAATCGCTGGTGAGTCTGCCTGTGTGACAGCTCACCAGCGATCTGAACGATTTTGTTATTGATCGCGCGTGCATGTGATCGCTAACAAAATCGTTCATCAAATTGATGCGTGTGACGGCACCTTTAGTGTGATCTGTAAATTATTGCATTAAGGTGTCACTACATTTAAATGAAGCAGGGAAGACAATACTATATATACTTTGTATTTACTTTAGATGACAATATTTAGTGATTACTTTTTTCGTTCCGATATACAATGTCTGTTTGTGACATGATTACTGATTGACAGTTCACTTTTCCTTATTTTGCCGGCTTTTGCCTGCTTTGGGATGCTTTCCGCACTACTTGAAACAAACGTTTGCCTCTGGGGTCTAATATTTCCAGCACACTGTATCTTGGAATCACTGACTAGCATGTTTTTCGTTTGCTGACAGTTAGTTGCTGATTTTTTCTTACATCTAACATCCTGAGATTGTTTTGGTGCAGACTGGGGTACGTCCACTGTTCCGGAAACCTTTGAGCAGTTTTTTCTCAAACACGTTGAACCATAGAGTTCCCGGTGGCTGTATTTTTTATAATTTTTATCTGGTCCAGTGCATGTTTTAGTGACATTGTCTGAATTAGATACACTTTTACTGGGCAACGGAATGAGCCAAGATTTACATTTTCCAGGAGATTTTCCATTACGGCACGTGGCAGGAACCGTTTGAGGTCTCGACTTTCCCATTTTTGCCTTTTCAGATTGCACGGTTTGCATTTGAAGCCACTCTAACTGGAGAAGACGATCAACGTATCTTTCTAGTGGGGCTGAGGCTGTGGATTGTAATGTATTTTTGCCTTCTTTATTTACATACATGGAGACCTCGCGAAGGTTCCAAATGTTGTAAGGTGGAGGAAGGAAATCTGCATACTCGTATTCTCTGCACTTATGTTCTACATATTCACTGAAATATCCAGGTTTGATCTCTTCAGCTCGTAAATTTAGTTTAGGAGGTGTAAGTGGTGATGGTGGGATGGGAACTCTTTCTGAATCTGAAAGGTCACTGGCGCTGTCCTCATCTTCTTTCGAGAGACGGACCGATTCAAAGTCCAGGAATAGTTTTTCTAAAGATTGTCTTCTATACTGAGAGCAAGTCACATTCTCAGTGGATGACATATTTCTTCGAGCCCATGAAGCCTCGGGCTGCTCCAAGGATTCAACAGGTTGTAGCAAGCTCCTGTCTCCAGTGTTGGAACAATGTTGTAATCTGTTTTCCGGAGAAGGGATGTCATTTATGATCTGGTTTCCATAACAACATTCGTTTAATGACTCCTTTTTCTTTTTTTTCACTTTACTTTTTTCATGAGATGCACAATCAGAACTGGAAAAAAAAAGAAAAATAGGTACTTTACATAATAGTGGAAATATACAATCTGCTTCAGCTGAAAGAAATAGAATTAGCTCTTCTCATGAAAACGCATCATGTCTTTTCCCAACTGCTGTACTCTAACATCACACAATTGTTCACATATAGAGAAACACAAATATCAAAAATGATTAATTTCACATTTGGGTGATTTCGTATGTATTAAAAAAGAGAAAAAAAATAATTTTGTCCTTGCTGTGAAATTGCTTTTCCATAGAATACATAGGATAAATTGGAGGACACAGCATGATGGGAGGAGTCCCCACCGCTAGGCAGAAAAAAGTATTGTCTGCCCGGTGGGACATAATCTCTCCTCAGACAAACAGACATCCAGTTTTTTCCATATTTACAGATTGTATGTGTGATGTAATAGATCCTGCCTTGGCTGTTTTCAACATCACAAAGCTCTCACTGATCTCAGGGAGACCAGTCAAGGAAAACACTACGGGCAGCCGGCTAAAGCGCTCAAACACAGTGAAATCCTAGGTACATTGCCCCCTGGGAATCTCAATATGCAAATGGAGTCTGTGGAGCCTCGTTTAAGAGTCTCAAACACGGGACTAGCCAGATATCCCTCCAGGGAAGGACCTAGCCCTGGGGTGGACTCCTTGCGGAGACCACCATAACCACCACATTAAGTGGCCCTTTCAGTCACTATCCTGCTCAGTTACGTCTTAAGGATATGACAAGGGAATTACTGGCTAGTCCTGTGTTTGAGACTCTTGAACAAGGCTCCACGGACTCCATTTGCCTTGGCAGTTTTGACAGTTGGCCTGGATATTTATCAGGTGGCCTATAGCAACCAATCACAGCTCAGCTTCTGATTGGTGCTATAGGCAACAAAGGGCATTCATAGTATAACACAGCTTATGCATGTCTGTGAAACATTCAGGGAAGCTTGCCAAAGGCAAGGCCTTCTGGAAAATGGAGCACACTGGGATATGACTGTCGGTGCAGAAGCAGCCACACAAACCCCAAAGCGACTAAGACACATATTTGCTATTCTTCTAACAACATGCCGCACACAGCCCCCAGTATACAATAAGAAGCTGCGCACAGCCTCCAGTATACTGCAGTAGGCCACACACAGCCCTCAGTATACAGCAGTAGGCCACACACCACTCCAGTATACATTAGGAGGCCACACACCACTCCAGTATACATTAAGAGGCCACACACATCCCCCAGAATACAATAAGAGGCAGCACACAGCCTCCTGTATACTGCAGGACGCTATGCACAGCCCCCAGTATACAGCAGTAGGCAGCACACAGCCTCCAGTATTACAGCAGGAGGCCACACATAGACCCCAGTATTACAAAAGGAGGCCAGACACAGCTTCTAGTAAACGGCAAGAGGCCACCCACAGCCCCCAGTATAAATCAGGAGGTTGCACACAGCCCCAGCATACAGCAGGAGGCAGCACACATCCCCAGTATACAGCAGGAGGCTGCACATGGCCCCAGTATACAGCAGAAGGCCATACACTGCCCCAGTATACAGCAGAAAGCCAGACATAGGCCCCAGTATACAGAAGAAGGCACACACAGCCCCCAGTATAACGCAGAAAGCCACACACAGCCCCAGTATACAGCAGGAGGTTGCACACAGTCCCCAGTATTACAGCAGGAGGCCACACACAGCTTCAAGTATACAGCAGGAGGCCAAAAACAGCCTTGAGTATACAGGAGGCCGCACACAGTCCTCTGTAATAGACCAGGAGCTCACAGATAGCCCCTATATTACAGCCTGTGCCCACACATAGCCCCTGTATTACACTTGAAGCCTCACATAGCCCCTATATTAAAGCTTGTGCCCTACGTAGCCCCTGTATTATACCTGGAAGCTGGACATAGCCCCTGTATTACACTTGCAGCCTGTGCCTCACAAAGCCGCTGTATTAGAGCCTGTGACACTCATATCTTCTGTATTACAGCCTGTGTGCACACATAGTCCCTGTATTACAACCTGTGCCCACACATAGCACTTGTATTACAGCCGGTGCCCACACACAGCCCATGTATTAAACCAGGAGCCCACACATAGCTCCTGTATTACAGCCTGTGCCCACACATAGCCCCTGTATTTTAGCCTGTACCCACACATAGCCCCTATACTACAGTCTGTGCCCACACATAACCCCTGTATCGCACAGGAGCCCACACATAGCTCCTGTATTACAGCTTGTGCCCACACATAGCCCCTGTATCACACCAGGAACTCACACATAGCCCTTGTATTACAGTGAGTGCCCACACATAGCCCCTATATTCCAGCCTGGGCCCACACATAGCCCCTGTATAACACCAGAGCCCACACATAACCTCTGTATTACACTTGCAACTTGTGAATCTCAGCAGAGAGAAACAAGACTTTGGTAACCCATTCTATTTTGTTATACCCAAGAACAGTTAGTCACCATCCTCGGCAATGTCGTGACTATGGCTAGTTAATAAATAATAATGATAAGAATAAATAACATAGGGTACTTAGTTAACATAATTTTGATCAAAAAAGTATAAACATCATCCCACGGCTCATGGTGTCCCCAATTGGGACATCCTATCTCTAACATAAAACCTCTCTATGTGTCAACAGAACTCAACATAGATGAAGCAGAGCAGGACCCAAGCCTTACTGCAGATTTACTTACCAAAGGGCATTTGCTCATTTTATTATTATCTTAGGTTTTGTCAGGCGACAGTATGAATGCGCACTTACACTTTACACTTATACCAATATACACCGGTTTTCTTTGGTTTCCTTAGGTTCCTTGGACTTTGTACATACAGGGGTATGGCTCCCTTTTTTTGAGCTGGTATTCAGTTTATATAGCTTTCCATGCGCAGGTGTCTGAACAGTCATGCTTGGGTCCTTCTCTGCCTCCATCTATATACAGGTCTGTTGACACATAGAGAGGTTTTATATTAGAGATAGGACCATCCCGATGGGGTAAACCCTGTTGCAGAGGTTATATACCGTTACAATTAATTTACTTACTGCAGGGTATTTGCTCATTGTTTTTATCTTAGGTTTATCTTAGGTTTTGTCGGTTAAATAGCCAGTGAAGTGCACCTACACTTTGCACTTATACCAATATATGTCCAGCTCATCTCTTTGGTGTTACCATGCATTTCAAGGAAAGAACAGTATTCATTTTAGTCTTCGAAGTTCACATGTCTGTTTTATAATGTGGACAGGATGTCCCCCAAAAAAATATAGCAAAAAAAGATTTATGTCTGTTATTAATCCAAGTCATGGATCAAACAAGCCAATGCAAGTCAATGGGCTATTGAAATTAAGGATAGCACACAGATTCCATCTGTGATCCATGTTTCATCCATGTGCTGTCTGGTTCTTACTGTTTAATGGGTAGGAGAAGGTTGATAAACACTTATTTTTTTGCATTCATGAAAATCTTATGAAACATAGGTGGTAAAAACTGATACACTGACTAAACACTTATGACAATCTAATCCAGTGATTAGTCCATATTTTCACATATGAGAATAAAGAGACATCTGAACGAGACCTAACAAGTAATGCCAGGACCCAGCATGACCTGAATCAGGGATAGAGGCCCTTGCTTACAGGCAATCAGATCTGTCCCCAGAAATCAACAGATACTGTCTCCAATTCGGTGAATTTCCTGAGGAAGAAGTGAGGACACGCTTCAAAACGTGTCAAATAAACCACCATCATTATTACAATTACTTCTGAAACATGTCATGTTTAATAGCAGCGCAGATTTTTATCCATCTGGTTCCTGGTTTTTCGGCTATTTAAAGGGAACCTGTCACCAGGTTTTTGCAACCTAATCTGAGAATAGCATAAAATAGGACCCGAGATCCTGATTCCAGCGATGTGTCACTTATTGGGCTGCTTAGTGTAGTTTTGATAAAATCACTGTTTAATCAGCTTGAGATGAATTATCATTAGTCTACTTGGCCTACTGCGAAGTAGACTGGCATAGTCACAGACTGCTAAATCTGCAACAGAGAAAACAGTAATTTTATCAAAATGACAACAAGCAGCTCAGTAAAAGACACATTGGTGAAATCAGGATTTCTCTTTCTACATTATGCTGCTCTCAGATGGGATGGCAAAAACCAGGTGACAGGTTCCCTTTAAATAATTTTGTATTAAAAGGGTATTCCTATCTCAGGCATTCATGCTCATTTATACTATGCACCGACAAGCAGCTGTAGCTATAGAAATAGTTGGGCACTATCTATAACTCTCATAGAAGTTAATGAGAAATACGGAAACAACATGGCACATTGTGCCAATCTTTTATTCCTCTGGCAGTAAGCCACTTCCAGTAGTGGTCTGGTAGCAGCTTATTCTGCTTTCCCCATTAACATGAACATACTAAGGCTGCTTTCACGCTGCTTTTTTTTTAGCATTTGTGTATATCCATCTTAAACTGGATGAACCCATATCAGTTTTCGGCCTCATTAACGTTCTCTTGCGGGTGCATCCAGTTCTTTAGCTTTTCCCCTGATCCGGGAGTCACCGTTTTTTTCACTGAGAGCAAACATGCATTTTGGTGCATTTTTGGGCTTCGTGACAACCCGGAAGCACGCAGATCCGGGGTACTACAGGTTAAATAAGAATGTGCCCAATGGAACCCGGATCTGGCGGACTCGAGATCCCACTGGATCTGGACGCTACATCCAGGTTTTTGAACTGCACATGCCCAGAATACAGTTCTAAATGACATGCCCTTGGGGGACATATCATTTGTCACAAGATCCAGCGGAAACAAGTAATCCACGGGATGCAACGTGAGGCTCCTGCACCTGTATTATCACTGACGGATCAGTGATAATACCACTACGGGTGCATCCAGTTGCATCCTAAAAAAACACTTGGGTGGAGATCCGCAGGAATCCGGGGGAAGGCAGGCTTTAAAAAAAAATGACAGTGTGAAACTAGCCTTAGTTGCTTAGGCATAAAGCAAATACAATGAGAAAATGACACTGCTTTTCCAACTGTGAGACAGTGCGGGGGATCATATGCGAGGGGCGCTATGTCTCCCCCAGAATGCGCACTGTCACATATTGAGCCCGGTGTAGGGTGTGAGAGAAAGGGACGGTCCGCTCCCTCCGCTCCGGGTCTTGCAAGGTCCCGGAAGGAGACACGGAGTTAAAAGCCTGAGCAGGAGGCAGGGCGGGGTTCCTTGTACACAGAATTGTGCCTTAGCTGCAGGAGCAGCCGAGATAGACAGGAGAGGTCTGGAGTTCCAGGGGGCCGTGTGCTATACTAACACGGCCTAGCCCAGGAGGGCTGGAGGAACTCGGGGTTGACCCATAACGGAGGCCTTTGGCCTGAAGGACCCGGGTACGTTATATGAACTGTGTCTTGTGTACCCGGCTGCGACCCGGATTCCGGCAGATTGTGCCATCGCTGTGTGTATCAGCAATAAACACCGGGTCCTGTTTGAACTACTACCGGGCTCCACGTGTTTCCTGACTTGCAATCCAGGCACTGCCCCACATATGGTGGAGAATGCGGGCAGCCCGTCATCATCATCCCGTCACTAACTTGACGAAGATGCCTCGTGGGATTGCGTGTGTCGAGAAGGAGGCGATGCTTCAATGGGCTTGGAGGTGTCCCTCGTTTTATTGCTGGGAAGTTGGTGGTTAAAGCCTTGGATCGGAAGACGATGGCTGGATGGAACGATGCCAAAAGAACGGAACGCTCGGGTCACCCGGTGGTTCCTGTCCCTCCAAAACTTCCGTTTTACGGTGGAGCATCGGGCTGGCAAGTTGCAGGGGAATGCGGATGCCCTGTCCTGGGTGCCCTGTTTGTTGGCTGGGGTTCAACCCCACAAGTTTGAACCGAGGGGGGGGGTATGTGAGACAGTGCGGGGGATCATATGCGAGGGGCGCTATGTCTCCCCCAGAATGCGCACTGTCACGTATTGAGCCCGGTGTAGGGTGTGAGAGAAAGGGACGGTCCGCTCCCTCCGCTCCGGGTCTTGCAAGGTCCCGGAAGGAGACACGGAGTTAAAAGCCTGAGCAGGAGGCAGGGCGGGGTTCCTTGTACACAGAATTGTGCCTTAGCTGCAGGAGCAGCCGAGATAGACAGGAGAGGTCTGGAGTTCCAGGGGGCCGTGTGCTATACTAACACGGCCTAGCCCAGGAGGGCTGGAGGAACTCGGGGTTGACCCATAACGGAGGCCTTTGGCCTGAAGGACCCGGGTACGTTATATGAACTGTGTCTTGTGTACCCGGCTGCGACCCGGATTCCGGCAGATTGTGCCATCGCTGTGTGTATCAGCAATAAACACCGGGTCCTGTTTGAACTACTACCGGGCTCCACGTGTTTCCTGACTTGCAATCCAGGCGCTGCCCCACACAACCCAGAAATCCTGATTATATTCTCCTGATTCCATTGCTAATAAATATTCAGTCCTATGTAAAGATTATATGACAACATCATGTCTTCATATGAATTTCTATGGTTCACCTTACTAGGGAATGTGTGATAATCGGCATGAGGTCCCCAGATTTTATATTGAATTTACACTAAGTAAATGCTGACTAATAAAAAAGTAAACAGTTTTGGTTCCAGTTGCAATTTGCATTGTTAATGTACCTGGTATCATTCACACTATACCATAGGCAATTGATTTCAGAACTTTATCCCCATAGCCTGATACTCAAGAGCTATAATGATGACTTTGTTTAACAAAAAATCTCCAATTACAGGTATATAAAGTGGTGAAACAAATTGCTTTATGGCCTTTCATTCATGAATATAATATGAAAGTGGTAATGAATGCTTTATTGTGGTTCACTCAAGCAAGGAAGTAACATGACATGAGATACCATAAGAGGACGGTCACCAAGAATACATACGATATCAGCTGTTGAGGATTATCCAAATAACATTTCATGTTCACAGAAGGTTTAGCTGTGAATGAAACCGAAGTAACAAGACACTTTCAATACCATGAAATGTGAAGATGAGTAATAGATTAATTTTCAATTCAACCATGATTGTTTGTGCCAAGTCATAGAAAGACTAGTGCTGATAGATAGTGCTGACTCTTTCTGATATCTGTCAAGGTGCAGTTTAAAGGGAATCTGTCAAGTTGAAAATCCGTATATAGCTGCTATCATTTTCTAATTCCTTTCTCTATACTGTCTCTATTGATATATTCCTTTTATGTATATTCCTCTCCTATCCTCTGTAAACTTCAAATAACCAGATTCATTCCATCTATCAATCACAGTGAATGATCCACTTAGTTCTCTACTGTCCACTCCCCATACATGAATATGCATGTCACATGTTCACATCACTGCTCAGGAGATCAGCAGGGGGAACTGTATAATACTTTCTGCTCTCTGTGTTTGCAGCAACACAAGAGGTCAAATACAACACAGAATCTGTCACAAGACAGAAGGTATATCTGCTTAAAGAAACAAATGGAGTAGATACCTTATCTAGATCAGGTAAGGCAGACCTGCAATAACTCTCTCCTTCAGTGTCCTCAACAGAAGCTGCTGAAACTAAAACCTGACACAGAGCAAAGGGAGGAGTTAGGAGAGAGCTGCTGAGAAGGAGTGATTAATTAATGAGCAGTTTAATACTGCAGGACTAATCATCTGTCAATATAATGGACAAGACTTAGGGTGCCTTCACACTGCGGCACGGTCCGGGGTTGTCCGGGATGACCCTGACAGCCGGGGTCCGGATTAGCACACAGGACTGGGGGGCTAATATGCCCTCCGGTCCGGTGTGCAGCCACACACAGTTCCCGCTGCTGATAGGTCAGGACTGCGGGCGCCGCGGTCCTGACCTGTCAGCGGCTGCAGCTGCGTGCACTGCACACCGGACCAGAGGGCATATTAGCCCTCCAGTCCTGTGTGCTGATCCGGTCCGCGGCTGTCAGGGTCATCCCGGACAACCCCGGACCGGACCGTGTCGCAGTGTGAAGCCACCCTAATGCAGCAGCTCTCTGCAGAGTCTGAAAATGCTTATAACAAGGAAACTACAAGGGTTACAATAATGATTTGACATATTTTTAAAAGGTCTGTCAGGCACTATTGAAGGGTAATATTAGTATCATACTGAAAAATGACCTGACAGTGTCCCTTTAAATCCAAATTCTTCAATCCCCATTGTAAATTAGGTTTATTAAAAAAAACATACAAACTTGCTACTATTTGCAAGAACAAAATGAAACAAAAACAGTTTAAATAGCTCAACACAACCAATATAACAAGTGGTTTCTCTACATTCATAACAAAATGCCACTTTTACTGACTACTACCTTCTCACAATTATTCTCTTCCTTCATGACCATTGTGTTTAGTTCGACTGTTATGACCTGCTGCAAACATGATGCATGGCCAGATACCAACTTCTGGCAGTGGTCGTGAGGAATCTTAGATCTTTTTTCATGGAAATGGACTAATATTCTTGAGCTTGAGTGCTGCAACAGCCTTCTTAAAAGCCCATTAAAGATTTTCTATGGCTTTCAGGATAAAAGACTGTTTAAGGCCATTTCAGTAAGTCTTCTGACACCACGCCGTGGTGGACTTTGAGGTAGCATTGAGATCATCAACTTGTTGGAAGGTCCATTAGCTTCTCCTAGAATTTCCTGATACCTGATGAAGTCCATCTTTCCCTACGGGTTCTAAGTGCCAGAGGAAGCAAAACAGCTCCAGAGCATCACTCAACTGTCGGCTGTTCTTCATTCTTTTATCTCCAGATATACTGCTCATCCATACGCCTAAAAAGTTACAGTTTTACTTTATCGCCTCACTTTACAGAATCACCAAACTTCTTTAGTGTAGTAATTGTTTTTTGAGAATATTTAAGCTTAATTTTTTTCGTGCTTTTGGGTCCGTAGAGGTATTATATTGAGTGAGAGTTAGGGTATGGAGACCTTCAGCGTTTAGTATGCGCCTTACTGTGCAAGCTGAAACCTCAGTGTCTACTGCCACCAAATCTTGCTGCAGGGCTTTTGCAGTCACTTGAGAGTTTTTCACCACTTACCTCCTCAGGAATTTAGTGGCAGCTGATGAAAGCTTCCTCTTTGTGCCACTTCAAGGTAGTGTAAATGATGTGTCCTTAAAAGTAGACTAAAGCCCCCGTCACACTAAGCGAGATAGCTAGCGAGATCACTGTTAAGTCACAAATTTGGTGACGCAACAGCTACCTCGCCAGTGAACTCGCTATGTTTGACACTTAGCAGCGACCAGGCGCCTGCTGTGACATCGCTGGTCGTGTCAGAGTCGTCTGGAGCATTTTTTGATCATTGGGGTCCTGCTGGGCAGCATGCATCGGTGTGTTTGACAGGGACAACGACCAACGACCTCAATACTACAGGTCTGAGAAACAGGGTCCCAACTACCTCTGTATCATTCCGGATCGTTGTTGCATTGCTGGTGAGATCAGACTGTTTGACATCTCACCAGCGATCCCGACAGCGACGCAACAATGATCCCTACAGGTCGTATCACTGTCGGGATCACTGGTGCATCGCCAAGTGTGACGGTACCCCTAAGAAAAGTCTGCAGTCTGACTGCCGACTGCTGAATCAAAACAGTGTGAAAAGTGCATACTGTTATAACTCCCTTATATTTCCAAGGTGAGTGGGCGGCCACAAGACTTGCATACTTGCAATCACATGCAGACTAGTCTGAAACAGCTTCATCCAATACAAAAGAATTGAGAGAAGTAAAACGAGACAAGTCTGCACCTAACTTCAAATTGTATACTTGTGGTCTTGTGACTGCCCACTCAAACAGGGAAATCCTGACAGTACGACCCACTTTGTAAAGATTCAGCAGATATTTCTTCTTACAGCAGAGACACACTATGCAAGATGCATGCAAGTATCTCGCATGCATCTTGCATGAGTCACCCGGCCTGGCCCCTGCCTCTCTGAACGGGAGCGTGGAGCATCACAGACACACAATCAGCTCCACGCTTAAAGAGCGGGTGGCCGGGGTGACTCATGCAAGATCTATGCGACACACTCGTGTGCAGCTCACATAAGTGTGTCTCTGCCCCTTAGACTAAGCAACCCCTCTACCTTTAACTTGAAAACTGTGCCTCCAACTATATCACTAGAAACATTACATTTCTAGCTTTTTGTAACTTTTTTCTTGTGCAAGACACTGATCTCTTCTAACAACTTTTTTGTAACTCTTGGGCTACTTTTTAGCTATATTTCTAACTTGCAATCACATATCTGACAACAAATTCAAACCCAATCTAGGTATTTAACCCCTTTAGACCTGGGCGATTTTCCAGTATTCCCTTCCTTGCATCCAAGAGCCACAACTTTTTTATTTTTCCGTCAATATAGACATATAAGGGCTTGTTTTTTGCAGGACGAGTTGTACTTTTGAATGACATCATGTTTTTACCATGTAGTATACTAGAAAATGGGAAAAAAATTCTAAATGCGGTGAAATTGAAAACAAAAAGTGCAATTACACCTTTGTTTTTTGGATGTTTTACTCACCATGATCACTATATGGTAAAATTGATGTGTTGGTATGATGCCTTGGGTTGGTAGGAGCTTGTAGATATGAAACATGTATACTTTTATCTAAGTGGTGAAAAAGAATTCAGAAGTTTTTAAAGAAAAAGAATGTCACTTTTGCACCATTTTTTAAGACCCCTAGCGGTCTAATTTTTTGGGATCTGGGGCTCTGTGATGGGTTAATTTTTGCGTCTTGATCTTACGTTTCTAATGATACTATTTTTGGGTAGATACAATATTTCACCTAAAATAAGATGCGGGGAATATTGCATGGGAATATTGGGGGCTGTATGGGAATATTGGGGCCTGGAGGGGAATGATGAAAAAATAATACATCCCGCAATTATAAGACATAGTGCATTTTTTGGGGCAAAAAGTTAGATAAGAGGGTGTCTTATTTTTAGGGTAAACAGGGTACGTTGTTTTGATCGTCCGTTATTGCATTTTATCGCAATGGTGCGGTGACCAAAACAGTGTAATTTTGGCATTTAGGCTTTTCTTTCCATTACGCAGTTTACCGATCAGATTGATTGACTTTATATTTTGATTGATCGGGAATTTCTGAACACGTCGATACCAAATATGTGTATACTTTTTATTTTTTTAATAGCTTTATTTTCAATGGGGCAAAAAGGGGGATAAATTGAACATTTGCGTTTCTCTTTCATATCTTTGAAAACTTTCTTTTATTTTTTCTTTATTTTACCTCAACCACTAGAGGGCCTCAGCACTTCATTGTCTGATCGCTCCCCTGTGTTCGGATGGGCCACAGCACATCTGAACATAATGGAAATTATCACTTTTTTCTGGCGACCTCACAGAGATCGCCAGCAGAAAGTGATTCTGGAGAGAGCTTACAGGGTCATCAGAGGACCCCGGGCTGTCAAGGTAACAGACAGAGGTACCATAATACCATCACGGGACCTTCGATCACGGCAGAGAACGTCGCAATTCCAGCTGCAGGGATTTGGATCTCACTGTCAGTCACTGACAGCACGATCCAAAGGCTTAACACCACCGATCGGATCGCTGAGCTTATTGGAGGTGTTATCTAGACTTTTCAGCTGATCAGATCAGCTGAGATGTGTGGGGGAGGATGTGAGCTCTGCGCATTAGCATGCATAAGGGGGCAGGACACGACCAAAGATGTACGTATACGTCCTTGGTCATGAAGGGGTAATTTTTTTTTCAGCATAAATGGTTATTCTCTTGATTACCATAATTACATCAGACAAAAACTGATTTGCAAATGTGTTTCTGTTAGACATTATTCTAGATAAAGGGATGGCTAAGGGTAATGTTATGTAATGACTGCCTTGTAGTATGGAAGTGCTGCTGCTGTGGTTTAAATGAAGCCATTTTCCTGCTCAGTGTAGAGAGAGGAAGCTAATGAGCGGGAGCTGAGAGTGCAGGTTATGTGGTGAATATGATTCATGCTTGGGTGAGCTGAGGGGTGTGTCTGGGCTGGCTGCTCCCCACCCCTCGGCCATAAATGGGTCAGATCACATCCACCAGTTGTTGCTGATTTCAGTTCACTTCTGGACTGTGACCTAGTGTGAGCAGACGCTGATCTGAAGCTGCTGTGTTTTTTCCCCTTGGAAGTTGCTGGGCTCCGTGGGTGGAGGTAGGGGCTTAGGCCTAGGGCTTCTCAGGAGCTTTAGAGACTTAGGCTGGCGGCTCGAACCTCCTCACCTTTAGAGGTACCTTCGAGATCAGGGCAAGCCAGGGATCCCAGTATCAGGGCTAGAGTAGGCTCCCCTGATCCCCTTTGTCCAGCTTCTGGCTACCCTGACCCCTCCCAGCGTGTCTATGGTAGACAATCAGGTAGCTCACACCTACAAGTTTTCCTAAAGCCTATATGGGCTGAGGAAAAAATTGCAGCATGCTGCGATTGATTGTCTGCGAGTCTTGAATCACTCACACCTATACAAGCTTACAGACATGTGAATGCAGCACAGCATACGCCGAGGCCGACAATGGACGAGATGGGGAGATTAATTTCTCCCTCTCCTCTGCAGCTGTGATACAATCGCAGGATCGAATCATAGGCACACGACACTCGGCTTACGCTCGCAGTGGAGCTTAAGCCGAGGGTTAATTAACAAGGCATGGGATGCCTTATGCTAGGGTGTCCCTAGTCTAATTCTGAGACTGCAGTAGTAACTAAAAGTGTCTTTTTATGTTTGGAGAAACCACAAAGTGTTTCTAGAAGGCTAAGGCTACATAATAAATTAGAAAAATACCTTGTATACATGACTGAAGATCTGTTGTTTTTTTCCTCCCAGCAATTATAATTTAATTTTTTCCTGGAAAACAAAACAGAAAAAAGGAATGAAACCAGAAAGCAGGATAACCTTTGATATGCCATACAAAAATGTTCTTTAATCTACAGTTCATAAAAGGAAAAGCACTAACAATGCATAAATAGCACCAAACTAAGGCTAGGGTCACTTTAACATTATTGGGCGTGCTCAGGCAGATTGCATTAAAAATATAGGTTTTGGCAGCCTTAATGCAGTGCTACCACCATGGTATAGCCACGTTAACGCTGCCAATGCTTACCTATGGTGATGCGCCCCCTAGAGCGACTCAAACACCATCATCTGAGTGCGGGAGTTTGAAATCAATCTCAGAGTGACTGCAGACTTGTCACATTAGACTGGACAACCCATTTAAAGGCTATATTCACACTTCACTTCCCTTGTCTGTTCAGTGTACGTGACAAAAAACTTCCATTTACTCAACAGATGCCGAAAGAACCAGATGCCAACAGGTTGGTGCTCCTTTTCTTGAAATCTTTTGAACTACATAGTTAACTACCCTTTATGTGATGGTATTTTACACAATACATACATTATGAAGTCTACGTTTTCTCAACATGGACACTTATGGACTTAAGGCAATTTATTCCACTGCAAAGTATAACAGTGGTGATCTATGTAGGAGCTTTGTAATTACACTTACCGATAATTTTGTTGTCTCAAAAAACACCACCACACCAAAGAGAGATTATGTTACCTGCAAAAACGTTCTAAAGGCAAGTGATTCACAAGTGAACCCTTGACAAGACATATGTTTTCATCAGAAGTCATTCCAGGTGATTACCCCATGAAGCTACACGACAGAATGCCAAAGGGGTGTAAAGCTGTCATCATAGTAATGGGGGGTATTTTGAGGAATCTAGAGTTTAGCATATACTCTGGTTTGTTTCCCTCGTGATACTTTACTACTTGTTTCCATAGGTACACCATTGTATAAACAGGTGTTCTAAACTTTCAACCAATACTGTACATCTATCTTCTGAGGATCCAGCGACTAAACAGACGAGTGTGAAGAAACTCTGAATATAGATCCTGAATAAATCAGCTGCATCATTTTAAGTTCAAAAGGACAAGAATGGAACCGCGTCCACCGTACTGCTGTGATGCATTCTCACTCAGAACACACAATTTTGTATATTTTAGAAATTTTATTAAAGGTTTCTGATTAATAATTATTCAAACAACCATTTTTTTTTTAACCAGAAAAAAGGTGGAACATAAACCCACTTCTCTTTCTTCTAGTGCGGGAACGAGAACTCTTTTTATAGAGGGAAACCTCCTTTTGGTATGGAGGACTTGCCTATATAAGAAATTGGGAATTTCTTACCAAATATAGAATAGGAGAAGGAGAAACAAATTCAAACTTTAGTCTGAAGCGGGTGACATTTAATACCCTCATGGAAATCTCCTTCCAGGTCGGAAAGAAGTGGGGATGTTTCCTTCCTATTAAAATTGCAGCTTCATTGGAATCCAGACTTATGGGATGAGTTTGGATTTTGATTAAAGTGAAGCTCTGTTATTCTTATTTTTTATAAACTACATTTACTTGTATCTGTATTGTTTGTCTGCTGTGATTGAGATGTTTTGGAGGGGGGGGACAGAAAAAAATGTTTCTTTGGAAGAAAGTGCGGGAAACCTTTACTTTTAATCTCCACCTTTAGCCATAAAGTCACCTAACACTGATGAGGCTGAAGGCACACTGGCGTGAGACTCGCGCGAGTGCAATGCGTGAAAAAAAAATCGCATTGCACTCGGACCAATGTTAATCAATACTGCAGGGCATATTGGTGCGTTTTTCTCACGTCAAACACGAATTGCGAGGGCAATGCGAGTAAATCGCAGCATGCTGCAATTGCACGCATTTTTCATACGCAAGAGCCCAATGTAAGGCTGCTTTAACATCAGCGGTTTTTGCCGATCGCGGCAGATGCGGTGAAAAAAACGCATCTGCCGCGATTACCGCATAACCGCTGCACTTGCGGCACAGTTGCGGCAAGCCCTATACAATGTCTATGCGGGCTTGCGGCAGGTGTGGCAAGTGCGGTATCGGCACTTGCGGCAGGTGCGGCCGCAAAAAAACGCGGCTGACCGGCAAAAAACGCTGATGTGAAAGTACCCTAAGTCAATGGATGCGTGAAAAAAACGCACCTTTGTAACACACAAGGCGAGTGTCAAGCGTGAAAAACGCACAAAAACAGTTGGGAGCAGTAAGGGCGGCTTCAGACTGCGGCAGCGTCCGGTCCGGGGCTGTCAGGATTGACAGCCTGGAGCTGAGTTTTTCTGCATAGGATAGTATCGGGCTGCACGGAGCTGGATCGCGGCGGGTGGTAATTAGCTGCTATCCGGCTGCTGTGTCGCCGGATGTATCCTGCAGAAGTGGGGATTTGTCTGCCGATTCCAAAAACGGTGCATGCACCGTTTTTGGAATCGGAAGAAAAACCCAAGCGTTCTGGGCCCCCCATGCTGCGAATTGCAGCCCGCAGCTGCCCCAGAAAATGGTGCATTCATTGAAGCGCCATTTTCTGGCGCTGTACCCAGGCTCTTCCAGTTGCCCTGGTGTCGGTGGCAAACTGGGTAATAAAGGGGTTAATTCCAGCTTTTTTTTGGCAGCTGGCACTAAGCCCGAGATTCTTAATGTCGGGCCAATGTTAGACCCGGCCACTAGGAATCTCTAGTAAATAGTCAAAAAAAATACACCACACAGAGAAAAATCTTTTTATTTGAAAAAAAAACACAAACAAAATTTGGACTCTATCTTTATTATAAAGTTCCGACGTAGTCCTCAACGAAGGTCCCACGATGCTCGATCGCCTCCGACGTAGTCCACGACGAAGGTCCCACGACGCTCGATCACCTCTGCTCAATCCAGAGACTGCATTAAGGGATCAAGTGTCCTCTTCCTACAGTCTCTGGGGTAAGAATTATGGTGCACCGTATGGCAATGATCTGTCATACAGTGCACCATGACTATGATCCCAGAGACTACAACAAGAGGACACTTGATCCCTTGTTGCACCCATCCATCCATCCACCCATCCACGCATGCACCCATGCACACACACATCCATCCATGCACACATCCATCCACGCACGCATCCACACATCCACACACGCATCCACGCACAGATCCACGGACGCACACATCCATGCATGCACACATCCACGGACGCACACATCCATGCATGCACACATCCATGCATGTACACATCCATGCATGCACACATCCATGCATGCACCATCCATCCATGCATGCATTCACACATCCATGCACGCACATATCCATCCATGCACACACATTTATCCATGCACGCACACATCCACACACGCACACATCCACACACACATCCATCCATGCTTGCCCACATCCACACACAAATCTATCCATGCACACATCCATCCATGCACGCCCACACATCCATGCACGCATCCACACACACAACCATGCATGCACACATCCATGCATGCAACATCCATCCATGCACACATGCATGCACGCACAAACACATCCATGCACACATCCATCCTCCCATGCATGCACCCATCAATCCACCCATGCATGCACCCATGCATCCATCCATGCATCCATCCACCCATCCATGCATGCACCCACTCACCCATCCACCCATGCATGCATGCACCCACTCATCCATCCATGCACCCACTCATCAATTCAGTCATACTTACCACATCCAGGAGGAGGAGCCCAGGAAAGGAGGGGCCCATACTGGAGCTGGCCAGCAGGTACATCGGCGGGTGCAGCCCGCCGGGAGGTGAGGGGGGTGAACACGGGGTACAGAGGGGGTCAGCTTCCTCAGCCCCCTCCGTGATCACACCTGGAGAGGGCTGAGGAAGCTGACCGACGGGTGCACAGGCAAATGCAGCCCGCCGGCGGTAACAGTCATCCCTTTCCTAAGGCGGTAACAGTCATCCGCCGGCAGTATGCCCCCCGGCGTATGACTGTTACCGCCTTAGGAAAGGGATCAGGGGGGCCCTGGAGCGGGAGGGGGCTAGGAGGGTATCTGCCATCCCGCCCCTCCAAACCTGATTGGAGAGCTCCAATCAGATCTGGAGCGGGTTACTCGCTCTTATTGGCAGTCTCAATGTCAACTGCCAATCAGAGCGAGTTTAGCCACGGGGGGGGGCTAAGCCACCCCCCCGGGCTAAAGTATAGGTGCTTGCGCTCCTGCAGCTCCGGTGACTTGTCACTGGCATCGGAGCTGCAGGAGTGCAAACAACCCATGACGTTATAGAGACGTCATGGGTCGGGAACGCACCGACTTTCATGACGTCTCTATAACGTCGTAGGTCGGGAAGGGGTTAAACTAACAGCTGATTCAGGTCCTTGAACCTGATATTGATAATCTGACTGGTTTGACAGCCGGCAAACCAATCAGATGATCTTGGATCCGGATTGGACATCGTGAGCTGAATTTTCTGTTATTATTTATAGCTTCAGCACATGCAGAATCTTCCTTTACAGCTGTTTTAACCCTTGATGACTGTTCTGCTTTTTAAGATGACTCATTCTTGCTTTCTAAATTCTGCAGTCTGCTTTAAAGAGGACCTGTCACCTCCCCCGGTGCATGGCAAACTAAATGCAGTACTGAATGCAGCATGTCTGCTGCATTCAAGGAAGGGGTCCCCGATGTCTCTAGCCCCCTGTACCCTGAGAAATACACTTTAGAAATTTTACAGATAAGAGGTCTAATGGGTGGAATCTGTACAACAGGTCGTCGGCGCTGGCACAGACCTCCAACCTCCCCCTCCTTTGTTCCTTTCCCTCTATGTCTCTGCCACCTCCTGTTCTGACCTCCTCTTCTCCTGCTCTGTCAATTACGCTGCCGCACAGAGCGGCATTGCGCGACGCCAGCGGCAGAGGCCGTCCTACTTTATTCAAACAGCAGGGCGGGAATCTGGCACCAGATTAGACATAGAGGGGGAGAAACAAAGAAGGAGGAGGCTGGAGGACTGTGCCAGCGCCGACGACTTGTTTTACAGATCCCACCCATTAGACCTCTTATCTGTGAGATTTCTAAAGTGTATTTCTCGGGGTACATGAAGGGGGGCTAGAGACTTGGGGGACCCCTTACCTGAATGCAGCAGACATGCTGCATTTAGTTTGCCATGCACCAGGGGGTGACAGGTCCTCTTTAATGTCCTCTTAAGGTACCGTTACACGGGGCAATCTCCCCGACGATGTTGCCGGCAAGTGAGGGGTGTGGCCAAGTTGCGGCGACATCGCCGGAGAGGTGCCGCGTGTGACAGGGCGATAATCAGGCGAAAAATTGTCTGAGCAACATCGTCAGGTTTTCCCAACATGTTGGGAAACCTGGCGATGTTGCTGAGGCGATCATGCCTGATCGCCCTGTGTAATGCAGCAACTCGCAATGTTGCAGACGCCGCCGTCTATCTCCAACATTGCCGGTTACCGCTTGCTGGGTTGCTGGGCAACCCAGCGAGCGATAGCAGCGGCAACTAGCCGGCGAAATCGCCGGCAAGATGCTCCGTGTGACATCTCCCCGGCGATGTTGCCAGGGATGCGCGCTCCCGCGCATCGCCATTAACATCGCCGCAACCGTCGCACCGTGTAACAGTACCATTAGATTGCTTTCATATTTAGGGAAGGCCTGTGTCTTTAATGCTGTTTCTGCTCTGAGTTCATTACTGCTGCTTACATTCTGCATTTTTCTCTTCAATTAATCTACAAGTTTGCCTTTGACATATTCTAGTGTGAGCTCATCATCTGGCCGTGCATCTAGTGCAGTGACAAGTGTGTCATAACTTTCTGGAACACCACTCAGAAAAAGTGCAGCAACATGAAAGTCTTTAATTTCTTACCAAATACCCCTGAGATGCGCCACAATCTCTAGGGTGTTTCTTATATAGTCCTGTATATTCTGTCCATCACTTAGCTTAGACTGGTACAATTTCTCATGAGATAAAGCTTATTGCTGAGATATGATCTTTCATGCACTTTCTGTAACTCATCCCACATCAGTCGCACACTTGCATATATGCACAATCTGATCATCATCTACACTGATGGAGATAGTGCTTTGTGCTTTCTGATTCTTCTCTAGCCAATCATCTGGAAATGGATGAGGCACTTGTTCCTGAGTATATTTCCCCGTACCTTCTCTTATGAGCAGCATCTTCACCTTGAATTTCCAGGACTGGTAGTTCTGATTAGTGATGCTTTGCACTGTAAACTTGATAGGATCGCTGCTAGTGGACATCTTCTCTGTTGCTCTGTGCTGCTTTTGCTTTGCGCTTCTGCTGCCTCATTACTCTTCTGTGTGACTCTGTGCTCCATATCACTCCTGGGGTTCTGTGTCACTCTGGGGTTCTGTGTCACTCTGGGCCCATAACCTGTTGACAGCGGATTATTTAGGATACTCTCCAAGCGTGCGACAACAGAACAGAGCTTCTTTATTCAGCAACAAACAGAAACAGGAATAATCCGCTGTCAACAAACAACACTTTAATTTGCTGCTGCTCCTCCTCCCGCTCCCAGGGGAGTCGCTAGACCTACGGCCCAAATCATAAATTCAAAGCCCCGATTCTCTAGGGCTGTGTACAGCACTGGATACCTCAGCAGAGCAGCCATGCCAGCTTCTCAGTCTTTGCAGCAGGATGCCCCAACTCTCCTTGGTAGGTACCATAGAGCCTCCTCCAGGCCTCCAGCCTGTGCAGAGCGGCACCTCCTCACCCTAGGACTCTTCTATTGATGGACGTGAGGTGTCACTGCTGCCTGTTAGCTTCTTCAAAGCAGTAATGGCTGAAGGCTCTGATATTAGAGTAATTTAGTGCTCGGAGCTCTGTGCTATGTGGTCGGTGCAAGATCATGTTTCTCAGTCACACATAGTACCGACCTCTGAGCACCAGGCCTCCATATCACTGATCCTAAACTGTAACCCAGCAGCCTCCCATCACTGCTGCTCTAATGAATCCAGGACTGTCCCCCCAACCCCCATCCCCCATGTACTGGAGTCTGTGTATTCATATAGAAACACCTCACCTGTAATATACACACTGCACTTGTGTACTATATATATATATATATATATATATATATATATACACTCACACACTCACACACACCGAGGTCTGTTATATAGACATATATGATACATATATAGCGTATTCAAGTATATTCTACTTGTGTGTATATATACATATACACATACATGTCTACTTACCTAGACACGCTGTCCCGTGTGCCATCCCTGCCGGCATGAGGATGTCCACTCATCATGCGCCCCAGCAGCTATATTTGCACACTCAAGTGATGGGTGTGCAAATATGGCACCCGCTGATGGTACTTGCCCATTGCGCAGTACCACCAGTGGTGCCACAGCCACCTGCACCCGTTGCCACCCAAAATCAATGGACACATCGTTGCAGCTTTTTCCCACTGCTCCACAACACCGCCCCATCACTATTGCACCTAACAGTCACGTGAGTAACTGCTCATACGCAGGCATGCACATTTACTCCTGCCACCCTCCGCCATCTTTGTACACCAGGGGAGGGAGAGAGAGCGCATAGGGTGGGAAGAGCACACAAAGGGGGGGGCAAAACAGCACACAGGGGGAGAGACAGCACAAGGGGACAGACAACACATGGGGGAGAGAGCACAGAGAGAGATGTCACAAAGGGAGAGACAGCCCACAGGGGGGAGAGAGCCCACAGTGAGGGTGAAAGTGCACACGGGGGGTAGACAGATCAAAGGAGAGAGCAAAAGAGGGAAGATGATAGCACAGAGAGAACAGAGAGCGAGTGAGGAAGGGGGGGGAGACGGCCACCACCCCCAGCGCCACTGAGCCCGCCCCCATAATGATGTCACCACCCTCCTGATGCGATAGCATCAGGCCTTCATCTAGTATATATATTATATTGATTAGTTGGCATAGGCAAGCCTTCTCTCTTGACACCCATATACAAATAAACAATTCACTCAACTGAGTACCTGTGTTCTCTGCATGAGCAGCTGCCAGACTCCTTTTGCCTTTGCCTTTCTGGCTAGTCTCTCGTGTCTTGGTCCCCAGAAGCATTTAAAGAAAGTTCTTATTTGAAACACGGCATTGTTTGAGTAAACACCTCTACATACTGAAAATAACAAAGGATCCACCATTCACCATAGGTGATATCACAGCTCACCAGCTCCTCCTGTACAATGACTGATAACACCTCTATATACAGTAGATAACACAGGATCCACCATTCACAATAGGTGATTCACAGCTCACCTCCTCTCCCTCCTGTATGAATAATGTTCTTACAAACAGTGGTTTATGGAGAGGGGTAGTAAGGGGTGGGGGGCGGGAATATTATGGAGAGGGGAAATATGGAGAGGATATTTTGGAGAACTACAGTGTGAGAGGAGATACTATTGAGAAGGGCAGTGTGGGGGGAAATAATAGGGCCCAGCGCAGATATTTTTATTTAGGAGCATAATAATGTCACTTATATTTAAAGGGGAACTCCGAGGAGAGAAAACTTTTTAGTACAGTCCCTGTACACCTACATGATGAAGCAGAGCTGTACACTGCAGTCCTAGGATGTATAGATCACTTATAAATTGATAAAATCATATCTGCTCCTAAGCTCTGGCCCCCCCTCAGGGGAGATAATATTTCAGGATGACAGCTTCATGAAGGCGCAGAGAGCAGGAGGTGTGTCGGGGGCGTGGATGCTGGGAGCTGCAGGATCATCCTACATTCCAGCCCCCTCACACTGCTGTATAGGGAGGGGACGTGGTCGCCAGCCACATGCTCATACTATAATCCAGCCCCTGATATACCATTCTATGTGACTGGGGGTCCAGGCTTGAAATAGCTGTATGCACATATCCTAAGGCTATATTTACACATGGATTTTTTAAAGTGTTTCTCTTTCTGCAGAAAATAACGTGCATTTTCAAGTACCGTACTATTTGTACAGTACATTACTGCAGAAAAAGCACACATATAATCTGCACCAAAGAACACTGCAAATAAACACAGCATGAATGCAGAGAAGAATGCAAAAATATAAATGCAAGAACTGACATAGGGTGTTTTCACATCTAAGGTTGGTGTGCGTTTTGCTAAATTTGTGTTTCTAGTCGTTTTTACCGCTAAAAAAAGAAGACGTTTTGTGCTGTGTTGGCAAAAACGCATGCGTTTTTGAAAACGCACATGCCTTTTGCATACATTTTTACATGCGTTTTTACATGTGTTTCCATTGAAATCAATGGGGCAAAAACGCTAGCGTTTTTTATGCGTTTTTAGCGGTAAAAACGCCTAGAAACACAAATTTAGCAAAACGCACACCAACCTTAGATGTGCAACAGGCCATACTGCAGATCTGAAAAAATGCTTTGTAGGTTCATATCTGCAAGGGATAATAAGCAGCAGCAGCGTGACCTTGACAATTTAGGAATCTGTCACTTTCCTGGTACTGTGAAATCCCGCATTTTTGCATTTTTTTCGGCTACATAACTGCTTTGATAAGCCACATACTTAAGCTTGTGAACAAGCCAATTTGTGGTACATGTGGTGTATGCTCTTTACACATGGACCTGATGTGTCACATTATGCTGGTTTCACACTGCAGTTTTTTCCATGATTAGGTTCCATCCAGTTTGTGTGCCAAAACCAGGAGAGGAACTTGCAGAGAAAAACTATAATTGAAAAATTGACACCTGTTCTGAGTTTTGGAGACACTCCTGGTTTTGGCACCCAAACCGGATGGACACTGATCAGTGAAAAAACTACAGTGTGAAACCAGCCTAATGGTGGCTTCTCACACAAGGATATCGTTAAGGACCGCTTCACACTGCGACGTGATCTGGTCCGGTTCTGTCCGGTTCTGTCCGGGAAGACCCTGACAGCCGCGGACCGGATTAGCACACAGGACTGGGGGGCTAATATGCCCTCCGGTCCTGTGTGCAGCGCACGCAGCTGCAGCTGCTGACAGGTCAGGACCGCGGCGCCTGCGGTCCTGACTTAGCAGCGGGAACTGCGTGCGCTGCACACAGGACCGGAGGGCATATTAGCCCCCCAGTCCTGTGTGCTAATCCGGTCCGCGGCTGTCCGGGTCTTCCCGGACAGAACCGGACCAGATCACGCCGCAGTGTGAAGCGGTCCTTAACGATATCCTTGTGTGATAAGCCACCATAAGGCTAAAGCTGCCTGGATTCAATACAAGACCATAACATGAACAGAAAGTAAGAGAGTGCCTTCACAAGGATTGATAACCAGAAGATGTATATATGTTATATATATATATATATATATATACATTATATTCCTAGATTTAGTTTGATATCATTTAACACAATCTATAATTGGGATCATTAAAATAGCATTTTTTTTTACCTCTTAATAGATATTACGTGATAATACAGCTGTGCACTAAAATGTGTATGTTGAGGGCCTGTTCCACGCTACGATATCGTTTGTACGTCACGGATTATTCTACTATTTTCCATTACCATTTTCTGGTAGATGTGACATTTTGATCGTTCGTTATTGCATTTTACTGCAATGCTACAGTGACCAAAAGAACAATTCTGACATTTTGATTTTTTTCTCTCATTCCACAGTTTACCGATCTGATTAATTGATTTTATATTTTGATAGATCGGGCATTTCTTAACGCGGCAATGCCAAATGTGTATTTTTTTTATAGTTTTATTTCCAACTAGCTGTACTACCCGGCTACGCCCAGGTTAATAAATAACTGATGATATTAATGACCTGTAGGAAAATAGAAGCTGAGCTGTGATTGGTTGCTATAGGCAACCTGATAAATCTCTAGCCAACAGTAAACCCTCCCCCCGCCCGGGCAGTATATATTACCTCACACATACACATAATAGACAGCTCATGTGACTGACATCTGCCTTAATTCCCTATATGGCACATGTGTTGCATATTGGCTGTTTTTAATCAGATGTTTATTTTTGGAAATTAAAGATACCAGACGTTTGAGGCGAGTTGTGTGAGGCGATTTGTGAACATCTGTGTCTGTCTGTGTGGTGTGTGTGTCCCAGGTGTGTGGTGTGTGTATGTGTGTGTCCCTGTGGGGGGGTCTGTGTGATGTGTGTGTCTCTTTGTGGTGTGTGTGTGTCCCTGTGGGGTGAGTACATGTGTCCTTATAGGGTGTGTATGTGTCCCTGTGGAGGGGTCTGTGTGGTGTGTGTGTCTCTTTGTGGTGTGTGTGTGTCGCTGTGGGGTGAGTGTATGTGTCGCTATAGGGTGCGTGTGTCTCTGTGTTGTGTGTGTCTCTTTGTGGTGTGTGTGTGTGTTCGGGTGCGTGGTGAGTATCCAATGTTGGGGCTGCAACTTAGCGACTATACACTTACTGTTACTCTTTGTGTGCGTGTGGTGTGTATACATGTCCCCGTGCATGGTGAATATCCCATGTTGGGACCCCACCTTAGTGACTATATGCTGGTATATGCTGTTAGTCTTTGGCGCGGTCATTAAGCCCCTCTCATTCACAACTGTCAACTGCCCCTCTCATTCACAACTGTCAACTGGTAACTGTCACTTTTTCCCCATTATGTAGATAGGGGCAAAATTGTTCGGTGAACTGGAACACGCAGGGTTAAAATTTCGCCTCACAACAGCCTATGACGCTCTCGGGGTCCAGACATGTGACTGTGCAAAAGTTTGTGGCTGTAGTTGCGACGGTGTAGATGCCAATCCTGGATATACACACATACATACATACACAAATACACACATTCAGCTTTATATATTAGATGGGGAAAAAGGGCGTGATTTGTACTTTTTATTTATTTTTTACACTTTATATTGTTTTTACTATTTCCCTTAGGGCGCTTGAAGCCTGCACGATCCGAATGCTTCTGCTGTTCAGAGCCAGCCTTCAGCAATCCTCTGATGATCATCTATTATATAATCACGAATGGGTTTTTTGCCCCTTTTGAGTCCGCTCACGCTGCGAGTCAGCGTGGTCATGTGGATACGCCCGAAGCATTGGCCGCGCAGTTCTAAGGCGACTCGCTATGCCCGCGCAGCGGGCATGGCGAGTCGCCTTAGCAGCGCGAAGCATTGGCCGCGAAGCGGCCATTGCGAGTCAGAGACTCGCTCTGCTAGAATCCCGATGCATGTGCATCGGGCACCCAGCTAGTCTAATATATAAAGCTGAATGTGTGTATGTGTGTGTGTGTATATCCGGGATTGGCATCTACACCGTCGCAACTATAGCCACAAAATTTTGCACAGTCACACGTCTGGACCCCGGGAGTGTCATAGGCTATGTTGTGAGGCGAAATTTTAACCCCGCGCGTTCCAATTCACCAAACAATTTTGCCCCTATCTACATAATGGGGAAAAAGTGACAGTTACCAGTTGACAGTTGTGAATGAGAGGGACTTAATGACCGCGCCAAAGACTAACAGCATATACCAGCATATAGTCACTAAGGTGGGGCCCCAACATGGGATATTCACCACGCACAGGGACATGCATACACACCACACGCACACAAAGAGTAAAAGCAAGTGTATAGTCGCTAAGGTGCAGCCCCAACATTGGATACTCACCACTCACCCAAACACACACACACCACAAAGAGACACACACCCTAAAGCGACACATGCACTCACCCCACAGGGACACACTCACACACACCACAAAGAGACACACACAACACAGAGACACACACACACACCACACAGACCCCCCCCACAGGGACACACACACATACACACCCTATAGGGACACATGTACTCACCCCACAGGGACACACACACACCACAAAGAGACACACACAACACAGAGACACACACACACACCACACAGACCCCCCCCCCACAGGGACACACACACATACACACCCTATAGGGACACATGTACTCACCCCACAAGAACACACACACACCACAAATAGACACACACAACACAGAGACACACACCACACAGACCCCCCCCACACAGGTACACACACATACACACCCTATAGGGACACATGCACTCACCCCACAGAGACATACACTGACACACCCTAGGGACACACACACCACACAGACAGACACAGATGTGCACAAATCGCCTCACACATCTCACCTCCTACGTGTGCTATCTTTAATTTCCAAAAATAAACATCTGATTAAAAACAGCCAATGCGCCACACATGTGTCATATAGGGAATTAAGGCAGATGTCAGTCACATGAGCTGTCTATTATGTGTATGTGTGAGGTAACATATACTGCCCGGCCGGTGGGAGGGTTTACTGTTGGCTGGAGATTTATCAGGCTGCCTATAGCAATCAATCACAGCTCAGCTTCTATTTTCCTACAGGTCATTAATATGACATATTCAAATTCTATTTTGTTATAGCTAACATCAGTTATTTATTAACCCGGGCGTAGCCGGGTAGTACAGCTAGTTTCCTATAAACACTGTCGCTCAGCCAGTGTTCACAGGAACTTCAATATGATAGCGACAGAGGTCATGATCTGACCCCTCACTATCAGGACAACCCACAGATGCCTCGTGATAGCGTCACATGGTTGCAGTTGGTGTGGCTTACAGCGATCCCTACCGGCGTGTGTTAGATCGTGCTGTCAGAGTTTGACAATGTTACCTAGTTAACAGGCACAAGCGGATCACCAATCTCCGATCCACCTGCGACTGTTAACTGCACGTGTGGAGAAAGATGTGGGCTCAGCGCATGAGCCCACATTAACATCAGGGACACAACCAAGGACGTAGAGGTACGCTTTTGGTCGTGAAGGGGTTAAAGGGTGTCTAGTTAGGCTAGTTTCACTCTAATGTATTTCTAGATCTGTGGGCATGAAGGAAATTCCCTTGGGGGTGTGTCATTTAGTACTGTATTCTGCGCATGTGCAGTTCATGGAACATAGACAGAACGTACAGATCCACGGGGATCCTGCTTCCGTGTCTGTCCATAGACCCCCATTGTAAATTCACATATGGGACCCTGGATCATTGTGGATTCGGGTCTTCACTTTTTTTTTCATGGAGACAAAAAGCGCAACAAGTTGCAGATTTTGCCTCCATGAAAATCAAGTGAAACCACGGCTCCGTGCAAATGTGTGCTCAACTGGATGCACTCGCAGGTGTCTCTGTACCCATTGAAAGCCAATGAGGCCGAAAACACGTGTGTCCATCCAGTTTGTGACAGATACACACGCATAGGGAAAAATGCTAATGTGAAACCAGCCTTACTTAAAATTAGTGTGCAAGCCTATGTGACTGCAGACCGTGACATACTGCCAAGGGTATAAAATAAACATAAGCACAATTTGCAGCACAGCTCTGTATCTAAGGGCAGGGGGACAATATTGTAGTTACTACAACTTCTGAATAAAATTTGAATAATGGGAGTGCATTACTCTACATGGAAAATGCCCCAACACACTGTGTAAATAAATACAAGCATGATGCAAGCAAAATGTCCAAGGTGGAGGAACAGGGTGCAGGGGGGAGGGGACACAGTGTATGGGGGCACTTTCCATGTAGTTTAATGCACTCCCAGCATGTAGTAAATACAGTAATGTCCCCACTGCCCTGCCATTAGATCCAGAGTTGTGCTGTCTGCACTTCCAGCCTGCCACACACACACTGCATGCATTTTATACGCACACACTGCATGCAAATTATACACACACTGCATGCATATTATGCACACACACACACTGAGTGCATATACACACACACTGCATGCGGTGACAGGACAATTGTGTACAAGATAATTGTGTACGGACAATTGTGTACAGACAATTGTGTACAGGGCAATTGTGTCCAAGGACAATTGTGTACAAGGACAATTGTGTACAGGGCAATTGTGTACAAGGCAATTGTGTACAAGGCAATTGTGTACGGACAATTGTGTACAAGGCAATTGTGTACGGACAATTGTGTACAAGGCAATTGTGTACGGACAATTGTGTACAAGGCAATTGTGTACAAGGCAATTGTGTACGGACAATTGTGTACAAGGCAATTGTGTACGGACAATTGTGTACAAGGCAATTGTGTACAAGGCAATTGTGTACGGACAATTGTGTACAAGGCAATTGTGTACGGACAATTGTGTACAAGGCAATTGTGTACGGACAATTGTGTACAAGGCAATTGTGTACAAGGCAATTGTGTACGGACAATTGTGTACAAGGCAATTGTGTACGGACAATTGTGTACAGACAATTGTGTACAAGTGTGTACAAGGCAATTGTGTACGGACAATTGTGTACAAGGCAATTGTGTACGGACAATTGTGTACAAGGCAATTGTGTACGGACAATTGTGTACAGACAATTGTGTACAAGTGTGTACAAGGCAATTGTGTACAAGTGTGTACAAGGCAATTGTGTACGGACAATTGTGTACAACGCAATTGTGTACGGACAATTGTGTACAAGGCAATTGTGTACGGACAATTGTGTACAAGGCAATTGTGTACGGACAATTGTGTACAACGCAATTGTGTACGGACAATTGTGTACGGACGATTATTTACAGACAAGTATAGGGAAAACAAAAAATTAAACGTCCAAAAAAAGGAAATACTTTATTCATCATTGATTTTAACGTAAGATTGCTTATTGAATAACAGTTTCAAAGCTTCTTCTATTCTTATTCTACAAATATTGCTGGTCTTGTCTATCGTGCCTGCATGTTGCTGATCGCTCGTAGATACCGCAGCTTGTCTCCTTGATTGTGATAATCAGCCACTTTCACACGCAGTCGTTCAGCTAGCTGGACATACTTGCTTCGTGGATGCTCAACATTCAGTACCTCAGCATTCTGGGCTGTAAGTCTATGAATTGCCATGTCACTAATGAGTCCGTTGAACAGTTTCCACACGGTAGGATGAGCACAAAGAAAGAGTGCTTGTAAGGCGTTATGAAACCCCTGCAGCAATTCGTGGTCTTGGGGGCAGAGGCCAAAGCGTCAGCATAATGATTCCAGACCTCTGGAGTAAACCTTGCGTTTCGAAAGCGTCCACCTACTCCTGGCCCCCTAACGTAGGTATGCTCAAAGTAGGAGAGGAGCTGATTGGTAGCATCATCATCAGGGAAGATTTGGGCTAGTTCGTCATACCTTGCACTTACTTCGGCTGGTGGGACAAACGCCAAGGAGGCCAAAGATTTTACCTTGAGATTGAACTCTCCATCCTCAGCCTCAAATTCAGCCTTTAGGCCCAGCTCATTGACCTTTCGAATAATGGACTGGCTCAGATGAAAGAAGCAGCCAGAAATCGCTGCAGCTGGAAACTCATCTTGGAAAGCTGACATTGCTGCCATCTCAAAGTCAAGAAGAATTTTCTGGGGATTTGCACCTGGCATCAACCCTTTGAGCGCCGTGATCATTCGACGATAGGTTGGACCAGTCTTGTTTGGCAGCAGGCAGTAGATCAGGGGAGGATAGGAGTTGCCGACTTTTGCATGGAGAGAATACAGCTGAAAGAACATGGTTGGCACCACCTTGAACGTTCCATCGCCAAACCATGTCTCTCCTCTTTCGAAATAAGGCAACAGTTCATTGCTACCAATGGCAAGAATCCTGTGGGGGTCATCTCTTGCAGAGTCATATAAAATGATGTCGCTGTATTCCTGGGGGATAGCAAAATTGATGCTTTGAGGAGGAGTCAGCATGGTGTTTGCTCGCTGCCTGACCCCACGTGTATTTCGCTCAACGTCACTTCGCTTGGGCATTCGAGACAACACGTCATCAGACCTGTCTCGAAGAACCTGTCCAACAATGCTTCTAGTAGATGCTTGAGAGCTGATTGCTTCTTGCCTCAGAGCAGCCATTGTAGCTCTGGCTTCAGCTTGAACTGGATCTGCAGAGTGACTGTGCTCAGTCGGCTGTTTAACAATCGCGGCTCCAGATGTGTGCATGCGTGCGGGACACTTGAATTTGTTGACTTGCCTGCACCGCCATTCTTTGATGCTGTCATCACGTGTCCTGTGCAGGATATACTCGTGTCCCCCAAGCCTAAGGACATCTTTGTCTTTTTCAGACTTGCTCATAGTAAAAGTCATGGTGAAAGTTGCAAGGGGTGAGTAATGAAACTGAAAGTAAGCGTCATTGTGAAAGTGGCCTGTACAAGTGGCCTGTACACAAATAATTGCCTTGTACACAATTGTCCGTACACAATTGCCTTGTACACAATTGTCCGTACACAATTGCCTTGTACACAATTGTCCGTACACAATTGCCTTGTACACAATTGTCCGTACACAATTGCCTTGTACACACTTGTACACAATTGTCTGTACACAATTGTCCGTACACAATTGTCCGTACACAATTGCCTTGTACACAATTGTCCGTACACAATTGCCTTGTACACAATTGTCCGTACACAATTGCCTTGTACACACTTGTACACAATTGTCTGTACACAATTGTCCGTACACAATTGTCCGTACACAATTGCCTTGTACACAATTGTCCGTACACAATTGCCTTGTACACAATTGTCCGTACACAATTGCCTTGTACACACTTGTACACAATTGTCTGTACACAATTGTCCGTACACAATTGTCCGTACACAATTGCCTTGTACACAATTGTCCGTACACAATTGCCTTGTACACAATTGTCCGTACACAATTGCCTTGTACACAATTGTCCGTACACAATTGCCTTGTACACACTTGTACACAATTGTCTGTACACAATTGTCCGTACACAATTGTCCGTACACAATTGCCTTGTACACAATTGTCCGTACACAATTGCCTTGTACACAATTGTCCGTACACAATTGCCTTGTACACAATTGTCCGTACACAATTGCCTTGTACACAATTGTCCGTACACAATTGCCTTGTACACACTTGTACACAATTGTCTGTACACAATTGTCCGTACACAATTGTCCGTACACAATTGCCTTGTACACAATTGTCCGTACACAATTGCCTTGTACACAATTGTCCGTACACAATTGCCTTGTACACAATTGTCCGTACACAATTGCCTTGTACACACTTGTACACAATTGTCTGTACACAATTGTCCGTACACAATTGTCCGTACACAATTGCCTTGTACACAATTGTCCGTACACAATTGCCTTGTACACAATTGTCCGTACACAATTGCCTTGTACACAATTGTCCGTACACAATTGCCTTGTACACTATTGTCCGTACACAATTGCCTTGTACACAATTGCCTTGTACACAATTGTCCGTACACAATTGCCTTGTACACAATTGTCCGTACACAATTGCCTTGTACACAATTGTCCGTACACAATTGCCTTGTACACACTTGTACACAATTGTCTGTACACAATTGTCCGTACACAATTGTCCGTACACAATTGCCTTGTACACAATTGTCCGTACACAATTGCCTTGTACACAATTGTCCGTACACAATTGCCTTGTACACAATTGTCCGTACACAATTGCCTTGTACACTATTGTCCGTACACAATTGCCTTGTACACAATTGCCTTGTACACAATTGCCCTGTACACAATTGTCCTTGTACACAATTGTCCTTGGACACAATTGGCCTGTACACAATTGTCTGTACACAATTGTCCGTACACAATTATCTTGTACACAATTGTCATGGAACCACTGCATGCATATACACACACACTGCATGCATATACACACACACTGCATGCATATACACACACACTGCATGCATATACACACACACTGCATGCATATACACACAAATTGCATGCATACACACACTGCATACATATACGCACACACTGCATGCATATACACACACACTGCATGCATACTATACACACACTGCATGCATATGTGGCGCCCCACTGATCGGAGCGCCACGAAGGGGTACTGCACCCAGACCAGCGTGTGTGGTATCCCTGTGGCCAGTGAAGGGGAAGGTTCATATGTGGCTTTCATCCTGCATCCACACACCTAGCTCAGGGGGCCAATTGGTTAAACCCGTTACCAGGGTAACCGGTCCCAGTGGGAGGTTATATAGGTGGGTAGTAGAGAGAGGGAAAAGAAAGTGTAGAACGAAAACGAAGAGTAGAAGAGAGGTCGAGAAGGACCCTTCTGGAGACATACAGGGAGGGCACCCAGAAAGAGCGGTGACCCAGACGAGAAAAGGGGAGCCTGAAGCTGTGTGCTAACACCCAGCGTCAGGCTGGCCCTGTGTGGGGATCACTCCCGGCTCCGCTTATGCTGTGACTGGCTGCTGATGTGTCTCCAGAATACAGCAACTGCACAGTCACTTGTGTGGGGCAGAAATAACTCACTGTAACGTGTTGGTATGGGGGCGGAGCTTAGTGACATTGCAGGGCGGAGCTTAATATTTGGGGCCCACCACTGACCACTACATGTGCAAGAGACATCTTGGTGGAATGGACACAGCATGGGATGAGGTAAGGAACTAACAATTTGCTGTCATGTGGAGAATGTGTTTGTGCTGTGTATATCCTGTACTTGTGTACACAGCACTTGTTTCATGTGTGTGATGTGCATGCATAGTTCTTGTGTGTCTTGCGCGTGGTGTCTGTGCAAGGTGCATGATGCTTGTGCGATGTGCGTGCTGGGTACCTATGCAACATGCATGATGCCTGTGCGATGTGCATGGTGCCTGTGCGACGTGCATGGTGCATGAGCAGCGTGCGTGCGTGATGCCTGTGTGACATGCCTGTGCAACGTGCATGGTGCCTGTGAGCCTTGCGTGCATGGTGCCTGTGCAACGGACATGTGTGCATGTGCAACAGACATGCATGATGCCTGTGTGACGTGCGTGGTGCCTGCGTCACGTGCGTAGTGTCTGTTCCATGTGCATGCATAATGCCTGTGTGATGTGTGTGGTGCGTGTGCGACGAGTGTGCGTGCTTGTGCGATGGGCGTGGTGCTTGTTTGATGGGCATGGCACCTGTGCGACGTGCTTGGGCAACGTGCATGGTGCTTGTTTGGCATGCATGGTGCTTGTGCAATGGGCATACATGGTGCTTGAGCAAAGTGTGTGCTTATGCGACGTGCGTGGTGCCTGTGCGTGCATAGTGCTTGTGTGACGTGCGTGGCGCCTGTGTGACATGCATGATGGCTGTATGACGTGCGTGATGCCTGTGCAACGTGCGTGATGCCTGTGTAACATACATGATGCCTGTGCAACGCGCATGGAGCCTGAGCACCGTGCGTGCGTGATGCCTGTGTGACATTCTGTACAACGTGCATGGTGCCTGTGAGCTGTGCGTGCATGGTGCCTGTGCAACGGGTGCGCAAGCTTGTGCAATGGACATGTGTGATGCCTGTGTGATGTGCGTGATGCCTGTGCAACGTGTGTGGATGGTGCCTGTGTCATGTGCATGCGTAATGCCTGTGTGACATGCATGTGTCATTGTGCATAGTGTGATAGGCATGGCGCCTGTGCGACATGCGTTTGTGGTGACTGTGCGATGGGCATGCTTGGTGCCTGTGCGACGTGCATGGTCCTGTGCAACGTGCGTTCTTGGACGATGTGCATGGTGGTTGTGCGGCATGCATGGTGCTTGTGCAACGGGCATACATGGTGCGTCTGTGCTTGTGCGACGTGCGTGGTGCCTGTATGTGCGTAGTGCTTGTGTGACGTGTGTGGCGCTTGTGCATGCAGGGACAGTCTATATATACTGCTATAAAGCTGGTGCAGACACAGCATATATATAATGCTAAAAGGCTGGTGCAGGCACAGTTTATACTGAGGAAAGAAGCTCTTTTCTCAGCATCCAGCTAAGGCCCCTTTCACACTGGCGTTTTTGAAAAAATGCGGTAGAATTGCCGCATCTGCTGCCTAACGGCCGCACTTGAGGCACACTTGCGGCAAGCCCCATGCATTGTCTATGGGGCTTGCGGTCGGGTGCGGCAAGTGCGGTTTTGCAGGTTGCGGCAGAAAAAAAAACGCAAGCCCCATAGACAATGCATGGGGCTTGCCGCAAGTGTGCCACAAGTGCAGTCGTTAGGCGGCAGATGCAGTAAATCTGTCGCATTTTTTCAAAAACGCCAGTGTGAAAGGGGCCTAAGGGTGGCTTCACACCATGGTTTTGGGGATCTGTGTCCGTTTTTAATGGATAGGCAGGGATCCTGTTTGGCCTCGCATGTATTCCTATGGTGCTGGATTGGTCATATATGGCCATCCGTTTATGTGAATTCAGTTCTGGTTTCGTTTTTGTCCTTTTTTTTCCGGGACCTAGAATTGGAGACTGCACCGTTTTTTGGTGCAGCGGAAAGCAATAGACAGAAATGAATACAACATGATCCGGAGCATATAACATGGGAGTCTATGGTGCCGAATCTGTGGAAAAAAAGGATTGTTTCCCAGATCCGGTTTTAGTTACTCTCTCTCTTTATCTCGCTCTCTCTCTCTCTTGTTCTCTCTCTTTCTTTATCTCATTATTTCATATGGCTGCAGAAATTCATAATGTATTTGTATGAAGAAAATGGATCCTTCAAAAAACAGGATCCGGGAGCTTAAGTGCCATTAATTTCCACACATCCATTCCTGTCCGTGTGGTCCTGCAAAAAACAGGATGCACACGGACAGGCTAAAAATGTGATGTGAAGGGGGCCTAATCCTATGGTCTGATATCATGGGATAGCTTGTTGCTGAGGGAAGGAGACGTGTGTTATCGTAATTATTCCATGATATACCCTAAAGTTTCGGCGTCCCAAAGTACCCCGAGTGTAAACGCCCCGGCCCTGTACCCCGACTGTCAACGTCATTATCCTGTATCCTGAGTGTCATTATCCTGTACCCCCAGTGTTATTATCCTGTACCCCCAGTGTCATTATCCTGTACCCTGAATTTCAGCGTCATTATACTGTACCTGAGTGTCAATGTCATTATCCTGTACCCCCAGTGTCAGCATCATTATCCTGTACCCCCAGTGTCAGCGTCATTATCCTGCACCCCCAGTGTCAGCGTCATTATCCTATACCCCAGTGTCATTATCCTATACCCCAGTGTCAGTGTCATTATCTTGTACAATGAATGACAGTGTCATTATCCTGTACCCCCAGTGTCAGCATCATTATCCTGTACCCCCAGTGTCATTATCCTGTACCCCCAGTGCCATTATCCTGTACCCTCAGTGTCATTATCCTGTACCCAGAGTGTCAGCATCATTATACTGTACCCCTAGTGTCAGCATCATTATCCTGTACCCCCAGTGTCATTATCCTGTACCCTGAGTGTCAGCATCATTATTCTTTACCCCCAGTGTCATTATCCTGTACCCTAAATGTCATCATCATTATCCTGTACCCCCAGTGTCAGCGTCATTATCCTGTACCCCAATATCAGCGTCATTATCCTGTACCCCCAGTGTCAGCGTCATTATCCTGTACCCCCAGTGTCAGCGTCATTATCCTGTATCCACAGTGTCAGTGTCATCCTGTGCTCCGAGTGTCAGTGTCAATATCCTGTACCCCAAGTGTCAGTGTCCTGTAACCCGAGTGTCAGTGTCATTATCCTGTACCCCAGTGTCAGTGTTATTATCTGGTACCCCCAGTGTCAGTGTCATTATCCTGTTCCCCCAGTGTCAGTGTCATTATCCTGTACCCCCAGTGTCAGTGTCATTATCCTGTACCCTGAGTGTCAGCGTCATTATCCTGTACCCCCAGTGTCAGTGTCATTATCCTGTACCCCAGTGTCATTATTCTGAACCCCAGTGTCATTATCCTGTACCCCAGTGTTATCCTGTACCCCGTGTGTCAGCGTCTTTATCCTGTACCCCCAGTGTCATTATCCTGTACTTGAGTGTCAAGTGTCATTTTACTGTACTTCTAGTGTCAGCGTCATTATCCTGTACCCCCAGTGTCAGCGTCATTATCATTATCCTGTACCCCCAGTGTCAGCATCATTATCCTGTACCCCCAGTGTCATTATCCTGTACCCCCAGTGTCAGCATCATTATCCTGTACCCCCAGTGTCATTATCCTGTACCCCCAGTGCCATTATCCTGTACCCTCAGTGTCATTATCCTGTACCCTAGTGTCAGCATCATTATCCTTTACCCCCAGTGTCATTATTCTGTACCCTAAGTGTCATCATCATTATCCTGTACCCCCAGTGTCAGCGTCATTATCCTGTACCTCCAGTGTCAGCGTCATTATCCTGTACCCCCAGTGTCAGCGTCATTATCCTGTACCCCCAGTGTCAGCGTCATTATCCTGTACCCCAGTGTCAGCATCATTATCCTGTACCCCCAGTGTCAGTGTCATTATCTGGTAACCCCAGTGTCAGTGTCATTATCCTGTTCCCCCAGTGTCAGTGTCATTATCTTGTACCCCCAGTGTCAGTGTCATTATCCTGTACCCAGTGTCATTATCCTGTACCCCAGTGTCATTATCCTGTACCCCAGTGTTATTATCCTGTACCCCAGTGTCATTATCCTGTACCCCAGTGTTATTATCCTGTACCCCTTGTGTCAGCGTCTTTATCCTGTACCCCCAGTGTCATTATCCTGTACTTGAGTGTCAAGTGTCATTTTACTGTACCCCTAGTGTCAGCATCATTATCCTGTACCCCCAGTGTCAGCGTCATTATCCTGTACCCCAAGTGTCAGTGTTATTATCCTGTACCCTGAGTGTCAGCATCATTATACTGTACCTGAGTGTCAGCGTCATTATCCTGTATCCAGTGTGTCAGTGTCATCCTGTGCTCCGAGTGTCAGTGTCATTATCCTGTACCCCAGTGTAAGTGTCCTGTAACCCCAGTGTCATTGTCATTATCCTGTTCCCCCAGTGTCAGTGTCATTATCCTGTACCCCAGTGTCAGCATCATTATCCTGTACCCCAGTGTCATTATCCTGTAGCCCAGTGTTATTAACCTGTACCCCTAGTGTCAGTGTCATTATCCTGTACCCCCAGTGTCATTATCCTGTACCCTACGTTTCAGCGTCATTATACTGTACCTGAGTGTCAGCGTCATTATCCAGTACCCTCAGTGTCAGCGTCATTATCCTGCACCCCCAGTGTCAGCGTCATTATCCTGCACCCCCAGTGTCAGCGTCATTATCCTGTACCCCAGTGTAAGTGTCATTATCCTATACCCTAGTGTCATTATCCTATGCCCCAGTGTCATTATCCTATACCCCAGTGTCAGTGTCATTATCTTGTACAATGAATGACAGTGTCATTATCCTGTACCCCCAGTGTCAGCGTCATTATCCTGTACCCCCAGTGTCATTATCCTGTACCCCCAGTGCCATTATCCTGTACCCTCAGTGTCATTATCCTGTACCCCCAGTGTCAGTGTCATTATCTGGTACCCCCAGTGTCAGTGTCATTATGCTGTACCCCCAGTGTCAGTGTCATTATCCTGTACCCCAGTGTCAGCATCATTATCCTGTACCCCCAGTGTCAGCGTCATTATCCTGTACCCCCAGTGTCATTATCCTGTACCCCCAGTGTCAGTGTCCTGTAACCCGAGTGTCAGTGTCATTATCCTGTACCCCCAGTGTCAATGTCATTATCTGGTACCCCCAGTGTCAGTGTCATTATCCTGTACCCCCACTGTCAGTGTCATTATCCTGTACCCCAGGGTCAGCATCATTATCCTGTACCCCCAGTGTCAGCGTCATTATCCTGTACCCCCAGTGTCATTATCCTGTACCCCAGTGTTATTATCCTGTACTCCTTGTGTCAGCGTCTTTATCCTGTACCCCAGTGTCATTATCCTGTACTTGAGTGTCAAGTGTCATTTTACTGTACCCCTAGTGTCAGCGTCATTATCCTGTACCCCCAGTGTCCTTATCCTGCACCCTGAGTTTCAGCATCATTATACTGTACCTGAGTGTCAGCGTCATTATCCAGTACCCCCAGTGTCAGCATCATTATCCTGTACCACCAGTGTCATTATCCTGTACCCTGAGTGTCAGCATCATTATCCTTTACCCCCAGTGTCATTGTCCTGTACCCTAAGTGTCAGCATCATTATCCTATACCCCAGTGTCATTATCCTATACCCCAGTGTCAGTGTCATTATCTTGTACAATGAATGACAGTGTCATTATGCTGTACCCCCAGTGTCAACGTCTATATCCTGTACCCCCAGTGTCATTATCCTGTACCCCCAGTGCCATTATCCTGTACCCTCAGTGTCATTATCTTGTACCCAGAGTGTCAGCATCATTATACTGTACCCCTAGTGTCAGCATCATTATCCTGTACCCCCAGTGTCATTATCCTGTACCCTGAGTGTCAGCATCATTATCCTTTACCCCCAGTGTCATTATCCTGTACCCTAAGTGTCAGCATCATTATACTGTACCCTAGTGTCAGCATCATTATCCTGTACCCCCAGTGTCATGAACCTGTACCCCAGTGTTATTATCCTGTACCCTGAGTGTCAGCATCATTGTCCTGTACCCCCAGTGTCATTATCCTGTACCCTGAGTGTCATCATCATTATCCTGTACCCCCAGTGTCAGCGTCATTATCCTGTACCCCCAGTGTCAGCATCATTATCCTGTACCCCCAGTGTCAGCGTCATTATCCTGTACCCCCAGTGTCAGCGTCATTATCCTGTACCCCCAGTGTCAGCGTCATTATCCTGTACCCCCAGTGTCAGTGTCATTATCCTGCACCCTGAGTGTCAGAATCATTATACTGTACCTGAGTGTCAGCGTCATTATCCTGTGTCCACACTGTCAGTGTCATCCTGTGCTCCGAGTGTCAGTGTCATTATCCTTTACCCCAAGTGTCATTATCCTGTACCGCCAGTGTCAGTGTCTTGTACCCCAGTGTCAGTGTCATTATCTGGTACCCCCAGTGTCAGTGTCATTATCCTGTTCCCCCAGTGTCAGCGTCATTATCCTGTAACCAAGTGCCAGTGTCATTATACTGTACCCAAGTGTCAGCGTCATTATCCTGTACTTGAGTGTCTGAGTTATTTTACTGTACCTCCAGTGTCAGTGTCATTATCCTGTACCGCTAGTGTCAGTGTCATTATCCTGTATCCCAGTGTCATTATCCTATACCTCAGTGTCAGTGTCATTATCCTGTACCCCCAGTGTCAGTGTCATTATCCTGTAACCAAATGTCAGCGTCATTATCCTGTACCCCCAGTGTCAGCTTCATTATCCTGTACCCCAGTGTCATTATTCTGTACCCCAGTGTCATTATCCTGTACCCCCAGTGTCAGTGTCATTATCCTGTAACCAAATGTCAGCGTCATTATCCTGTACCCCCAGTGTCAGCTTCATTATCCTGTACCCCAGTGTCATTATTCTGTACCCCAGTGTCATTATCCTGTACCCCCAGTGTCAGTGTCTTTATCCTGTACCGCAGTGTCATTATCCTGTACCCCAAGTGTCATTATCCTGTACCCTGAGTGTCAGTGTCATTATCCTGTACCTTGAGTGTCAGCGTCATTATCCTCTACCCCCGGTGTCAGTGTCATTATCCTGTACCCCTGTACCCCAGTGTCAGTGTCATTATCCTGTACTCCCCGTGTCAGTGTCATTATTTTGGAAGGGGCCAAGATGGGGGACATATTTACTGTATGGGGACAGAATGCAGAGGATCTTGTGCACATACTCTTAAGGCCCCGTTACACGTTGCGATGTGGCAGCGATCCGGTCAACAATTTGGATTGCTGCCACATCGTGAACTGATCGCTGGTGAGCTGTTACACAGGCAGACTCACCAGTGACCAGTGGACCAGCAACATCGTGGAAAAGAATAAAATATTCTTTCCACGATGTCTAGCTCCCGAAGCCAGGCTGCGGTAATCGGGAGCAGGCTGGTAACCATGGTAAACAGCGGGTATCTAGGCAGCGCTGTCCCTAGTTACCCACTGTGTACCTAGGATACCAGCCTGTAAGCGGAGAAGGTTGGTAACCAGGTCATACATCAGGTAACTAGGCGCTGCGCCCTGCCTAGATACCCGCTGTTTACCATGGTTACCAGCCTGCTCCTGCTTACCGCAGCCTGGCTGTCCCTAGTTACCCGCTGTATACCTTGGATACCAGCCTGAAAGCGGAGAAGGCTGGTAACCAGGTCATACATCAGGTAACTAGGCGCTGCGCCCTGCCTAGATACCCGCTGTTTACCATGGTTACCAGCTCCCAGCGCTTGCTGTGCAGTGTTGGGAGCTTGTTCATCTTTGGTCCAACGATAGACTTATGGACAGGACCATAAATCTACGATCAACGACTTATCGTTATCACATGGTTTTGGATACAAAAACTGATGTGAATAACTGAACGTGACCTTAAAATGTTTCAGCCTTTACAAAACCTGAACTTCATATTTTACAGCTGCCACTATTAATATATATATATATATATATATATATATATATATATATATATATATATATAGCACTATACATACATTTGCATCACTGTCCCCATTGGGGCTCACAATCTAAATATCCTATCAGTATGTCTCTGGAGTGTGGGAGCAAACCAGAGAACATTGAGGAAACCCACACAAACACTAGGAGAACATACAAACTTGTCCTTGGTGGGATTTGAATCCAGGACCCCAGTGCTGCTAGGCTGAAGTGCTAACCACTGAGCCACCATACAACCACCATACAGTTCTAACCACTGAGCCATAAAGATCATTTACAGTTTCCTATGTTACAGAATAAATAAGTATTTAGGGTATAAGTATAAGGGTACGGACACAGTGGCGTGAAACTCTAACGACTGCAATGTGAGTAAAAATCGCACTGCAGTCGGACCAATGTTATTCAATGTCTGAGAACACATTTCCTAGTGTCGGACGTTTTTTTCTCGTCCGATTCTCGAATGACGAGTCAGTCGCAATATGCTGCGATTCTATGTGAGTGTCAGACGAGACTCGCCAATGCAAGTCTATGGGTCCGACAAACAAGACGTACCACACTCGGACCGCACACGGACCATCCGAGTCGGATGCGATTTTTAATTGATACATTATCATTCTGTAGCTCAGACAACTGTAAAAAATGTTCCTGTAAATGATTATACAGTAAATAGCTGCTGAGAAAAAAAAACGGATTTCACACAGACACCACTCGGATGTGATCTGAGAGAAATGTCGGACACTCGCACAGCAGTTGGATGCAAAATGGACCAAAAATCCAATAACACTCGTACTACTCTCGGATACGTCAATCAGACCGTTTTTTCACACGCCAGTGTGTTTCCAGCCTAAACCTGAAGCTATTCTGTAGCATAGCACCTAATTTGTTTTACGCACCCTTAGACTTCAATGGTGAGTCTTATCTGATTTATGGAGGAAGCTCGTGCATGCTGAGATTTTTTTTAAGTTAGTAAAAAATACTTGCTCATCTGCGCTGCCCTATTGAATAACATTGGTCCAAGCGACATCCGTTTTTTTGAATAGACATCGCTCAGACCAAAAATACGGTCAAACCCTGAAAGTGACAGCAGTAAAACACAGCTGAGCTGTCAGCACATCAGTGCACCGCAGTCCTTCATTCTGTGTGACCCCATCATTGACATCACCAGGCAGTGCATCCTACAAATCAATCCTGGACTTCAGAGCCCATCAGAGATTGCAGGAAGTAAACCCTCCATTGCTAAATACATCACATGCAAACATGACACGTCAATGACAGCACACTGTGCACCGTTACTTGCCTTCCCATCTCCATTACCTGCCATTATTCCGCTGTCACTATTTGTGGTGCTGTCACTGAAGACATTCGTGCTGTGAGGTGAGTAAATAAAGCCATAACTCCACCCCTCCAACCTCAAAGGGACAGGGCTGTCATTACCAGAGCAGAGGATTCTGGGTTGTTCCTGGTATAATACAGCTGATACCTGAGACAATTGCATTCAGTGCTGTAGGATTCCAGGAGACATATGTGATGTGCTGTGTTTGCAGCTGCTGGTGCTTGTTTCCTACAGTCCATATTGGTGAGCATGCCATGGGGCACGTATACGTTTCCCCTACATCAGACTGATGCTATATAATCTGCTTTTACCATGTAATCCTTTAGCACATAGAAGATCGGATAGGAAATGCTTTTGTAAGATTCCATTTCTTGGCAGCAGAAGGAGGAAGGTTTCTTTCTACGCCTGGAGGAGGTTGGGTCAGCAGTGTGAACATGCACTGTCTGATCCAATCAATAGAAAGGACACTTACACAGCACACACAACAGTACCATGCCCACCCCTACTGCTGCTCTACAAAGCATTGTGCTGCTGTGCATTAGGCTGCAGTCCAGTGCTATGGAGGGAAGGAGTGTCCATTCATAAGGTCATCTGTGCAGCCATTGCCTCCCAGCCTTGGGCTGTGATCACTGCTGCAGCTAAACCCGGAATTGGACAAGGTGCGTTAACCCTCCTGCAGTCTGGGGGATTTGCTTATATTCTATTGCTGCTGAGACTTAACTATATATATCGCTTCCAACTTTTCACAGGACAAAACCGAAGATAGATCGCAGGATGTAAAGATTTCCATACGTCATCATGTCTTCTATACTGCATCCTTCTATCATGGCTCGTCACTGCAAAGAGAAAGCTGAGCTCGGCATCCCCCGCAGCTTGAGTTATATCAATAACCTTTACCAACATGCACAACTGGCAGAAGGATTTGGCGGACTAGGAAGATCCTCAATCAAAGAACAACCCAGATCGAGCCGGCCCCCTCGGACAGAGAATAAGGTGAGCAACAGCTGCGATCCAGAACTGCGGCCTATTATGAGGCGCAGAACCAAATCTCTGCCGAGTTCTCCAGAGAGAAAGACCGCTGCCAAATGTCGGCCTCAGTGCCATAAAGTCAGGTTTGTAGATTCACTCGGCTTGGAGTTGGCTGAAGTGAAGGTATTCAACACCGGTGACAACCCATCCATCCCTCTCCATGTTCTCTCCCGGTTGTCCATAAACTCAGACTTGTGTTGCAGTCAAGAATTCGAAGTTTCCATCCAATACTTGGAGCCCGACTTCAAGCAGCCGGTGGAGTGTGGAGATTTTCTGGAGCGCCTACATCATTACTGTGTCTGCTTAGAGCAAGTTACCAGCTCGGAGGAGCTTGGCATTACCGGCACCATTCGAGTGGTAAACCTTGCCTTTGAGAAGATGGTTTCGGTGAGGTATTCATTCACCAACTGGAAAACTCATTACGAAGCAAAAGCCACTTGGCAAAAAAGTGACGACACGGTTCCCGCCGGCATAGATGTATTTGCCTTTGTCATTCCGTTGCCACCTTTTCTCCAGCAGATGTGCTCTGTGGTACAATTTGCTATAATGTACCAGGTAGCTGGCAAAGATTATTGGGATAACAACTATGGGAAAAACTATACCTTTATATCAAAGAGCCATAGACTTAAAATGCCGAAAGACTGTGAGCAGAGCTGGATCCACTTCATCTAATGTATTAATAATGATCAGTATTTTACTGGAGAGAGTAACCTGGATGCAATGTGTGCTCAGGTTTGTACGCTGCGGCCCCTGAAGTCACACGGGATCATCACTCACAATCTAGAACGAGCCGTGTCATTCACAGAGGTGACTGATCAGGTGGATGGAGCTGCTGGACTGAACAGTGTGTGGTTTGCGCAGGATTTTACAAGCGTGCTGTATATTACTGCCATGGAAATATTTGTTGAACACTGTTGCTTGGTTATAGTTTGATGTTGAAGAGGCTAAAGGTGTTTAAAGCAACTCTCCAGTGTTTTCTTATTGTAGTGCTGGAGTGGTGCTTTTAATAGAAGTCCCCTGCCCCTACCCTCTGATTCCTTCATCTTCTATCACCGCTGCTCTGGTCAGTGTTCTGCAGTTTGTGTCCTGCCAATATTTCAGTACGAGAGCCGGAGGTCACAACTCACCACATGTCTATGACAACCTCGTTCTGGCTCTCAATGACTTGCATTGATGTGATGTAACATCTGACCAGTCACACGTTGCTGTCACAAGATGGCGCCATGGGACCAGAGTAGTGTCGATAAGAGATGAAGACACCGAAGGCTGAGTGTAAAGGCCCAGTCACACATAACGATATTGTTAGAGAGATCGTTGTAACTGTAACGTTACAACGATCTCTCCAGCGATGTCGTTATGTATAACACTTTGCAGCAATCAGTCCCCTGATGAGAGGTCGCTGATCGCTGCAAAGTGCTGCGGGTCTTTTTTTGATCGTTGGTTTCCCGCTGGTCAGCACGCATTGCTGCGTGTGACCTCGAGAAACCAGCGATCAGTGACCTCACAGGGCTGGTTACTATGGTAAACACCGGGTATCCAGGCAGTGCGCGCTGCCTTGCTACCCGGTGTTTACCATGGTTACCAGCATTCTCCCTGCTTAGCACTGCCTTACAGGCAGCGCTAAGCAGGGAGGACGCTGACATCGCCTTTAGCGATGTGGGAGGTGGCTCCCAGGTCCCTGATCGCTGGGGAAATCTGCCTGTTTGACAGCTCCCCAGTGATCAGGTAACGACGCTCCAGCGATCCCGGCAGGTCGTTATCGCTGTTGGGATCGCTGGAGAGGTTGTTCAGTGTGACTGGGTCTTAAGACAGGGGGCAGGTGACTTAGATTAAAAGAAACCTGTCAGGTCCCTTATGCACCATGAACCTCGAGCAGCTCTGGGCACATGTTTGAAATCCCTGCCTAATAGTTCCAACATCTAGCAGCACACATATACCGAACTTTAGAAAAAGTATTTTTAAAGATCGTTTATGATATGTTAATGTGGCATGTTCCCCAGACTAGACAGCACATAACATGTTATTCCGCCCCTGAGGGCATGATAACATGCTATGCATAGCATCGCGAGGCTGTGTATTACACTCACCATTAAGCGTCTCTGTCTCCAAGTGTAGGCACACCTGCCTTCAGAGAGCCTCACCGCACATGCTTGAAATACAACGCTTTTCTGGTCATGCGCACAATGAACCCCGGATACATACACCCAGCTGTATAGTGCGCATGACCAGAAACACGGTGCATTCCGAGCATGCGCGGTGATGCTCTCTGAAGGCAGGGGTGCCTACACTTGGAGACAGAGATGCTTAATGGTGAGAGTAATGCACAGCAGTGCAATACTATGCATAGCATGTTATCATGCCCACAGGGCAAGAATAACATTCAATGTGGGCTAGCTAGTCAGGGGAACTAACGCCCCATCGGCAAGTTGCACCCATATTAACATATTATATATAATGATCTTTAGAAATACCTTTTTTAAAGATCTGTTTATGTATGCTACTATATGCGGGAACTATCAGAAAGGGATTTTAGATATGGGTACAGAACTGCTCATGGCTCTGGGTGCACAGGGACCTGACTGGTTCCTTTTAAAAGCACCACTCCAACAATGGAAAAAAATCTACAGGAGTGGTGCTTTAATAATGTGATAAATGCATTAAATTTGTGCATTTATTTCCAATAAAAGTGAACATGATGCATACATAGGACCCCAGCTGTATTTGCTATTGAAGTATTTGGGGGTGAAATGGGAATGCACTAAAGGCTCCGTTACACACTACGATGTCCCAGCGATCCGACCAAAGATGGGGGTCGCTGGGTCATCGTTATCTGATCGCTGGTGAGCTGTCACACAGGCAAACTCACCAGTGATCAGGACCAGTGAGAACGCTGGTATCCAGGGTAAACATCAGGTAACTAAGCAGAGTGCTGCGCTTAGTTACCCGCTGTTTACCCTGATTACTAGCTCCCAGTGTGTTCTGTGCGGCTCTGGGAGGTCGTTGATTGTTGGTCTCCCGCTGTCACACATGCCAATGCTGGAATCCCAGCGGGAGACCAACGATCAAAAAATGGTCCTGGTCATTTACCAACGATCAACAACCTCATCATTGGTCATTGGTACATGTCACACGCAACAATGTCGTTTCGACGTCGCTGCAACGTCACAAAACCAGTGACATTGCAATGATATCGTTAGCGATATTGTAGTGTGTAACGGGGCCTTAAGACTCCTATTAGAAGTTTATGGTCGACACGTAATATTATTTAAATGTCTTGTCAGCCGAAACATCTCTCCATCGGTATCGGCTCATTTTTGGAGTTGCAGGAGGTGTCTTGTTGAGCTTGTATTTGAGCCTTAGCTATGGAAGGAAAAGCCTTTATACTCAAAAATGTCATTGAAAAGATTTACCGTATTCAGCCATTAGGAGACACTTGTGCCCCCTTTTTGATAATTATCATCAGAGTTAGCTTGTCAGCTAATATGGAGAAAATATGGTCAAAACAAATCTCAGGTTAATGGAAACCTGTTACTTGATTCATGTAGCCCAAACCACAAGCAGCAGGATCCAGAGCCGCAGCTCAATAGCAGCCAGGTATATTGTTTTATGAAATTTTGTGACGTTTTAGATAAAACATGGTTTGAAGAGGCAGATGGAGACTGTAGGTAGACACTGACTAGTCCGGCTTCTCGGTAACCCAACTACAGTTAATTGACAGGTATCTGGCTATGAACAAACTTGGGAGAGACCTTTCAATCAACTATAATAGAGAGAAACCAGCTGGGCCAGCATCGTACTGGTCATGTCTCTCACTATAGTCCTCTTCAAACTATATTTTCTCTAAAACGCCACCAGAGTGTTTCAGAGAAAAAATACCTTGCTGCAATCGGCTGCCAGGCTGTGATTTAGGACAGAGACACACTTATGCAAGATGCATGCGAGTGTCTCACATGCATCTCGCATGAGTCACCCGTCCCGACCCCTGCCTCTTTGAACGGGAGTGTGGAGCTGTTTGTGTTTCTATAGAGCTCCACGCTCCCGTTCAGAGAGGCAGGGACTGGGCTAGGTGACTCATGCGAGATGCATGCAAGACACTCGCATGCATCTTGCATGCCTCACCCCGGGCTGACCCCTGCCTCTCTGAACGGGAGTGTGAAGCTTCTTGTGCTTCTATAGATCTCCATGCTCCCATTCAGAGAGGCAGGGGTCTGGCCGGGTGACTCATTTGAGATGCATGTGAGACACTCGCATGCAGCTTGCATTGTGTGTTTCCAGCCTTATACTGACTGCAGAATGAGCTGCAAGAATCAAGTGACAGGTTCCCTTTTAAGCTATCTATACACAGTTTCAGGAAAAATGTGAGTAATGCCATTTCCTAAAGTATGTCTGTACTATGCAATTACCTCAGAAGATACAATCAACCTTCTTTTATTGCAAATATAATCTTAAAACTATGCAAACTGTGAATGGTTTTTATATTTCATATAGTCAGACTATAAAGCAGTGTACAACATCCCTGCACTATACACAAGAATCATAACAATTACAATATCTTTACTGCTCCCTTTCTTAGAGGAAATCCATATTTTGTGCCTGTACCAAAGGGAATCTGTCAGTTGGATCAACCCCCCCTAAGTTGTCTGTATGGACATGAATAATAGACAGTTGAATAAAATGATACTTTGCTATCTACGGTTTAATGTCATATTCTAATGAAATCACATTTTTTTAATAAGTAAATGCAGTGTTAAAGGGAACCAACCACCCCAAATGACCCCCCGGACTGTTAATATGTGTCCCTACACCCAGCACAAACATTTGGGGCAATCGTTTTTGCTAAAAAAAACTGTTTAGTAGAAGCTAAGATATATGTTTATAAAGTGTAATCAATCGCGACGGCTGGGTGTTACCTAGCTTTGTCCACGTGCAGTGTTCGTGCCTGTGATCCTCCTCTCCCTCCTCCCCTCTCAATTTCTAAGAGCCCGGCCGCGTCATGAAATGGGCGGGGCTTAAACGCGTCATGAAAGGAGGTGGGGTTCGCCGCGATTTAGCCCCGCCCCTTTCATGACGCGGCCGGGCTCTTAGAAATTGAGAGGGGAGGAGGGAGAGGAGGATCACAGGCACGAGCACTGCACGTGGACAAAGCTAGGTAACACCTATCCGTCGCGATTGATTACACTTTATAAACATATATCTTAGCTTCTACTAAACAGTTTTTTTTAGCAAAAACGATTGCCCCAAATGTTTGTGCTGGGTGTAGGGACACATATTAACAGTCCGGGGGGGTCATTTGGGGTGGTTGGTTCCCTTTAAGATCTATAGGCCTGACACAGATCCCCTTGAGAATCTGCCTCCAGAGCTTATTGTAAATGAAAGGGCATTACCAGTGTGAGACATGTAATGACTGATGGTCTCCTCTTCTGATTTCAATGCACCACTGAATGTGATTACATCTAACAGTACTGCAGATCTAACACATTAAAATAGAAGCGAAGTTGACCTCATTGCAAACATTTACAGCAGCACTTGTCCTCTCACAGTGTTGTCAGCTCTGCTGTGCCTGATTCTAACTAACACAGTACAGCAGAGTATAACCTTGTCTCACTACAAGCACAAGAAGCACATTTGCAGTTGTCTTCTCACAGTGTTGTCAGCCCTGCTGTACTGCCTTACTTCATCACTGACTACCTGTGAGATGGAAGCTTAAAGGGAATTTGTCAACAAGGTTTTGCTACCTTATCTGAAAGTATCATAATGTAGGCAAAGAAATCCTGAATCCAATGAGGTATGACATAAATTGCTGGCTGAAGCCATTATTAATCACAGAGTAAAACAGGCATTATCTTAAGTAAACAATTGCAACGATCCTGATGAGATAGGTGCAGTTGCTTTTTGTTTTTTAAAGCCCAAGTTACACATAGTGATGTTCCAGCGATCCCACCAACGATCCGACCTGGCCGGGATTGCTGGAACATCTCTGTGTGGTTGCTGGTGAGCTGTCAAACAGGCACATCTCGTCAGCGACCCGTGTAACGACCTCGACATCGTGGAAAAGAATAAAAACTATTCTTTTCCATGATGTCGAGGTCCCACTACTGTATTCTGATATGCTGGGGTAAGCGGGAGAACGCTGGTAACCAGGGTACACATCGGGTTACTAAGCAAAGTGCGGTGTGCTTAGTAACCCGATGTGTACCCTGGTTACCAGCGCGCTGTGGTTGGTAACCTGATATGCACCCTGGTTGCCAGCGAGCTGTGCTTAGTAAGCTGATATGTAAAAAATGATCCTGGCCATTCTGCAACGATAAGCGAGCTGATGTCGAGGTCCCACTACTGTATTCTGATAGGCTGGAGTAAGCGGGAGAACGCTGGTAACCAGGGTACTCATCGGGTTACTAAGCAAAGTGCGGTGTGCTTAGTAACCCGATGTGTACCCTGGTTACCAGCGCGCTGTGCTTAGTAACCTGATGTGTACCCTGGTTACCAGCGTGCTGTGCTTAGTAACCTGATGTGTACCCTGGTTACCAGCGAGCTGTGCTTAGTAACCTGATGTGTACTCTGGTTACCAGGGAATACATCGGGTTAGAGGGACGCCTCTCACACTGATGTATGCTGCCCAGTGGGAGACCGACGACCAAAAAATGGTCCTGGCCATTCCGCAGCGATCAGCGAGCTGATCGCTGGTCGTTGCGGCATGTCACATGCAGCGACGTCGCTAGTGAGGTCGCTGCAACGTCACAAAACCTGTGAAGTTGCAGCGACATCGGTAGCGATGTCGCTGCTTGTAACCAGGCCTTAAGTCTCACAGCATGCTATCCTCAGCTTGCAGAGCTAAAACCTGTTGACAGATTTCCTTTAAATACTGAGAGAGGGCAAATGCAGCTGCAAACGTTTTCTGTACTAAGACAAACTTTACTTCTGCTGTACTGTTTCGCTCAGCTCTCACTGCAGAGCTGCATGTGGTTATGAGAGTAAAGTGTCAGTCATTACATGTCTCACGCTGGTAATGCACCTTTTTGTTTACAAGGAGGCAGATTCGCAGGGAGATCTGTGCCCGGCTGGTAGATCTTAGCAGTTCATTTGCATATTAGAAAAATGTGGATTTCTCTTGAATAAGACATCCGATCACAAATATCAAGGTATCATTTTGCTCAACTTTCCATGCCCTACATGCCCAAATAGACGGATTAGGAGGGTTGCTCCTACTGATAGAATCCCTTTAAGGTAAAATCACCCATTACAAAGAAAATAGTTTCTGGTATTTGTTTCAGTATTGTAACTGTGTTCCTCTTTCAAAGGTTGGTCTTCTCAAAGCTTGACATCTGCGCAAAATAACAAAACTCCAGCATCAGCTCTCACTGTTCTCTGATGGTCTTTAGGGGTGATATCATGTCTGTGTCATATGACTGCTGCAGCCAATCACTAAGCTGAGCAGACATGAGAAGTTGGATGGAAAAGAAAGCTGAGCTCAATGATTAGTTGCAGCGGTCATGTGTTGTAGAGGCAATAGCAATGTGTCAAATATGAGGCTGTGTGCTGTTGTTTTCATATAATAAGTGATTTATTACCTGAAAATTAACACTACCCAGACTACAGCTTGCGTGCCAGCTAGACTGACCGGGGTCCTAGCACTGCTAAGTAGCTCATTGTCAATATACAATGTACACAGAAAGCTGCAATGTGGGTGGGGTTAGATTTCTGAGCCCTAGTATATCCAAAAACTCTGTGTAACAACTACTGCACCCTGTAAACTAAGTGATGTATCGCTGGAATCAGGGTCTTTTTTCCTACATTATGCTATGAGGTAGCAAAAACATGCAGACAGATTTCCTTTAAAACTAGACAGTCCAAAAATGCAACCAAATTTTGGTATTTTTTTGTATAGTTGATGTAAAAAAAGTGTGTAAAATACGATAATAAATATGGTGCAAGTTACTAAAGACAGTTTTTTTTCTCTGGTTTATTTAGCTTGACATGTATACTCCTCACTATATGGCCACGTGCACACACTGAACATTTGGTGAGTTGTTTACCTCATGGTGGGTTTACACACACCAATCATTGTATCCAATATCTGAACAGATCTCTGGTTGCAGTGAAATCATGGACAGATTGCTCCATGTTGTACACAGCCACAAAATGGAACTATGTGTCCATGATTTCACTGCAACCAGAGATCTGTTCAGATATTGGATACAATGATTGGTGTGTGTAAACCCACCATCAGGATTTGTAGCCAAAACCAGGAGTGTGTGATAAATACAGAAGTGGTGACGTGTTTCTATTACACTTTTCCTCTGATTCATCCACTCCTGGTTTTGTCTACAAATCCTGAAGTAAAAAACTCATCAAATACTGAATGTGTGCACATGGCCCAAGAGTCCTATGCATCCTGAAAGCACCACTGCAACTTTTTTTTTTTAATTGCCCCATTGTAGTGGTGCTTTAAATTTAAGTCCACTGATCCGTCTTTGATACTCCCCTGCCGCTGCCTTCATCCTTTTCCAGTGGCACTCCGGTTGGCCTGAAGTGAAAAGTGACCAGTCGGCAGTTCCAGTGTTTCATAGAGTACACTGGAGGTCATTTTTCAATACAACTCTATAGGTGCCTCATTCTGGCTCTTAAGGAGATCCATTGAGTGCCTGTGATATAACGTCTCACTTTTGGACACTCAGAAGTTATAGGTGCAAGATGGTGCAGCAGGACTGGAGTGGCGTGGGTAAAGTATGAAAACACAGGTGGCGGAGGGCTTACCTTTGAAGCAGCACTGCAGCAGTGAAAAACAAAAATGTTTTAGTGGTGCTTTAAAGAGAACTCCCCAATTGCCTTTTGGGTAGTGACAAGCTATTGAATATATGTACACAGTAGTCCATTAGTTACTGTCCTCAGGGACCTGAAGAGTGGTGTTTGGAAACTCGGTCCGAGAGGCATGCGAGATACTCGCAAGAGTCTCGCATGACTCACCCAGGACAGCCTCCCCTCTCTGGACGGGAGCGTGGAGCTGCATAGAAATACAAGCAGCTCCAGCGAGAGAGGGGGAGGCTGTCCCAGGTGACTCAGGTGAGACTTGTGCAAGTATCTCGCATGCCTCTTGGACTGTCTAGTTCCAGCCACTAGGTTTTGTTGTTATGTAATCTAAAAGCTGCATGATGTAGGGTCAGAAACCGTGATTCCAGCGATGTGTCAGTTCCTGGGCTGCTTGCTGCAGTTTTGATAAAGCAACTGCTTTCTCGGCTGCAGATCTACTAGTTCTCTGAACACTGTGCTCCATATAACCACACCACTGATTGACAGCTTCTATGTACACTGTGGTGAGGGTGCAGTAAATGTACCCTTACACACAGAGATATATTGCTTCCAACTCACTGGTTGCAGTGAAATCATGGACACATTGTTACATTTGTACACAGCAACAAAATAGAACAATGTGTCTATGATTTCACTGCAACCAGTGAGTTGGAAGCAATATATCTCTGTGAGTAAGGGTACATTTAAACAGCAGAAGGACTACATGGCATGAGACTAGTCCTCCAATGATAATCCACTGCTGATAAAACACATTTTTTTTTAAAGAAAAAAGCAGCAGCCCATTAACTTACACATAGCAACACAATTGCACAATTGCTTTGGCAAAACTGAGATGTATTTGGTCCTGCCAATAAAGCTTCTTTGAATCTTGAATCTTGAATCTTGAATCATAGCGGGAATTAGGGTCTCAGCCCACACGTCATCCTGCTCTAAGATTACACAGCAAAAAGCTGCTGGTAAAGATTACCTTTAATAGTTGATTGAACAGTTAGTAATAATCTTTCTACGTAGGCCTTACAGCACCACTCCAGAGTTTTTTTTTTTACTTCAGTACTGGAGTGGTGCTTTACATGAAAATCCCCTGCCCCTTGTTTTAAACTCACCTGTCACCATCTCCATTTGTTTTCAGCATCACTCCAGTCAGTCTCCAGTGATTCATGTCCTGCTTGTAGCTTAAGGGTATGTGCACATCAGTCGTTTCTGCATCTGTGCAGAACGACCGGGAACCGGTGGAGAATGGCAGAACTGAGTTTTCTGAACTCGGCAGTGTCCCTGGTTTTGTTAGCGTTTTGCTAACGATTTGCGATCGGGTTACTAGCGTTTGGACAGCGTGTTCCTGGCGATTTCCCCGGCGTGTTCCTTAGCGTTTTCCAGACTGGTCTTTGCTGCACTTGTTCAGCTGGACCCGCTGGAAAAACGCTGAAAAGAAGTCGTTTGCTCTATCTTTGAGAACCGGTCGGAAACCGGTGAATAAACTGAAAACGACCAGACAAAAAACGTTGTAATGTACACAGCGTTTTCTAAACTCCATTGACTAGCATGTTAATCCTACCGGTGGGTAGGATTAACATAAATTAACATAAAACTCAGCGTGAACCGCCGACGGAAACCGGTCAAAACCAGCCCACAAAACGTCAGATGTGCACATACCCTAAGTGTTTCACAGAGCGAGTATAACAGAGGTCCCCAAATCCAGGCCTCAAGGGCCGCCAACAGTGCAGGTTTTCAGGATTTCCTAGTATTGCACAGGGCTTAGAATCATTACCTGTAGTGTTGAGCGAGTATGCTCGGCGCTACTCGGTACTCGCACGAGTATATCGGTACTCGGGGTGCTCGGCGAGCACCGAGTACCGCCGAGATGCTCAGACTGCTCGGTAATAATAAGCGATCTGACACACATACACTGCTCCCTTCAGTGCACACAGTGAGCTGGCACCATACAGGGAGCAGATTAATTGTTAGGATCCCTCTGGGGGCCACAGCAAGGTGTTCTATGCTGCAGCGATTTTAAAAAGCCCACCCTCCTGCCCTTTTCCGGAATTACTCGTTTTATAACCGGAAGTCTGTGGGCGGAGCCTGTCACTCATTGTCTTACATTGGGCTCGGTGCTCTGGCCGAGTACAAGAGTATCTTGAGATGCTCGGCCAGAGCACCGAGCACCCGAGCATTTTAGTGCTCGCTCATCACTAATTACCTGTGCAGATGATCACATTAACACCTGTGCAATACTAAGGAAATCCTGAAAACCTGCACTGTTGGTGTGCCTTGAGGCCTGGAGTTGGGGACCTCTGGAGTATAAGGTCACAAATTAATGTAACTCTATGAGGGCCTCGTTTGAGCTCTCATAGACTTGTATGAGAGCTTATGACGTAACTTCTGACTTGCAGCCAAGATGCCTCTGCAGGACAACAAAAAAGAATGAAAATGCCGAATAGTAGGTAAGACCGGGGACAAAGGATGTAGATTTAAAGCGAACCTGTCACCCCCCCTGGACATCAAAAGCTATAATAGCCACCTTCTGCAGCACTAAGGCTGCATTCAGGGAAGGTGGCTATAAGCTTTTGATGGCCTTTATACTATTAAATATGCACTTAGATAAAGCCTTACTCTTAAGAAGACCTAAGCCTTACTGTTAAGAAGACCTAAGCTCGCGCAGCCCGACGACTTCCTGGACACCCGGCGCAAAGCGCATGCGCGGCGCCATAGACGAGAACGGAGGCGCGCGTTCATGTGGGGAGGCAGCAGCAGGCGAGGACCATGACTGACAAGAGGAGGCGGGTTGGAGGAGCGCGAAACCCCGCCTCCCGGTCTTAGGTCTTCTTAAGAGTAAGGCTTTATCTAAGTGCATATTTAATAGTATAAAGGCCATCAAAAGCTTATAGCCACCTTCCCTGAATGCAGCCTTAGTGCTCCAGAAGGTGGCTACTATAGCTTTTGATGTCCAGGGGGGGTGACAGGTTCGCTTTAAAGCAACACTCCAGCGCTGAAAAAAAAATGCTGGAGTGGTGCATTAAGGCTGTGGGCACTTTGATCCGGAGGCACTGCTCGTTGGACTCCGGACCTGCAGGAACCCACGGGTGAACACAGGGAGACCGCAGCCGCCCTCTACACACGATCTGCAGTGGGTGCAGGGTGGCTTCTCCCTGCGTGCACCCAATGGTGATCACTTCAGACTCCGCAGCATGAAATTAAAATGCTGCGGAGATACAGAAGTTCGGAAACCAGCACCGCAACTGACGCTGTGGTCGGGAGAAGCACAGTAAGGATGGGATTTATAGAAGTCCATCCACTGTGCTGGTACTGTACAACGCAGCGTTTTGAATGCAGCGGCAAGACTCTGCATCCAATGTGCTGCAATTCCTGATCGTGAGCATGCACCCTAAATCTCTGTTCACATGCTGTTACCTTGAAAAATACACCGAGCTTTACCTGCCCTTCCATTTCCCAGTCACAGCTTCGCGCTCTGTTGCTTGGCTGCAACGGTGACCTGACATTGACAGTAGTGAATCTAGCCCCTGACCTCAGCAGTTCTGCTGCTATAGACTGCACGTACCATTGAACTCAGTTGCTGGTTGCTGTACTGTAAGGCTATAATAAAACACAGTGTTTTTGATCCGTTGTGTCAGGATCCAAATTTGCAGTGAAAACAGATCAATGAGCAAAGTGAATGAGTTTTCAACAATTGCTGGTCAGATGCATCGTTTTTTACGGATCCGTTTTTGAGGTAGAAAATGGATCAGCAAAACGAAAGAGCATGTCAATTATTGAGCCGTTTACTCTGATTTGCTATTTGCCTTTTAACCGATGTTTATGGGCTTAAAAAATGCACAAGTGAAAATCGCAGCACTAACGGGTCAAAAACGGATCAGAAATGGATGATGCGTTTGACGCACCCCGTGGGGGTCGTGGGGTACTTGGAGCCGGGCCTCTCCCTCTGGGATTGTCATCTGGAGAATCAGGATGTCACGGTGGCATGACCAGGTGGCTCCGGAGCGGTCAATAAAAGGAGATTGATGCTGATTGGAGTTCATATAATAGGGTTAATTATAGGGATAGTTGGTTCCGTGGTTGGAGTGTAGAGTCTCGTGGCCACCTTCAGGGCCAGTCCCCTGGTTCTCAACCTTCCCTTCTCTCTTCAGATTCGGGCCCACAGGTGGATCTCTCCCTGCCCGTGCCCCTACGGCTCTCTCTGACTCTCTGCAGTAGCTGTTCCTGGGACCTGGGACGAACTTCATCTCCACTCAAGTCCTCCTCTGCTACTTGCTCCACCAAATTTCTCTCCTACTGACCTCCCACTTCCTGTTGTGTTTCCCTTTTGTCTCCTTTCCTACTTCCTTACTGCTCTTCCTAACTTCCCACCCTCCGCCTTTCTCCCCGCCGTCCCGCTGACTACCTGGGCCCTCCCCTTGCAGGGTCTGCCCGCCGTCCCCGGGACTGGGAGTGTTGGGTGTGTCAGGTAGGTTACCTGAGGAAGACAGAGAATCTATCGAAACATGTTGTGGAGTAGGAGGGGAGTCTGAATAAAGGTCTGTTGAAAAACCACCCCAGTGCCTGCTGCCTTTCTGCCTGAGCGCCTCCAATTAGACCGCTTACAGTTTGTTTACTTTCTAATATAAATCCCTCTCTGAGGGTAAAGCGGCGGAGAGCAGCTAGGCGAAGAGTGCAGCTTAACGTGAGGACCTAGCATCGCCTGGCAACAGGAGCTTTAACTGAAGGACCTGTGGTGACGTGACCGGATGCTCGGAGCCCCCGGAGCACGCAGTGTGCGGAGCAGCTGGAGCCTGTGAAGGGCGCCTTATCAAGTGTATTACCGGGTTGTGCGGGGACAGCACAACCCAAAAAGGTGAGTGGCCACCTATTAGTACGCCACGCTAAATAAAGCCCCCCTGGTAACTGCACTATTGCGCCCCTTCTTTCTCTCCTTTTTTTTCTCTTGCCACTCCTTGCTGTCCGTTTCACACCAGAATCCTCTCTTACCCCCTCCTTCCGTGGGTGTCTCCGCTCCTTCGCTGTCAGCCACTCCTCTGGATGGAGTAGCACAGTCTTTTGGCCCGCCCTCCCGACTCTTGGAGGGTGAAGGGGGTGTAGGCCATTTTTCCCGCTCTGTGCTGGCTTGGCCTACAATGAGGGACTGCGGCATGCCCCCCAGTCAGCACATAGCCTCAGTCCACTGTGGCCGCCATTAATCTGGCCTAAAAAGCACAGTTTCTTTATTACAGTTCGGAAGGCGCACGAGACCTGGTGACACTGGATCGGTACATCCTGTTTGTGACACCAAGTTTAACGCGCCCTGTGGGGGCCGTGGGGTACTCGGAGCCGGGCCTCTCACTCTGGTGATGTCGCCTGGGGAATCGGGATGTCACGATGGCGTGACTCGGTCCGTGGCTCCGGAGCAGTCAATAAAAGGGGATTGGTGCTGATTGGAGGTCATATAATAGGGGTAACTATAGGGGTAGTTATCGTGACGTGGTATGTGGCTATTGGTAGCCGCTGCTGCAGCCTGGGTTCTCTAGGGATGATGGGATGGCAGCTGTGATGGTTTCGCTCCCCATAGGTGGAGCGTTCCCCAGGGCATCCGGTGATAGGTATTGGTGGTGGAGGGCCAGCGGGGCAGATCTGGTTGCAGGGAAGAATCAGAGAAGTTCACAGGCAGGCTCCTGCAGCCTGCACAGCTTATCAATCTACCACTCCTCAGGCGGGAAATAAACAGTCTCACACACAGTTAGTTCTGAGTTCCTAACCCGGTTTCTTTAACTTTCTTGCTGCAGGCACTACAGGGTACAGTTCTGGTACAATCGCAGTCCAGATAGTCCTCAGCAACCGTAATGGTTTGTCCAACACACCCCCTTTATGTTCACATCCTCAGCGCTGCCTGCTCGCCTAACTTCTGCTCGTGCCTCCGCACACAGTGTCCCAATCTAGCAGGCATGTTTCCTGTCGGGCGACTGGCCGTGTCCCCTGACCCTAGTACGGCTACCTTCTCGGCGAATGTGTCGGGTGTTGGCCACAGCCCCTCTAGATCTCGTGGCCTCCGGTTCCGTTGCTGGAGCGTAGAGTCTCCTCTCCACCTTCAGGGCTGGTCTCCTGGTTCTGAACCTTCCTTTCTGGTCTCGCTTCAGATTTGGGTGCATGGGTGGATCGCCTGTGCCCCTAGGGCTTCCTTTGACTCTCTGCAGCCTGCTGTTCTGGGACCCGGGACGAGCTTCATCTCCGCTCAAGTCCTCTGGGACCTTACTCTGCTACCTGCTCCGCCAACATTTTCTCCTACTGACCTCCCACTTCCTGTTGTGTTTCCCTTTTCTCTCCTCTCCTACTTCCTGACTGCTCTTCCTATCTTCCTACCCTCCACCTTTCTCCCCAACGTCCCACTGACTACCTGGGCCCTCGCCCTGCCGGGTCCGCTCGCCGTCCCCGGGACCGGCTGTGTTGGGTGTGTTTTTGGGTGTCTGGACTTACTATATCGTATACTGAGGACAGAAATACTGCACCCATGGATTGAGTGCAGTACCCCTCTGTGACAACCAGGGGCACCACATGTTTCTGATACGTTTTTTGAGAAAAAACAGATTCAGTTTTGCTGTGGAAAGTGTATCAAAAAAGCTGTGCGTGAACATAACCTTACTGTTGGTGTGACTGCAGCTAAACGGCAGAGACTGAGGCCGTGACTGAAACACATCACTGAATGTGTGGAGGTTAAGTAAAGCTCGGGTTTGTATTACTTTAAAGGTAACTGAGCCTACTGAATGGGGAAAAATGTTTTCAAAAGGTGACTACCCCTTTAAATAAAAGGTCACTGTGAAGAAATTTCACGGCTTCAGCAGCTGAGAAACATTCTCTGATTTATGGGACGGCTGCTGTGTAAGAAATCGCAGAGCAAACCAAATATTGCCCTGACTATACATGCTAGTGTGCACAGGGAGCAGATTGACTAAAGAGAAATATAGTCTTTACCAGCAAATTTACAATCAGCAAAGTAAATATATGAGAGTTCAGAAATAAAAAATATATTGTTTCATGATGATTGCAGACTCAAAGCAGAGAATGATTTGTCTGTGACTCTATTTTCTTTATATGCAAGTCAGTATCATTTCCTTATTAAGTTGTAATTCCAGAGTGGTTGGGGATACATGTCGACTTTAGCATTGATACAGGCAGGGTCGGTCTGGCCTGCCGGGGTACCGGGTAAACCACTGGTGGGCCCTTGTTGTCTCACTTGCTTCAAGCAGGGCCCCCTGCCCTGTCCTATCAGGTCACTTGGTTTGTGCTGCTGCTATATAGCAATATAATATAAATAAATGGGTTTGCACTGCAACCCGGAGGGTACATGACTTTAACAAGTAAGTCGTAAAAACTTAGACTTTTAGCAACTGGCTTTTTGCGTCTGCCACACCTTGTGGTTCACAGTGTGAACCCACTCACTTTTATTATGCTGCAATGTAGTAGCATCACAGAGCAATTTTTGCCTGTGTAACCTGTGTTGTGGCCAAAGTCAAAATGTAGTCCCTGCCCAATTTACACAAGTCATGATAATATTTAAGAAAAAAAAAACACTTTTCTTTAACAGATAAACTCTAAAGGTACATTTACACGCCGCAACTATCACCTACGATCGGTATCAACTGAACGTGCGCATGCACGTTTTTGACGGTTGATACCGATCACCGATGCCGCAGGTACATGCTGCAATTGCGCCCTCAACCTAAGGGAACGTGGTTCCCCGGAAGTTGAAACTGATCCTGCAGGACACATCCGGTTGAATTCCGTCGCCGCTTTACACGCCGCAACCACTAAGGGAATGTGGCCGTACATCTTCAGCGCCGCAAGAACATAGGCGTGACAGAGTTGTGTATTCTGCGCCCCAAACACGCTGATTAGACAATGCAATAGCGTCATGATTGGCCAGCCTACGCACACATAGCATAGGAATCTATGGGCGTCGGATCCAGGAAAAAATCGGATCGTTTCCCGGATCCAGTTTTAGTGTACTGAGCATGCTCAGTACACTAAAACTGCTCTGTTCCCATAATTTCACTTTAGCAGTGTATTTACATGCACTGCAAAAGTTAAATTAATTAAAGGAATGGTTAAAAATAAAAAAAGAAATTCTCACCTGTCCACCGTGTGTCCCGCTATGCATTCACCTCTGATTGTGCTAAAGGACCTTAATCAGCTGACCGGGAAGTGGCGGGGCAACCCAATCAGCTGATGGGTCACATGACCGCATCAGCTTGGTTTAAATCTTTAAAGCACCGTTGCGGTCATGTGACCCATCAGCTGATTGAGTTGCCCCGCCACTTCCCGGTCAGCTGATTAAGGTCCTCTAACGCCATTGGAGTTGAATGCATCATGGGACACATGGCGGATAGGTGAGAATTTATTTTTTTATTTTATTTTTTAATTTGTAACCATCCCTTCACTTAATTTCACTTTAGCAGTGTTGTGTATTACATGACGCTCGTACGGTGATTGGACACCGCAAAAGCATCATGATTGGCCAGCCTGCGCAGGAAGGCTGGCTAATACATGACGCCATTGCAATTGTGGACTGTGAATGGATAGCTCATTAAATATGTGAAGCATCATGATTGGCCAGCCTGCGCAGGAAGGCTGGCTAATACATGACGCCATTGTAATTGTGTAGTGTGAATGGACACCTCTTTAAATATGGCGCCCTGTGAAGGGACATCCAATGGTTGCACAGTAGCCCCACCAATCATCGCTGATGTGGCGCGGTATCCAGCACGCTGTGGCACGCCTCTGGGAAATCACTAGGCGATGCAGATTCGAGCCAGATACCCCGTTTACACGCCACAACGAGGGTAATTCATCTTCTGGGTTGACTCTGATTTTAGAACAATGCTCTGAAACCGCAAGCGGGAGCAACTTCGAAAATCACAAGCAAGTTCAACATTTACATGTCGCAACTTCAAAGCAACCGTGATGAAAATCCCAATTGCGTAGCAGTTGCTTCACTGTAGTTGCGGCGTGTAAAGGTACCGTAAAAGGGAGTCTATCACCAAGCTTTTGCTACCGCATCTGACAGCAGCATAATTTAGTAGCATTGACCCTGATTCCAATGATGCTTTACTTACTTGGCTGCTTGCTGCCATTTCTATAACATGCATTATGTGCTGCAGATCTAACAGTTCTCTGAATGCTGAGCTCTGTATATCCCCGCCCATACCACTGGGTGGCAGCTTTCTGCCAATGCACAGTGTATGCAGAAACCTGCCAAATAGTGGTGCGGGCAAAGGTATATAAAGCTTTTGAATATGGAGAACTAGCTGGGAGCAAGTTTGCTAGTACTAGTGATAATCTCCTGCTGAAAAAATGGTGATTTTATCAACAGTACAAGCAAGCATATCAGGAAGTGACAGATCACTGGAATCAGGGTCTCTATGTCTACAATATGTCATTCTCAGATTAAGTGGTCATAAATTCCCTTTAAACTTCATGCAATCTCAGTGTTTGTCTTTTCATATCTTCATATTATATGCAAAAGTTAATATACAGGTGTAAATATAAGAGCTTGGTATTGACTCCTATAGAGACCATAGAGTAGGAAGATGGACAACTGAAGATTGAACATGCCGCTCGTGTATATGAAGTATGGATGTGTGAGTTGTTGCACTGACATTAGCTTAGTTCCTGCTGTTTGTGTGACAAAGGCGAAGGTCGCAGTACACAGTATTGACGGCTGATAAATCAATAGGTAATGTTATAAGCACAGAGGGCTGTGCATTATTCCTCTGGGATAGTGTGTAGTCACTGACCAGAATACAGTTATTAAAGGGGTTGTCCAGACTTTTTATAAAATCTAAGTGTATATCTAGGCTGCAAGATGCTGACAGTTTGTAATTTACACCCTGTCAGCATTTTACAGGGTTTCCCAGATATCACTTTTCTGTGTGTGTGTGGAGACCACCGACCAGAGGCGTGTTTGTGTTGGTGCTTGGGTGTAAACGGCACTACTTGTCATTTACACACATTCTCCTAAAACCACGGCTCAGACTCCTACAGGCCCGCCCCCCAGACTCCAGCATGCCAAGCTGCCCCAGACTCCTACAGACCCGCCCCCCCCCCCTCAGACTCTAGCATGCCCAGCCGCCCCAGAGTCCTACAGGCCTGTCTCCCCAGACTCCAGCATGCCCAACCTCACCAGACTCCAGCATACCCAGCTGCCCCAGACTCCTACAGGCCCACCCCCCAGACTCCAGCATGCCCAGCTGCCCCAGACTCCTACAGGCCCTCCCTCCCAAACTCCAGCATGCCCAGCGACCCCAGACTCCTACAAGCACTTCCCACACTGCATCAATCCCTCCCCAGTCCCAAGCATGCCTGCCCCCTCCCAGTCTCCAGCATGCCTGGCCACTCCAGACTTCATTCCCGTATGTAAACTGTGATGAAACCACATTGCACTGAGTAGTCATCTCCTTCTTGGAAACACTATGGCGAATCCACAGGAGTAGATGACTGCTCTCAGTGCTGCTTTGTGTGTGCGCTTACCTCCTCCTCCTGTGCCTGCACTGATATGATCTGAAAAGCGCTAATGCGAACCTCACATTGTATACACAGGTAGAGACTTGGGCACTGGTAGGAGAAGATTGAACTTGCAGGTTGGTATAATTGGATTTATCCAACTCTCGGATAACATCTACTTGTATAAAATCTTTTATAACATGAAGAAGTATTTATAATATGAGAAGTACGGTAATTTATCATTTTCTAGAATCTCAGAGCTGTTGTAAGAGATATCATGTGTAACACACTTCTCCCACATTGTCAGACCACCATGTTTTCTGTCATCAGGGCAAAAACGCTGCTAGCAAAAAAATGTACTGTGGATTCAACATGTGACCACCGCCATGAAATGTCCGATAGAGGAAAAGTTCTAGATCAGTTTGCCTTCTCATATATATATATATATATATATATATATATATATATGTGTGTGTGTGTGTGTGTGTGTGTGTGTGTGTGTGTGTGTGTATGTATGTATGTATGTATGTATGTATATATATATATATATATATGTGTATGTATGTGTGTGTGTGTGTATATATATATATATATATATATATATATATACACACACAATGTTTTGCAATTATATATTTTTTTATCACAAAACCACTATAATATTTCCAACAATACATTTCTATGCACATTGAATGTCATTTGTTCTGTAACTAAAATGAACAGAGATATATTGGGGAAATAACTTTATCTTGTACTGATCCTGAGTTACCTTCTGTATTTATACTCCAGAACTGAACTCGCTATTCTGCTGATGGAGTGGCTGTGTAAAAATACATTACATTACTGATCCTGTACTGATCCTGAGTTACATCCTGTATTTTACTCCAGAGCTGCACTTACCGTACTTTTCTGCTTGTGTAGTCACTTTGTACATACATTACTGATGATGAGATAGCAGTACATCCTGCATTATGCTCCAGAGCTGCACTCTTTATTCTGCTGGTGGAGTCACTGTGTACATATACGGTATTACATTACTTATCCTGAGTTACATCCTGTATTATACTCCAGAGATGCACTCACTATTCTGCTTCTGGAGTCACTGTGTACATACTTTACATAAATTATCTTTAACTAATCCTGTTACGTCCTGCATTAAGCCACATGTACACATTGAGTATACGGTGAGTTTTTTACCTCAGTATTTGTAGCCAAAACCAGAAAAGTATAATAGAAACACATCACCACTTCTGTATTTATCACTCACTCCTGGTTTTGGCTTAGAAATACAGAGGGAAAAAAAAAACCCAGCTGCCTGGGTTTTACCTTGGCTGGCAATCAAAAATAGGGTGTAGACCACATATTTTTTTATTATCTATTTAAAGAAAAAAAAAATGGACTCCCCTGTATTATCGATTGCCAGCCAAGGTAAAAACCAGGCAGATGGGGGTGGCAGCCCGTAGGTGTCTGCTATATCTGCGCTGAGAATCAAAAATACAGGGGACTCCTATGCAAATGTTTTACATTTATTTTTAACTAAGCTGCCTAAGATGGCAGGTCCATTGCTAATAGCATCCAATCACAAACGCTGACACAATGGGTGGAGCCAATCACAGACACTGTCACAGAGAGTGTGTTTCTGTGATTGGCTGGTGGAGTTGGAGTGCGGTGCATAATCAGGACATTAATGAGTGTGACCCAGAAGTAGCATGCCTGCAGCACCAGAGAATTGGTAAGTACATATAATGCTCCCGCTTTGATCCCTATTTTGCTTCCTATTGAAGCCCTTCAGCCCCCCTGGCCACCATTTTATAACTGTAAAGTCCGAGTTTGAGCTTAAGTTCAGGTGAAGCCAGTCCCGAACCCGGACATTAAAAAAAACTCTGGCCAGATCCGCTGAACCCGAACATCTGCAGGTTCGCCCATCTGTAGTGGTGACATAATTAAGAAGCGGAGTATAATGGAGTTGAACATGACACAATGCGGCAGTGGGTGAGTATATTAATACACTCGCACTACATTACACATGCACATTCACAGATTTAGTACAAAAATGTACATGGGAGGACTTCTTTATCATATTTATTATTTATTGAATTGTTCATTCAATCTGTGCCATACAGATGTACAAATCAAACACATAGATTGTATATGGATGTCAGTATGGATGAAAATGTAAATGTTTTCTCTGAATGAAAAACAAATGACCTGGCATATTCAGGACTATTAGTAATGTAATGATATGTAATGGAAAGGTCATGGTGCTTGTAGGTTCTGTTCTTGAGTAATACCTACGGTAGATTCAAAACACAATTGTAGTCCATAAAAAAAGTAAAAGCAATATAATTCGAAAAATAACAAGAATAATATAAAATTCCATGGTTGACCAGCGGTCTTTCTTTATTTGGCTGCATTGATTACACACTGTACTTACCACACTGACATCGTCTCTGCGGTCAATGACTGGTGACAGAGGTTACAGAACATCTCAATCTTTTAGACCAAGTAAATAAAAACTTTAAAAAATAACAATAATTTTAAAATCTGAAGAGTTTATGTAAAGGGGTTTTCCACCACTGAAAGGCTAGGTTGCACAACAATATATAAAAATCAGTCCGATTTTCATCCACAAAAATAGTACGATTCTTTTATCACGTGTCATGTGTGTTCAGAGTCTGTAGGCAACCTGTTTTTTTCTTACTAAGCAGCTGTTAACCATTTGCAGAATTGTGATGTACCCGTAAAAATCAGATGCCATCTGATTTTTTTCTCACACCAATAGACTTGAATGGGTGAGTCTCGTTCAATTGCAAAACCAAAACAAAACCTGCTGCAAGGATTCTTCATAGATTCTGTCAGTGAAAAAAATAGGTTATCTGTGCTGCCCCAGTGACTAGGCTAGGGTCAGACTACCGTACCCCCATCCATATCTTCTCTTTTATATGGGGCCCGGGCCACTCCTAAAAGTCGCCATCTTGAGACCTGCTCTTCATAGCTCTTTGCTAGACCTAGTGCTAATGCAACAAGCAGGAAGACAGCCGTGAGCCACACATCACAGGCCCTTGGGCCACATATGGCTTCTGAGCTACCAGTTGGGGACCCCTGCCTTAAATACAATTGTCCATCTCTGATAGCGACATTTATGGGGAACATGTCACATTGTAATTATAGTCCGAATTGTGGACAGCATGGTTTAGAGGGGAAGATGAGAACAATGAAATATACTGAATCTTTTCCAATCTACCATATAACTTGTTTTTAATTCCATGAAATCCCTGGTGTTGTATGTATAAGAGTCAAGTGGGTGGTCCTACTACTGGCTGACAGCTGTGTCTGCGTGCACAGTCATACAGGGAATACTGTCAATCACTAGTAGGGCTGCTCACTGGCCTCATATATAACAAATACCAGGGGTTTCAATAAATAAAATGCAAGTTTTAATGAAACATTTCCCACAAAAATGTCTATGAATCTGATCAACCCCCGTGCTCTAAAACATCCCACCTGCAGATCAGATACCATTCTTAACATTACAGGTTATCTTTAAAGCACACAAACCAAAAGCATGTGCTGTTCCACATGCCCATTTCTCAATCACAGGGTGCCCATGGCAGCCAGGCACCAGCAGAAGGTTTTTCATGTCTGCCATGACAGCACTCATATTAAGACCAACCTATAGCTGGCATTCATAGAAGATTATGATTTTCACTATATTGGTGTAGTATTGCAGTAAATATTATAACACATCAAGTGACTGCAGATCCAAGTCCTCTAAAGAGACCGAAAAATCAAGTTGAAATAAAAAATATATTTATAAAAAGAAATTTCAATCATGTCCCTGTGCCCATAAAAGTTTCATCGATCAAACAGTTAATATAGCAAATGTGGCAAGTTGATTCGCAGGGTTGCAGTCAGAAGTAGACACAGGAATGATTTTCGGCAGCAGGTTTATTGTTACCGCATAACCCCAGCAGACTTAGCCTCGGTAGCATAAAAGGTAAAACAAAAACAATAAAGGATATACACAGACCGTATGCATACAGGTCCGCATGCCCTGCTTGGCAGCAAACTCCTAAGCTACCCTCTACAGTCTGGTGACTGCACTTTCAACCTGGTTCAGCCATGCCCTCAGGGGAGGTAGGGGGAATGACGTCCCGCCCTCTTCGTCATTCCCATAATGCCACACAATCTTTTCAAATGAACCCCGCAACACATAACATGCTGTGGAACACTTACAGGTTTTACACGTACCTCCCCTCAACTACCAGATCAGTGACCCTGTCACACAAAGTAAAAGAGCCAAAATTGTGGTATTTTAGTGTGCGGTTGTGCAGAGGCCTTAGCGGTTCATGCAGTAGGGCAGAGCCCAGTGCGCAGGCATGATCCGGATAAACCTCTCCTCAGGCATGTGATTCAGATATTACTGAGAAGAAGAGGCGGGATGGATGTCGAGAAGAGGCGGGGCAGAGGGAGAGGACTCCGTGCAACGTGGGAGCAAGGAAAGGTGAGTAGAATGTGGGGGTATATATGCGTTAGAGACAGGACAAGGACATATATACCAGGAAGGAGCCCTTAATGGGGACATACAGTTGAAACCAGAAGTTTACATACACTATATAAAAAGAAACATATCCATGTTTTTATCACTATCTGACATGAAATCAGAATAAACCTTTCCCGTTTTAGGATTATCATAATTATTAATATTTGCTAAATGCCAGAATAATGAGAGAGAGAATGTTTTAAGACATTTTTATTACTTTCTACAAAGTCACAATTTTACATACATTTCATTAGTATTTAGTACCATTGTCCTTAAACTGTATGATTTGGCTCAAACATTTTGGATATCCTTCCAAAAGCTTCTCTCATTGGTTGGTAGAAATTTGGGCCCATTCCTCCTGACAGAACTGGTGTAACTGAGCCATGTTTGTAGATCGTCTTGCTCACATCTGCCTTTTCAGCTTTGCTCATAAATTTTCAATAATATTGAGATTAGTGTTTTTTGATGGCCACTCCAAAACATTGACTTTGTTATCCTTAAAGGGAACCAACCATCAAAAAATACCTATCTAACCTCTAAATATCTGTCCCTGGGGCCCTAAATGACTATTCTAACCATCCCTGACTGACTAAATCTAACTAACTACAGGCACAATAAATCACTTTTATACTTACCAAATTCTTGTCGCCTGGGCGTTCCTCCAGGGTCTCTGTCAGCGAGGCGGGTCTCCTCGCTGCTGTCCGTCTTCCTTCCAGGGCGGCATCTTCTTCCTACGGATTCAAAATATCCGCCCATTGCGTCCTCGCAATGAGCGGGTCACATGCTGCAGGCCCCGCGTCACTTCCGCCCGCCGCGTCACTGTTGCACTCAGACCGGCTTCTGAGCATGCGCAGATGGCATGCTGAAGCCGGCCTGGGCGCGTCACAGTCCCAGCGACGCGGCGGGCGGAAGTGACGTGGGGCCTGCAGCACGTGACCCGCTCATTGCGAGGACGCAATGGGCGGGTATTTTGAATCCATAGGAAGAAGATGCCGCCCTGGAAGGAAGACGGACAGCAGCGAGGAGACCCGCCTCGCTGACAGAGACCCTGGAGGAACGGCCAGGCGACAAGAATTTGGTAAGTATAAAAGTGATTTATTGTGCCTGTAGTTAGGTAGATTTAGTCAGTCAGGGATGGTTAGAATAGTCATTTAGGGCCCCAGGGACAGATATTTAGAGGTTAGATAGGTATTTTTTGATGGTTGGTTCCCTTTAAACCACTTTGTAACCAGTATGGCAGTATCCTTCGGGTCATTGTCCATTTGGAAGACCTATTACCGCCCAAGCTTTATCTTCCTGGCTGATGTCTTGAGATGTTGCTTCTGTATTGCCACATAATATTCTTTCCTCATCATGTCATCTATTTTGTGAAGTTCACCAGTCCTCTCCTGCAGCAGAACAACCCCACAACATGATGCTGTCACCCCTGTTTTTCACAGTAGAGAGGGCGTTCTCAGGCTTCTCCTATTTCTCTCCAAACATGACAAAGTCTCAGGTGAACCCCCACAGAGTGGTGGTGGGAGCCTGACATGACAATGGGAGGGAGGAGTGACCGTGGGGGAAGATAGAGGGGACAGTAGGGAGTGGGATGAAAGGTGATCCAAAGGGTAGTGGCCTGAAGGTAGGGAGGAAATGACATAGATATAGGTGGGGATTCGTGGGTGGGGTGGGGGGAAGCATAAATAGAAATGACCAAGGTTGAGGGTTATCTTTGTCCTCGGATCAATGGACAGAAGACCATGTTGGTTTATACCATTGCTATGAAGAGTTAATTTTGGCATTCACCTTCTAAGCCCAAGGGAAGGGCAATCCTTCAGCCATGGTTCCCTAGAGGTTTCCTCCACAGGGGGGGGTTTCCTCTCCTAAGTGCTGTAGGATGACTCTTTGTGAGTCGAAGGTTTTCTAAATTCAGTTTTCTTAATGCTTTTGAAGCGTTGGTGAGTCCTCAAAGTTGGTTATAAAGTCGGGATTGGGGATTCATTAAATACGGGATCCCCTTTATTGGATAGTTATTTGAGAATGGTCTGGTGAGATTTGGGTGATACCCGGCGATGGAACGTTGGGTTCATCTTGGTGAAATTTTGGGTGATACCTGGCAATGGAACGTCAGATTCATCCTAACGGTATTGGAGGACAACCTCTTCCCTCAGTTTCACAGGGGTAAGGGAGGGGAGGGGCAATGTCATGGAAAAATCACCAGATTTTTTGTACCTTCGAGGACCTCACCAATTGTGGTATTTATATGTTTTTCTTATAAATAAATTGGCTGCTGTGGCCATTTTTATCCAAGAAAATTGGATTGTTGTCTGAGCTTTTATTCTTGGGGGAAGGTTGGGTGGAGCGACCATAGAGAGGTAAGATCAATGTTAGTGGTTAAGTCACAAGAATCGACCTTCCCAGCGTCATGGTCACTATGGCCAAACCGTTCAATTTTAGTTTCGTCAGACCACAGGATATGTCTCCAAAAATGTAGGTCTTTGTTCCTGTGTGTATTTGCAAAGCTTAATCTGTTTTTTTTTATGTTTCTTTTTGAGTAATGGCTTCTTCCTGGCAGAGTGGCCTTTCTGCCCATGTGTCACAATAGTCTTTCTTACTTTGGAGACTCGCACCTGGTTTGGGACCTCTGCCTCATTCCTTTATTGAGATTTAATTTTAAATGTGTTTCTTTCCTTTTGGCAGTTCAGGAGTTAATGTCATCTCTGCTGATAGCCAACTCCTTAGTTTCTTTACTAGGTGTGGCTAGTCTGTGATTACACCCATCCCGTTTATATAGTGACATGATTCCAGCATCCTTTGCTGGTGATTGAACCAATTCCTGGCCAAACTTCCTGAGGTGAAGAAGGTTCTCTCTGGAGAGCTGACTACTGCTAAGCAGTCTGCTGCCTAGGAGCGAGGCACCAGGCATGAAGTTGCCTGTGTTGTTTCCCTGTCTGCCTCCCCTTCCCTCTTGTTATTATTGCAGTGGTTGGGACTAGTTCTCCCACTGGCCATTCCCTATTGAGGGCTAACATCAGGGCCAGCAAGGGACTAGGTATCCTGCTCGGCGAAGGGTTGAAAGAACTCATATATGTACGGTATGGAGATCAGTGCACAGCCACAGGTGAGTGCAGAAGGTCACCTCTTCCCTGTTCCCTATGAACAGGGCCCTCTGCTGTATTTCCCCTCCCTGGTGTTTCCCTGTCTGTAGTCTCGTGTAGTGCGTCAGACATCGTTGATCCGTGTGTGCACCTTCACGCACTGTTTCTGGACATTTCCTGCACCCAGCGTGACACCATGTTTGACAGTACTTGTTTCACTGTGGATAATGACACAATCTTACCAGCTTCCGTCATCATCTTCACAAAGTCTTTTGCTTTTGTTCTTGGGTTGATATACACATATCAGATCAAAGCACATTCATCTCTGGGACATAGAACCCGTCTCCTTCCTGAACGGTATGATGGCTGAACATTCCCATCTTCTTTGTACTTGCATATAATTATTTGTACAGATGAATGAGGCACCTTCAGATATCTGGAAATTGCTCCCAAGAATGATTCAGACTTGTGCAAGTCCACAATTCTCTTCCTGATATGTTGGCTGATTTCTTTAAAGTGATCCTAAACCCACAAACTGACCCCCCCCCCCCCCCCCCGTATCTTTAGACCTGTCCCTGCACCTCCTCTTATCATTTCTAGCCATCCCTTTTGCATAAAAAAATTGATTTTGTAAAGTAGAGAAAAAGTTATATTTACTTCGTCCTGTGTGAGTTCTCTCTTTCTGAGGAAGCTGCAAATAGGCGTGCCTGTCTGCTGCTGCCTTGTAATTATGCACGCCCCTCTCTGCTTGATGCCTTGGTAAGAGCCTGGCCGCGTCATGAATGGGGCGGGGCTAAATCATGTCATGCTGGAGCCCGCCCCCTTTCATGATGCGGCCAGGCTCTTACCAAGGCATCAAGCAGAGAGGGGCGTGCATAATTACAAGGCAGCAGCAGACAGGCACGCCTATTTGCGGCTTCCTCAGAAAGAGAGAACTCACACAGGACGAAGTAAATATAACTTTTTCTCTACTTTACAAAATCGATTTTTTTTCTGCAATAGGGATGGCTAGAAATGCTAAGAGGGGTGCAGGGACAGGTCTAAAGATGCGGGGGGGTTCAGTTTGTGGGTTTAGGATCACTTTAAGGCCCAGTTACATAGATAATTGTGCAGAGATTGTTCGCAGATCTCTGGTTGCAGTGAAATCATGGACACATTGTTACATTTGTACACGGCCACAAAATGTAACAATGTGTCCATGATTTCACTGCAACCAGATATCTGCGAACAATCGCTACACAGTTATCTGTGTAACTGGGCCTTTAGACTTTCCTATAATGCTATAAAAAGTAGCAGTGTGTTTCACATGTGCATTAAAATACATCTACAGGTGTGTCTATAATTAACTCAGATGTTGCCAATAAACCTATCAGATGCTTCCAAACACAGGACCTCATCATATGGGCTGTCTCAATTTGTTTAAAGGCATAGTAATCTTGGTATATGTAAACCTGTGACTTTGCAGAAAGTAATAACATTCTCTCATTATTCTGGCATTTGGCAATTATAAATAACTAGCTGGGAGCCCGATGCACATGCATCGGGACTCTAGAAGGGCGAGTCTCTGACTCGCAATGGCCGCTTCGCGGCCAATGCTTCGCGCTGCTAAGTCGACTCGCCATGCCCGCTGCGCGGGCATAGCGAGTCGCCTTAGAACTGCTCGCAATGGCCGCTGCCGGCCAATGCTTCGGGCGTATCCACATGACCACGCCGGGGGCAAAAAACCCATTCGCAATTATATAATAGATTATGGTAATCCTAAGTGACCTAAAATGGGAAAGGTGTATTCTGCTTTCATGTCAGATAGTGAGAAAAACATGAATGTGTCTTTTTATATAGTGTATGTAAACTTCTGGTTTCAGCTGTATATATCAGGGTATGAGGATGGGAACATATATACAGTATCAGGATGAAAGACATACATGGATGAGCCCAGGATTGGTGAAATATATACCAGGCTGAGGTATATATAATAGTGTGGAGCCCACTGGGACGGGGTACTCGGTGCCGGACCGGGGTACTGCTGGGGGATGTCACGGCGGTCCTGGTCCGGACCGTGTCCCGGGCCCGCACAATAAAATGGGGGGTTATTTACAGGGAATTTGTCACTCGTGACGCCACCCACTATTTGCGGCCAGTAATGGGGCTGCGCTGCTGCAGAACCTCCGGGGATGATGGGATAGCAGCTTGGATAGAATAGTTCCTGTGGGCAGAACTGGGTTCCCCGGGGCAGTGGTAGTAGTAGTTAAAGTCTGTGAGGATAGTTATTGATGCTGCAGGAGAGTAGGGGTAGCAGTAGAGATGATGAGAGTAGAGGTAATCGCAGTATATGAGGGCAAGTGGGGCTTCAGTATAAGGATCACACACACTCACGGTTTCTGTTGTTTTCCAAGTCTTTACTTGCAGATGGTATATCACAATATTGTCCACGGAGTCTGTACCAGGTTGCTCCACCCTGACCGGGTCCTTGGCTTCCTACTTAAGCGCTGTGTGTGGCCCTGCTGCTGCTTGTAGCTATACTGCTGGCCCTGTCTCTGCTCACAGGTACCAATATGCTGGGCAACTTGAGTCCTCTGTGTCACTGACCCCTCCGTGTTGCTTTGCTATGGTGCTGTGAAGATGGTGGACCTTCACTATGCCGGTGTTTACTGTCCTGTCTGTCTCAGGCACAGCCTCGGATCCAGTATCTGTCTTGAGCGCCTCCCCGGGGTCAAGTTTTTGGGGTAACTCTTTATCCCGGGGATATTCCTCTGTTACTCTGTCTCCTCTCCTCAGACCTCTCAGGACCTCCACTTCTACTTGGCTCTGCTCCTGCTCCAGACTAGACTGAACTAACTGTCACTCCTGCTCTGTGGTAAACAACTTAGCTCCTCCCACTAGTGCAGGTGCCACCTAAGCTCCTCCCACTTACTAGTGTAGTGTTGTGTGGGGAGTGAACCTGTGTTGATGTTTCTGTGGCACATTAACCCTTGGCGTGCCACATTAGGATGGTGAACATATGTAAATAGGTTGGGGGACATATTTACCAGAATGGGGGACACATTTACCAGAATAGGGCCTAGGATCAGAAACATATACACCAAGATGGGGGATATATAAATCAGAATGAATGACATATATACTAGGATGGGTGACTTATATAATAGGATTGGGTGGGACACATATACTGAGATGGGCCCAGGGTGGAGTGCATATATACTAGGTTGGGGAACATATGTACCAAAGATGTGGAGTCAGTAAGCCAAACCTTTGACTCCCAATTTCTTAATTTCCCTCAAACAGACTCCACCAAAATGGACACAGACTCCACAGCCTGGTGTGCAAATCGGTAAGCCAAACCTCCGACCTCAATTTCATTGAATCTGACTCCACCAAAAGGGACAGTGAATCTGACTCCACAGCCTGATATATACTAAACAGGGCCCAGGATGGCAGCATGTCTACCAGAATGGGCCCAAATATATCTTAGGATGCGGGACATACACAGTATGTACCAAGAAGAGGTCCAGGATGGGGAGCATCATTAGATAATGAAAAGGTGGGGTTGGGAACTTGTATGTCTTTATTGGATTTAGAACGCTACAAGGGCCCGTACATCTGACCAACAAAAAGGGGCGCAAGTCCAAATTTTGCACTGGGGTCCATCAGGCTCTTGTTACCCAACTGCATATGAAACTCATTCGACTAGAAGCAACTTGTCTCATTTCCTAAAGCTCTCAATGCAACATTGGCCACATTATATCAGAGATAGAGACAATAGTCAGCTAATCGTTGTCCTGTGAACCTCGCCTTACAGTTGTGGCTCCAGGCAGTGAGCCCATAGAAGAGCCTCTCACAGCCTAAAGGCCACGTCACACGCTTCAATATTGTTAATGATTGCTCGAGCGATCTCCTGTGAATGAGATCGTTCAGACAATCTTTCGAGATCGTTGGAGAGATGTCACACGTGTAGATATCGTGAACGAGGTGCCAACGATGTGGTGAGCAGCTATCGTTCCTACAACCCAGGAACGATACTTGTTCAATGTTCTGAATAGGCAAAGTCGATCACAAGATCGTTATTGCAGTGTCACACGCAACGATGCAGCAGGTTGAACGTTGGTTAATTGAACGACGCACGATGGATTTGAGGTCAGGATCTCAAATCTGTGATGAGCGATCAAACAATTTTTCAACGCAAGATCGCTCGGTTACACGCGACGATGCACAAACGATATCGTTTAAGTGATTAAAAAAACTGTGATGTTTCAGCGATATCTTATCGAGATTGAAGCGTGTGCCGTGGCCTTAACACAGTGTTCCCCAACTCCAGTCCTCAGCACCCACCAACAGTGCAGGTTTTCAGGATTTCCTTAGCAATACACAGGTGTAGGAATCATCACCTGTGCATTATTAAGGAGACCCTGAACCCATGGACAGTTGGTGGCTCCTGAGGACTGAATTTTGAGAATACTAATCTGAGAGCATGTTAATAGGTTGTGACATTGCAGCACATACTATTGAATGCACTATGGAGACCCCATGTAGGTTATATCAGGGTTTCCATCTATTATTTCTCTGTAGTTATGAGGAAGTAGAGAATAAATAGTGGTACAGTGATGTGTAGTTTGTGACTGATAGGGCACAAAGAGCTGGCTCCCTGCTGTGACTGAGCTCCACTGGGAGCTAAGTCTATTTTCTTTAACCCTCTGACTGCTGGTGACTGGGTACTGGGGTGTGGAAAGGTGAGGACCTGTGGGTCTCCTCCCAAATGAAAGCTTACACTCACAGTGATTGGCTCTTTAGTGCACATGACCTGTGATGCCATTAAGGTCTTTAAGTAAGTTTGCTGGCACAATATATAAAGTGTAGGAGTCAGAGCCAGGAGAGCCTCAGATAGACAGACTGATGGTGGGGTTACACGTAGCGATATCGTCCCGATATCGCATACAACGCCACGGGAGCGCGCATTTTGGGAGCACTTTTCCCGATATCGCATCGCCGGTTTACACGCTGCGATATCGGGAAACAACGTCCCTCCGATGTGTACGCCCACCAACCCAGTAACGACCATTTAACATGGGAGTTAATGGGTGAGGTGCGAGTACACATCGGAGTTGGGCTGTCACACGCAGCGATGCTGGTACAACGGCCATGCGATATCGGGCGGTTGAATAGCTCTGCTATTCAACTCCGATATCGTTTTGGCATCGTTCCAGGATCGCGTTGTACGCTAAAACAGTACAACGCGCACACGATATCGGGTCCAACTCGCGACCCACGTGACTTTTTGTCGGAGTTGGACGCCGATATCGCGGCGTGTAAACCCACCATGACAGTTTTATTTTAGTCAGACAGGATCTGAATCAACAATCATGTCCCTATCTAATAGGAGCTCCGGTCCTGATCTCCATACGCTCCCATCCCCTGGTCCTGGGCTCCACTCCCCTCACCTGGTCTCTACACACTTTGCTCCCCTCCCTCATTCTCTGCACGCTCTCCTCCCTCGCATGGTCTCTGCATGCTCTGCTGTCCTTCCCCAGTCTATGCATACTCTGCTGTCCACCCCCGGTCTCTGAACACTTTGCTTCCCTCCCCGGGTCTCTGCACGCTCCGCTCCCTCCCCCTGGTCTCTGCATGCTCTGCTCCCCTCCCGCGGTCTCCGCACGTTCTGTTCTCCCCCGGTCTCTGCACGCTCTGCTCTCTTTCCCCGGTTTCTGCACGCTTGCATGCTCTGCTCTCCACCCCCGATCTCTGCATGTTCTTCTCTCCTTCCCCTGTCTCTGCACACTCTGCTCTCCTCCCCTGGTCTCTTCAAACTGCACTCCTTCCCCGGTCTTTCATTTTCTGCTTTCCTCCCCCTGTCTCTGCATGCTCTGCTCTTCTTAGGCTCTGCATGCTTCACTCCCCTCCCCTGGTCTCTGCATGCTCTGCTACCCTCCCCTGGTCTCTGCACACTCAGCTCCCCTGGTCCCTGCTCGCTCTGCTTCCCTCCTGTGGCACCAGTCTCTGCTTGCTCCACTCCCTTGGTCCTGGTCTTTGCTCACTCTGCTCCTCTCTCTCCCGGTCCCAGTGTCTACATGCTCCGCTCCCCTGTCTCCTGGACAGGGGAGCGTGTGGAGACCGGGGGAGGGGAGCAGACCATGCAGAGACCGGGATCGGGAGCATGCAGAGACTGTGGGAGGGTAGCGGAGCATGTGGTCTTCACCACAGAGCCTGCCCCCCATTGTGATGTCGTCTGCATAAAAATCTTTACAATACTATAACAATGCAACATAAAAAAAACCCAGAATCCTTCACTGCAGGTGTCAGTGTAAGCAGTGTCACAGTGCTATTATGGCCAGGGCTGACAGGTTCCCTTTAAAAATGATATGCCTCTGCTCTGTGCCAGTCACTGCACCGACTGCCTATACACTACTACAGGTTCCAATTCAAACTGCTTCTTCTCACCCACAAAGCTCTTCACAGTGCAGCACCGCCCTACCTCTCTACCCTCATTTATGTCTATCACTCTACACTCTGGAAGCGACTTTAGACTAACATCTGCACTCATCTGAACCTCCCACACCTGACTCCTCCCAAGCTGCACCAATTCTCTGGAATGCTCTACCCCAAGAAATTTGGTGTATCCTCAATTTACAGTTTCAGGCGCTCCCTAAAAACACTTCTTTTTAGGGCGGCCTATCATGAGACCTAGTCAGTCATTTAGACATAGCCTATCCTCTCCACCAGACCCAAAAGAAAGACTGGTGGCCACTCATGAATCTCTTATCCCCATTTTCTCAAGTTGGCTGCACCATCATTATAAATAAGCCCCTGTGCCACAGGATTATTTAGAAATAGAGCCGAAAGAGCCAGACTGGCCATCACTAGTACAGTGCCGTTCTCCTGCACAGAGCACACCGCCCCGCTGATCATCATCACACTGAGGAGCGGACGCTCTCCTCAGCCTTATAAGCTCCCGCCACCGTGACGCTACAAGGCCTCTTCCCCTGATTGGCTGACGGCGGCGGAGCTCCGCAACAGGCCACGCCCCCTACCGGTCAGACTCGATTTCTTACTGCGCAATGGCGGGAGCCGAGTGACCGCCTCCCCTGAGGTAATGACGGCGGAGGAGACATCACCTCACACACCGAGGGTCCGCACCGGAGAGACGGGGGCAGGTGGTGTGTGACTGACAGGCTGTGAGGGAGCCTCACTGTGCTGTGTGACCCTATAGTCCTACCAATATGGCCGCCACTTACAGGCATTATACCCCTCCACAGGATCAGGGACGTCAGCCCCATATGAGGGATTTATGAGTATTATCTTTATGACTTGTGTGTCTGTATCCCCATGTCATGTACAGAAAACAAAAATCCTCGTGTTATATAGTGAAACAATTCCACCATTCGTTTTGTGGGGGCTATGTTTATTTTTACATCGTGTTAATAGGATTCTTAGTATGATTCAAGTTGTGAAAAAAAGATTTAGTTTGTGTCACCATAACGTATTTACGGTTGTGTCCTATGAAGCCTGATCATGTCACAGTATGAGGGGACAGAGATCACCAGGAGGGGGCAGCACAGTGATTACCAGCAAGCACACAGGACTGGGGGGCACACACTATGGGGGGCTGAGAGATTACCAGGGGGTCTGTACTATGAGAGCAGAGATATCACCTGAGAGGGGCACATAGTACTGGAGTGGGAGGCACAGAGATTACCAGCAAGCACACAGGACTGGGGGCACACACCATGGGGGCAGAGAGATCACTGGGGAAGGGGTACAGAGATTACCAGGGGGCACACACTATGAGGGACAGAGAGATTACCAGGGGGCCTGTACTATGAGGGCAGAGAGATCACCTAAGAGGGGCACATAGTACTGGGGTGGTAGGCACAGAGATTACCAGGGGGGGGGATTACAGTGATTACCAGGAAGCACACAGGACTGGGGCACACACCATGGGGGGCAGAGAGATCACTGGTGAGGGGGTACAGAGATTACCAGGGGGCACACACTATGAGGGACAGAGAGATTACCAGGGGGCCTGTACTATGAGGGCAGAGAGATCACCTGAGAGGGGCACATAGTACTAGGGTGGGAGGCACAGATATTACCAGGGGCCACACACTAAGCAGGACAGATAGGTCACTGGGGGCACAGAGATTACCAGGGGGCAAACACTAGGGGGCAGAGAAGTCACTGAGGGGGTCACATGGTACTGGGAAGCATGCACTATGTGCGTCAGAGAGGTCACAGGGGGGCCACATAGTTCTAGAGTGGAGTCTCCAAGAAGAATGTCCTGATGTCACACTCGGTGCTGCATTAGCTGTGGCTCCCCGGCTGTGCCCAGCCGGCTGTTGCAGTGGAATTTAAAGGGGCTGGTGGTCATTTAAAGGAGACGATTGGCTGCAGTGGCCCACTTTACTTTAAGCCCACCAAACAAATGCTCGGTATGCCCAATTTCCAGTCTGGGCCTGATGCAGTTTAAAGGGAACCTGTCAGGTCCATTGTGTGTACAGAACCGCTAATGCACAAGTTCTGTGTGCATATCTATAATCCCTACCAAACAGTCCCTTCATATAGAAGAATCCATAAACAGATCTTTAGAAAAAGTGTTTCTAAAGACCGTATATGAGATGCTAATTAAGGCTTTGACTTATGGGGGGAGGGGGCAATAGTTCTCCTGACTTGCCAGCCCACATAGCATGTTATTCTGGCCCCATGGGTGTCATAACATGCTTTACATATCCAGCATCATGAGCATGGCCATACGTGGCTTCGTACCTGTCAGCGTTGAGCTTCTCTGACATTGAGTATATGCCCTCCGGCTTTAAAGAGGCTCATTGTGCATGATCGAAAGCCGCTGCACTTCTAGTCATGCACACTCCCACCTCTCTGAAGGTGGGACACATACACCCGGCTTCAGAGTAGAGCCCATGTCCGGACGTGTGGTGACTTTCAATCAAGCACAATGAACCTCTCTGAATCCACTATTCTGCTATTATCCATTGTGAAAATTACAAATTTGTGGCTAAGGCCAAGTTCAGACAGAACCAAAAACGGATACCCTTTGCATAAAAAGCATCACAAACGCATCATCCGTTTGTGCTGCTTTTTTGCTCCATTTTCAGGGGACACAGACAGATACACCCACAGACACTTTCTTCCCATCTCCAGCGATCCCACAGCAAGTTCTGTTTATGTTTTCCTTCCAGGCACCAGCAGGACCTGTTTGTGAATAGTATGGTACTGACAGGACTTGCCCATGTGACTCCCAGACTGAGTCACATGGTGCAGGGGGTCCAGGAAGTACCGTACCAACTATCCACAGGTCCTGCCAATGCCCAGAAGGAAAACATCACTGGAGCTCACCGTGGGATCACATAGAGGGTAAGTAGTTGTATGTTAGTGGTGCAGAAAGCGCACTAGAAAAATGGAGCAATAATTGACATGTTCATTATTTTCTGGATGTGATTTCTGCACCACTAACGCAGCAGTCACAAAACGCTGACGTCTGCACAGCAAATTGAAAACCTCACTCGCTTTACTTGCAAATGTGAGATAAATGCGCATAGGGTCTTATCCTTTTTTTTTAAAAGTTTATATCGGTGTAAATTAAGAACTGCTCACATGATTCAGTTGTGTCACCCACAACCGGTATAATCGCCTGTAAGATAGCTTATAAGATGGCTGCTGCAGGGCCGCACCTTCACGATAAACGTGGAAACAGGAACGCATCACTTGCTTTACTGGAAGTCGCAGTGACTGATCTGAGTCGGGCCGGCAGGGAAGGGGTTACTCAGATACCAGGACGGTGGCTTTGGTGGGGGGTCACGGCTGGTTGACTCCCGATTCTGTGCCCTGGGCACTCAGTTGGCTGATGGGGATGAGGACAGGGCCGCATTTAGGGTTCCTGCCGCTCTAGGCACTTTCATCGGACGCGCCCCCCACTGATCAGTCAGACTAAGTGTATGTGCACACAGCATTTTATTTTTCAGGAAGATCCGCTCAGTTTTCCGCCTGAAAAAGCAGCAAAAAATGCTAAAAGGAATGAACTCATGCACGGCAATGTATAAACGAATTGCTATTCATATGTTCAGTCTTTTGAGGTGTTCCTTTTTAACTGTGTGTCCTATCTTATATGGATTCCAGGATTCAGGGGTTCTCAGATGTCAGTGCTCATAGCCTTCAGACAGTAGTGAGGACCTCAATACACATGGAGTTGCTGGATCCAGCAGAACCGCACCCTCATAGACAAGGCATGGGGCTTGCTGTATCGGTGACACAAGTCGGCCGGATCAGATGGAAACATCAGCAAACCACTGATGTGAAAGGGGCCTAACACAGCTTCCATACATATATAGGGACACTGGGAAGAATGTGATCGGAAACCTATCTATAGTGCTTAGGGGCTTTAGTCAATTGTTTGGTTGACATTCAGCTGTATTTTTAGTCAAGCACACTTGCCCTATAATGTTTTAGGATCAAGTCTTAAGATAAAGATTACAACATGCACATGACTACATCACCAGAACCACCAGCAATACAACAACTCATCACTAGAACCCCTGTCAGTATATCACCAGAACCACTGTCAATACAATAATGCCTCACCAGAACCACTGTTGGTATATCACCAGAACTAATGTCAAAACATCACCAGAAACCCCATCAATACAATAATGCATCACTATAACCCCTGACAGTACATCACCAGAACCACCGGCAATACAATATTATATAATCACGAATGGTTTTTCCCTTCATTACATCACTCCAGTGCAGTAGCGTATCATTGATACAATGTAAGCAATTCACAACGTTGCACATCGCTATCTCACCTGTCCCTTCGCCAAACATGTCCCAACCATTGCATCAAGACTCCTCTGCAGAAGTCCCATATTGTCATCCACCCACTAGTAATTCATATGAACCACCTATCATATTCACGACAGTACCTACCCCTATTATAAATTTATGCAGATTAACTTCACATACTGCTCATGCCTACTTCACATTCCCATACTGCTCATCCTCCTCCACATGTCCCATACTGTTTCCCCCCCATATGTTCCATGCAGCTCATCCTCCATCCATATGTTTCTGCAGCTCATCCTCACTCCCATTCCCTGAATTTCATCATGCTATCCTCCCCCCATACTTCTCAGCAGCTCATCCTTCCCCCCCACCCCCTCCCCATGTTCCATGCAGCCTCTCCCCTCCCATGTTCCACGCAGCCTCACCACTCCCATGTTCCACGCAGTCCCCTCCATCCCATCTTCCATGCAGCCTCTCCACTCCCATGTTCCACGCAGCTCTCCCCTCCATGTTCCAACAGCCTCTCCCCCCATGTTCCACTGCAGCTCTCTCCCTCCATCGCGCCTCTCCCTCCATGTTCACGCAGCTCTCCCCCCATGTTCCACGCAGCTCTCCCATCCCTCATCCATGTAGCTCCCCCCATGCCCCCATGATCCATATAGCTTCTCCCCCATCCTTGCAGCTTCTCACCCCATGTTCATGTACTTCTCCCCCAATTCCATGTACTTCTCTCCCCATCCATTCCATGTACGTTCTCCCTCTATCCCCCATCCATCCATGTACCATTCTCCCCCTCCACCCCCATCAATCCATCATCCATTCTGCCCCCTTTCCAGGCCGCCTCCATCCACATCCATCCATCCATCCATTCTGCCCCCTTTTCCAGGCTGCCCCATCCATCCATCCCATTCTGCCCCCTCTTCCAGGCTGCCTCATCCATCCATCCAATTCTGCCCCCTCTTCCAGGCCGCCCCATCCATCCATCCCATTCTGCCCCCTCTTCCAGGCTGCCCCATCCATCCATCTATCCCATTCTGTCCCCGCCAGGCTGCTATCTTTGGCTGTAACAGCGCCTTACCTGACTCCACGCTCCTGATCCCAGATCCCGACAGCTTCTTCCTCTGCGGCTCACAGTCTCTGGCACCAGGCACCCGGCAGCTTCTTCCTCTGCAACTCCTGGTCTCGGCACAGGCACCCGGCAGCTTCTTCCTCTGTGGCCCCCGGTCTCTGGCGCCAGGTACCCGGCAGCTTCTTCCTCTGCGGCTTACGGTCTCCGACACCAGATACCCGGCAGCTTCTCTCTGTGGCTCCCAGTCTCCGGCACCAGGTACCGGCACCAGGCACCCGGCAGGTTCTTCCTCTGCGGCTTACGGTCTCCAGGACCAGGTACCACGGCAGCTTCTTCCTCTGTGGCTCCCGGTCTCCGGCACCAGGTACCCGGCAGCTTCTTACTCTGTGGCTCCCAGTCTCTGGCACCAGGCATCCGGCAGCACCAGACATCCGGCTCCCTGGCAACCTCCCCCATATAACCCAGGCTGCTGGTTCCCCTCCTCCCCCATATGTCCCAGTCTGTAAATTTTCCCCTTCCCCCATATGATCTAGCCTGCTCGTTCCCCCCCTCCCGTATGTCACAGTCTGCTCGTTCCCCCCTCCCCCATGTCACAGTCTGCTCGTTCCCCCCTCACCCATGTCACAGTCTGCTCATTCCCCCCTCCCCCAGTCTGCTCTTCCCCCCCTCCCCCATGTCACAGTCTGCTCGTTCCCCTCCTCCCATGTCACAGTCTTCTCGTTCCCCCCTCCCCCATGTTACAGTCTGCTCGTTCCCCCTTCCCCATGTCACAGTCTGCTCGTTCCCCCCCTCCACCATGTCACAGTCTGCTCCTTCCCCCCCTCCCCCATGTCAGTCTGCTCGTTCCCCCCCTCCCCCATGTCAGTCTGCTCGTTACCCCCCTCCACATGTCACAGTCTGCTCGTTACACCCCTCGCCCATGTCAGTCTGCTCGTTCCCCCCCTCCCCCATGTCAGTCTGCTCGTTACCCCCCTCCACATGTCACAGTCTGCTCGTTACACCCCTCGCCCATGTCAGTCTGCTCGTTCCCCCCCCTCCCCCATGTCACAGTCTGCTCGTTCCCCCCCTCCCTCATGTCACAGTCTGCTCCTTCCCCTCCTCGCCCATGTCACAGTCTGCTCATTCCCCTCCTCGCCCATGTCACAGTCTGCTCGCTCCCCTCCTCGCCCATGTCACAGTTTGCTCGTTCCCCCCTCCCCCATGTCATACTCTGCTCATTCCTCCTTCCCCCATGTCACAGTCTGCTCGTTCCCTAGCCCCCTCTTCTCCATGCTGCTCTCTCCCTTGGCCCCTCCTCTTCTTCAGAGCTATCTTCGGCTCTAAAGCGCCTTACCTGCTCCCCTCTCCCAGCAGATCCAGTGATGAAGTCTTCTCCTCTCCTGCGCTCTGCAGGCGCTGCTGCCCGGCAGTGTGGTGATGATTCATCAGCTGCTGCTGAGCGCTGTGACGCTGCAGCAGCTCGTGGTCTGGATGTCGGGGCGGCGAGTCTAATGGACTCCACTGACCCCGGAAGTGCAGGGGCGTGCGCGTTTATTTACAATCGTGCCTTAAAGGCACGATTGCAAATGAATGCTGCGCCCCCGGGTCCCCCCCTCCTCCAAAAACACTGCAGATTTAATAAAGAGTTTGGAGGAGGGAGGGGGAGTTAAAAAAGAAAACAAAACACATTTTTTTAAACTTGCCCCTGGTGCCGCCCCCTTGACAACTGGTGGCATAGGCACGTGTCTACGGGTGCCTAATGTTAAATACGGCCCTGGATGAGGGGGAACTTGGGAATAGGGAAATGTGACGCCACCTGTGGTACCTGGTAATGTGGTTACAAGCACTGCAGCCGGCCACTGAGGTGATGGTGAAGTAGCTTTTGTAGTACAGCTCCCCACAGGCGTAGCTTTACCACAGGGCAGCGGGGAGGATGAGAGGAGTCGTAGTCCTTGGCTCCTTGGTGCTGTAGAGGCATTTCGGGCGATGAATAATAGATGCCAGAAACCAGATTAGCTCAATCAGTTCTTTACTAGTACCAGGTGACAAGGGTACACGGTACAGTCTGATTCACCGAAGATTATAGCTGCAGATTTTGGAGGCTTTTCCAGAGTATGTCAGAGGTGTCTCTATAATAGCTTTCTTGGTCGGTGTTTGCTTTAGCTCTCCTGCCAACCGCACTAAAGAGCCTGATCGCTGGTCCCCAGGTCTGTTACTGAAAAGGAATTTCTGACCCCTTTTCGATACAGACAGGAGCGGTGAGAAGACAATCCCTCCCGTCACCGGTATTTAGTCCTTTCCCTTGTTAGTTTGGGATAAACCGTTAACTAACTGCCTCGGTTCCGGTCTACCGGTGTTGACCTGGACTCTCCAGCCGGCTACAACCAGTCCTGTAGTGTCCCCTTCTTTGTCTGGGTCACTTCTCCCCTTAGAGGTGCCCTCCTGTCACGACCACAGGGTCCCCTGCGTCCGTCCGCTCTGCTCTTCTGTCACCGTCTGATTGACTACTGTCTGTAACTGTCACTCACGTCTTCCCGCTCTTCTAGGCTCCACCCCCTGGGACCTACTGAATACCAGTCACCTGTGCTAAGGTGCCCTATGAGCGTGTTTTGGGTGCAGACTCTGTATTTTCCTCCTCATCCATGTCTATGGAGGCACTACACCTATTTGGGGCGCACTACCTCCCTGTGACGCCCTGCCAGAGGGGCGCCACAGATCCGTTTTTGGAGCAGTTTACAAAAAACAAAAAAAACATGCAGCATCAAAAACTGATCAGAAACGTCAAATGCAAACATAGCCTAAAAGAACATTTTACCAGAAAATAAAATTAATTTTAATTTTCACATTCACATTTTAAGAAGTTCTGTGAAGCACCTATGGGTTTAAAGGGAACCAACCACCTCGGATGACCCTCATACACTGTTAATATGTGCCCCTGCAGCCTAGTAAACCATTTGCAGCACTGCTTTTGTGTGAAAAGTGGCTGCAGTAGAAGTGAGATAATGATTTTATACACTTACATGCCTGCGTACTTGAGGGCGTCTCCCTGTGTGTGCTGGCACTTGTGAGCTGTGCTCATCATGTCTGCTCTCCCCTCCCTTATGCACGCCCCCTCTCAGCCTGCTAAAGTGATGTGAGGCTGATTGCGTCATAAAGGGGCGGGGCTAAATCGCGGCATCCCGGTAGCCCCACCCCCTTTATGACGCAATCAGCCTCACATCACTATAGCAGGCTGAGAGGGGGCGTGCATAAGGGAGGGGAGAGCAGACATGATGAGCACAGCTCACAAGTGCCAGCACACACAGGGAGACGCCCTCAAGTACGCAGGCATGTAAGTGTATAAAATCATTATCTCACTTCTACTGCAGCCACTTTTCACACAAAAACAGTGCTGCAAATGGTTTACTAGGGGGCACATATTAACAGTGTATGAGGGTCATCCGAGGTGGTTGGTTCCCTTTAACATGCCAAGCTCTCCCCTATATGAATTCTTTGATTGTTTTAGTTTACAAAATGGGGTCGCTTGCTGGTTTTTTTTTAACCCTTCTAACATCCTAACAAAATAAAATGACATTTGAAAAATGATGCAGATGTAAAATAGACATATGAGAAACGTTATTTATTGATTACCTTGTATAACCAAAGTGGTTTAAAAGGAACCTGTCACGGCCCTAGTGCACCCAAAAAACGATTAGTTCTGGGTGCATATCTAGAATTCTTCCCTAAAGGTACTGTCACACGCGGCAATATTGCTTGCAATTTCACTGGCAATTTGCTGGTTGCAGTGAAATCATGGACACATTGTTCTATTTTGTTGCTGTGTACATGATTTCACTGCAACCAGCAAATTGCCAGTGAAATTGCTAGCAAAATTGCCGCGTGTGACAGTACCTTAACCCCTTCATGACCCAGCCTATTTTGACCCTAAAGACCTTGGCATTTTTGTCAATATTGACCAGTGTCCCTTTCACAAATTGATCCTTAATAATGAAAAAGTACTTTTTTTCCACAAAAAATTTCTTTTTTCATTTTTACAGATTAATTTGTGAAGCACCTGGGGGTTCAAAATGCTCACCACCCATCTAGATAAGTTCCCTGGGGGGTCTAGTTTCCAAAATGGGGTCACTTGTGGGGGAGCTCCAATGTTTAGGCACACAGGGGCTCTCCAAACGCGACATGGTGTCTGCTAACAATTTGAGCTAATTTTCCATTTAAATTGTTAGCGGACACCATGTCGTTTCCCCCTTATGTAAAACTTGATAAATGTAACAAACAGGAACATTTCTGCTAATTTATATTATAATTACAATGTAATTTCTCAGCTAAGCATTTGTTTTTTACAGATCATATTCTCTATCACAATGCCTGGTATTGAAGATCTGAAGGTATAACACAGCACCAGATGAATGAAAGCTGATAATAGTTAGCACATATGGGTGGTAATAGGATCTTCTTTGTTCTTTAGTTAGAAGCAAACATTGACCATGCTTTAAGAAGACACGAGTTTTGTTTCCTTGAAGAACTTCTACAGAAGGAGCCCAGTCCTCAAAAATGCAGCAAAGATTTGCTTGTGAAACTTGACCAGCTGATTTCCAGGGTATCTGCATTGTACTTTAATTTTTCAGAGGATTACATTTATTGAAGCTGTTATGATGTATTATGTTTTATTATATAGGTTGTCTAAGGCATCAGTACGAGATTGGTAGAGAACTGACATCCGGCAGTTTCCTTAATCATCCTAAATGATTAAACACTCTCCTCCAATGGCCAAACATTGTATATATACTATACTGTGAATAGGAGATGAAGTAGAGTACTCAGCAGGAGCCACTATTCAGAATACTGAGCTGCTTTGTTCTGTGCTAAACATCACTTATATCCAGCTGCTGCTGGAGCAAATCTCAGTTTATCGGTGGGGGTGCTAGGTATTGGATACTGATATTGTAAACCAGAAACCAAATTTTCTGGATTGCCATAACTCCTGTAAAGTTTTATTGAAACGGCTTACCTCCTGAGAAAAAACCCTGTCCTATATATGCCTTCAAAATCATGAACATCTGAGGCTGGCTTCACACTGCAGTTTTTTCACTGATCAGTATCCATCCAGTCTGTGTGCCAAAATCAGGAGTGTCTCCAAAACTCAGAACAGGTGTCAATCTTTCAATTATAGTTTTTCTCTGCAAGTTCCTCTCCTCATTCCTCTCCTGGTTTTGGCACACAAACTGGATGGATACTGATCAGTGAAAAAACTGCAGTGTGAAGCCAGCCTTAGGCTGGGTTCACATTGCGGCGTCATCCGGTCCGGGGCTGTCAGGGGTGACAGCCTGGACCGGAGTTTTGCTCCATAGGAGACTATCGGGCTGAACGGAGCTGGATGGAGCCGGGTGGCAGTCATCTGCCATCCGGCTGCTATCTCGCCGGATGTATCCTGGAGAAGTGGGATTTTTCTGCCGAATCCAAAAACGCAATTTGACGGCGATAGTTTCAGGGTGACATATCGCCGTCAGGATTCCCAGCAGATATTGTGGCGTGTGACGGTACCTTTAGAGAGAAGTCCTATTCTGGCTAAATCAGATTAACCATCATGTAATATGAATATCAACATGTTAGGCTATGGGTTGAACTAGATGGACTTAAAGTCTTCAACCTTAAAAACTATGTTACTATGTAATGACATGGAAACTGGGGTGGTTTGATCAGCAGATCACTCTCAAGGTACCGTCACACGCCGCAATCTTGCTAGCAAATTGCTGGTTGCAATGAAATCATGGACACATTGTTCCATTTGTACACGGCAACAAAATAGAACAATGTGTCCATGATTTCACTGCGACCAGCAAATTGCCAGTGAAATTTCTAGAAAAATTGCCGTGTGTGATGGTACCTTGAGAGTTACATTTTGAAAGACTTTTTTTTTAAAGGGATCCTGTTAATGCTATTAACTTGCAGATATGGAAATATGCAGGTTATTAGCGTTGTACATTTCTACGGCTGTTTCACTGATAGTCTGGCTACTGGGAAAAAGTGAAGTTTCTTAATCGCTTCATTGGGGGACACAGGAAGACCTTGGGTGTATGCAGGGCCGGTTTTAGGCAAAGTGGGGCCCTAGGCAAAAGGTTAAAGTGGGCCCTAAATGCTCAGGCCACTTTCACATCTAACGGTTTGCTGCATTTTGCTCAATTTGCATTTCCATGCGTTTTTACCGCAAAAACGCATCAAAACGCATGCGTTTTTGTTCCCATTGATTTTAATGGAAACACATGCAAAAACGCATGTAAAAACGCATGTGCGTTTTCAAAAACAGAAAATGCATGCGTTTTTGCCAACGCTGCCCAAAACATCGGGGAAGACGTTTTGTGCTGCGTTCGCAAAAATGCATGCGTTTTGCGTTTTTGAAAACGCACATGCGTTTTGCATGCGTTTTTACATGCGTTCCCATTGAAATCAATGGGGGAAAAAACGCTAGCGTTTTTAATGCGTTTTTAGCGGTAAAAATGGCTAGAAAGGCAAATTTAGCAAAACGCTCACCAACCTTAGATGTGGAACAGGCCGTAGTTATATGGTAAGAGTGACTTCATAAGTTGATTATCTAGGTCAGAATAAGAACATACTGAACATCATTTTTAATTCAATCATAAAAAAAAACAAAAAACAGAAATTTGTGAAAAAAAAATATTTTTTTTTTATTTTCCGAGACCCATGATGTTTTAGTTTTTGAAGATACATAGATATGTGAGGGCTTACTTTATGTGCCCTGAGCTGACATTTTTACTGATACCATTTTGAGTCAGATACAACATTTTGATCGCCTTTTATTGCATTTTATTGTAACAACGTGTTGGCCTAAAAAACATAATTCTGGCGTTTTTATTTTTTTCCCATTACGCCATTTACCAATTGGATTAATTTACTTCATATATTGATAGCTTAGATTCTTACGAACGCAGCGATACCAAATATGTGTATTTTTACATTTTTTTCACTGTTTTATTGCTATTTTCAGTTCAGCTCCTTTGGGGGCCCCTAAGAGAGTGGGGGCCCTAGGCAACTGCCCAGTCTGCCCCCCCCTAACGCCGGCCCTGGGTGTATGCTTGCTGCCATCAGGATGCTGACACTATGCAAAATAACAGAAAAGCAACTCCTCCCCAGCAGTATACACCCCCTACTGGCACAAGTGCAACTCTGTTTTAGCTTAGAGTCATAGGAGGCAGACACGGGTCTCTCTTTGAGCCCCTATCTACCAGAATTTTTATTTTTTTTAGATTAGTTAGATTTTCTTTTTTCTTCATCTCTTCAATGAAGATTCATCAGGGAATACAGAGCGGTTGAGCCAATCCGTCACCCCGCATAGAGTTCGAGGGTCCAGTGTACGCTGGTTGCACTGTTAACTCTCCCTCTCTGGGCCAGGGCCATCTATCCCTTCCTAGAAGTGGATCCTGGGAAACCCTGAAGCCGGACGCTGGTGCCTGCCCTGGCCCATTCGCTCCCCTACCCGCTCGCCCACCAGAGCCGGTCAGTAGGGTCATCAGACGCTCTGACCCCTGGAGGGAAGTTTCGCGTCTGGAGCTCAGCACCTCACAGGACGAGGTAGGCACCTGGCGACAGCAAGCAGACACCAGGTCCGTGACCCAGATAATCCCATCCATCCGCCCCATCCTCCCCTTACCAGCTTCCCTCCTGGTAGCTCCTCAGCTTCCCCCTCTGGTCCCTCCATTGGACATGACATGAGGCCACGTACCCAGGCTGGATGCAGGCTTGCTACATGCAACCTGAATGGCCAGGGATCTCAAATAGTCATGGCTGCAGCAGGGGTTGCCTGCTTAACACCAGGCACAGGAGGTGGGGGCCACAGGGGGAATTTCATTACTCATCAAATGGCTCCTGGTCCTGTTTCAGGACCTGTAAGCCCCTCTCCAATTCAGCACGGCCAGCACATTTCCTTTTTACAGGTAGAGAGAGGACCCACATTGCAGTCACTCTCTGCCCAGCACACATGGCCAGCACACTCACTTTCAGTGAGCTGGGGACACTGCTGATGCGTCAGGCAGAGAGGGGCTAATCACAGCATCTGCCCTCTGCCAGGCACAGCTCCGGATCTGAGGCTCCGCGCCGCGGGCTTCCCGATCCGGGCCGCTGCCATAACTTTAGCCGCAGGCCTTATTGCAGCCTCCATGGTGCTTCCGCCCGCCCACGGACCGCCCCCGGACCAATCACGAGCGCCCGCGGGCTTCTCGGATTGACACTGTCCCCGAGCTCCGCCTCGGCTCCAGCAAGACAGCAGAAGGGGCCGACCGTCACCCCTAGCTAACCAAGCCCCCCAGCTATCTTGGGCGGCGGTTTCCCTTTAGCTCAAGCCCGGCTCCTCCCCCCAACCAATGGGGATCGAGCGCGGGCTCTCTGTGTGCCGATTTAGGCCCCGCCTAGCTCCGCCCACCACCACCCTGCAGAAGCCCGCGTTTTTACCAACCCAGGCAGCACAGGATCCATTACAGGTAGCACAGGACGCTGCAACAGCCTCTGTGCTCCACTGCAAGTATCCTGCAAGGGGGACACCAGAGGCCTGGGCCATAGTAAACAAACCTTCCATCCCCCCAGCTGCTGGCACTCACCACTAGCCCTAGTAAATGCCTCAAGGAGCTCCCAGTCAGCCACCACACAGCACTGCGCCTGCTCATAAAAAGCTACCCTCGGCTCAGAATTCGCCACTGTGCCTCGCTTGTAGCGCACAGACCATGCAGGCAGCTCAGGAACCTACCACTGACCCGTCTGTCATCTCTGTCCCACCTGACGTGGCCCTTTTCCTTATCGCCATCTGCCTCTAATCTACTTAAAGTCTCAGAAACCCTGATGGCAGCTCTACAACAACTGCCCACGCAGGCTTAATCGTGGAGGCAATCCCACCGGAGCACTCGAGTCCTATCCAGCCAGGCCAATCCTATCCCAGACCGCCCTCGGAGCCTGAGAGATTAGATCGTTCACAGAGGAAGTGGGTTCTCCTCTCCTCCTTGTCCCGGTCCCCCTCCCCCATGGACTTCCACTCGAGATCCCCTTCTCCAGCAAGCTCAGCACTATTGGATTCTGATTCTGCTCGGACGCTGATCCGGAACTAGACTCCGAACAGATCACAGGAATCAAGGACACACTTGACACCCTGATTCTAGCAGTCAGTAAGACACTTAAGGTCGATTCGGACGACAAGCCGCCTACACGAAAGGTGTCTGTCAAGCGCTCCAAACCAGCTCCTAGGGTCTTCTCTTGCCTAGAAGACTTCGACGACATCTTTGCCAAAGAATGGCTACACCCGGAGAAGGGTTTTCAATCCAGAAAGCGTCTGGAAGCTCTCTATCTCTTCTCTAAGAAGATATGGACCGCCTCACCAACAGTGGACCCCCCAGTTTCACGTCCATTCTGCCCTTAGCAGATGGTGCTTCCCTTAGGAAGGCCCAGAAAGACAGACAGAGGCTATGGCAAAATCGTCCTTCGAAGCCTCCGGCGCATCCTTTTACCCTTCTTTCGCAGCCACCTGGGTCTCCCTAGCCGTGTCCTCCTAGGCCAAGAATCTCCAGAGGGGTATTCTGTCCCACGCACCTCCTATAGGCCTTGGACGATCAGATCTCTCAAGCAGGGAAATACCATCGCTTGCCTCGATGCTGCCTCTTGCGGGGCACAGGCTTCTGGCAACATAATCTCCATTCGCAGAGCCCTATGGCTGAAGGCATGGAATGCCGACTCGGCATCTAATAAATTGCTTGCCAATCAGACGCCACAGGCGGGAACAGTACTTCCCTTCCACAGGCAAAGCTTAGGCACTCGGCCCATAAAAAGCGAAATTTCCAATTTCGTTCCTTTCAGTCCTCAGCTCCCAGACTCGCCAATCGATGTGACCACTCCCCCGTCCGTCAGGATAGAAAGAGGCTTTCCTACAAGCCCGCCTCATCCTGGCGTCCACACAACGCCCACTCTCGGCCCTTTAGCTCCCGATTCCAACCGCTCATGACGCCAACCCCATTCTAGGGGGCCGTCTCAGGCTTTCATTCAGTTTGGCTATCCGTAACCGACAATGCCTGGGTCAAAGCGTCATCTCGATGGGGTACAAGATCGAATTTGCTTCTTTTCCCCAAAACCGTTTATTTCTATCCCGGCCACCGAAAGACCCAGAGCTCATTCCCGGCTACCACCAAGCCGTTTCTTCCCTCAAAGAGGCAGGCATTATCATTCCTGTTTCAAAGCACCAACACTTTACGGGATTTTACTCCAATCTCTTTGTGGTACCAAAAAAGGGAGGTTCTGTTCGTCCCATTTTGGACCTGAAGCTTCTCAACGCCAAGCTCCGATTGAGACACTTCAGGATGGAGTCCCTTCGTTCAGTGATAGCGTCTATGGAGCCAGGACATTTCATGGTCTCCATAGACATCCAAGACGTCTACCTACACGTTCCTATCCTTGCATATCACCAAAGTTTCCTGCGCTTCGCCGTAGGGTCCCAACATTACCAGTTTGCTGCCCTACCATTCAGCCTTGCCACGGCTCCCCGGATCTTTACGAAAATCATGGCAACGGTGGTGGCCATCCTTCGATCCACGGGAATTTTAGCATTACCCTACTTAGACGACATCCTGATAAAGGTCCTCTCTCGCTCTGGGTGTCTCAAGAACCTGCAAATATCTCTGGATTCCCTCCATCGCCTGGGCTGGATTATCAATGTCAAGAAGTCATGCCTTGTCCCGACTCAGCGGATCACCTTTCTAGGCATGATATTCGACTCAGCCCAGACCCGCATTTTCCTTCCCCCAGACAAGCGGACCGCCCTGCTGTCTGGGATTCTCCGTCTCAGGCAGTCCTCTCCTCCATCACTCCTACTCTCCATGAGGGTTCTGGGAAGAATGGAGGCTGTCCCATTCGACCAATTTCATACCAGGCCCCTCCAGCACTTTCTGCTAGCGAGATGGGATCGCTTCATCGGCAGTCTCGATCGCCCAGTTTACCTCCCCAGATCAGCGAGACAGTCACTCCTCTGGTGGATCGAGTCCCCCCCTTCCCATTTCCACCGACGCCAGTCTCTCCGGTTGGGGTGTGACCTTCCTCGGCCACACAGCCCCGGACACGTGGAACTCCCAGGAATCCTTCCTGCCCATAAACATCCTAGAACCAAGGGCGATCCTCCGAGCCCGCCATGTCCGAATTCAGACGGTGGCGTGCATAAGTCACCAGGGAGTGACTCAGAGCCGCTCAGCCATGGCGGAAGTGACCCAGATCCGTCAATGGGCCGAGCTACACATTTCGGCAATTTCAGCAATCCACATTCCCGGAGGGGACAACTGGGTGGCCGATTATCTCAGTCGTGGGGGGTTGGACCATGGAGAGTGGTCCCTGAACCCAGAGGTATTCCTTCAGATTTGCCTCAGATGGGGGTTCCCAGATGTAGTCCTGATGGTCTCCAGGGACAATTATAAGCCCCGCCCCTTTGTCGCCAGACCCAGGGACCCCCAGGCCCTCGACACGGAGGCTCTCGCGATTCCATGGGTCCAGTTCTCCCTCCCTTATCTCTTTCCCCCCTTCCCTCTCATTCCCAAGATTCTCAAGAAAATCCGAGCAGAAGGAGTAACCGTAATCCTAGTGGCTCCAGATTGGCCCAGACGGTTCTGGTACGCAGAGGTAGTCAGCATCATCGCGGACTTTCCATGGCCATTCCCCAATCTCCCGGACCTCTTGACTCAATTCAACGGCGTGGCTATTGAAGCCGCGGTACTAAGATCGTCGAATCTTTCTGAACAAGTCATCCAGGCTATATTGAAAGCCAGGAAACCATCTTCATCACGCGCTTATCTCTGCACGTGGAAAGCTTTCTTCTGATGGTGGAGGAGCGCAATCGTCCCTCAATGGTCTTTTCTCTTCCATCCCTCCTAGCCTTTCTCCAGTCTGGCCTTAATGCAGGTTTATCCCTAAGCTCCCTTTAAGGCCAAGTGTCCACCCTTTCGGTGCTTTTCCAGAGGCCGCTCGCCTCACGTCCACAGGTCGAGACATTCCTCCAAGGAGTGGCTCACGTCGCCCCTCCGTGGAATCTGAATTTGGTTCACACATTTGTTAAATTTTATTTGAGTTCATACTCAAGCATCTGCAGATGCCGTTCTGGGGCGCAAGATTCTACAGGCCGCTGTGGTCTTAGTTCGCCCGAATACTTCTGTTACTACATCCACCCAATGGGACTGCTTTTGTACGTCCCAAGGTCTTCCTGTGTCCCCCAATGAAGCGATTAAGAAAAGGGGATTTTTGGTACTCACCATAAAAAAATTTTTGGAGCTTCAATTGGGGGACACCGTTCCCTCCCTGTGTATATAGTTGAGCAAGTTGATGGTTTTATGGTTGCTCCTATTGCTATTCTCACTAACTGAGTTGCACTTGTGCCAGTAGGGGGTGTATACTGCAGGGGAGGAGTTGCTTTTCTGTTATTTTGCATAGCCTCCTGATGGCAGCAAGCATGCACCCAAGGTCTTCCTCTGTCCCCCAATTGAAGCTCCAAGAAAAGGATTTTACGGTGAGTACCAAAAATACCCTTTTCTTCCTTTTGCCAGCCTCCATTTTCTGTCATAGTGGCACACCTTTAGTCACTGTTCAGTACATAGTGAGTGGTGGCTGTAACCACTTCTTAAGGTACCGTCACACCATCACACCATCCAACATCGTTTCCGACGTCGTTCAAAAGTGATGTTAGGAAAGATGTTGAAACGACATTGTTGTTGTGTCGTTGCGTGTAAACGCAAGATTCAACAACGATAGTTGTTTAAGTCGGAGTTGACAGGTTTTCTTGCATGCAACTTCAACTTAAATAACCTGCGGCATCGTTCGGTGTGATACTGCAATAGTGATGTCACGGCCGATCCCGCCTATTCGCTGCATTGCAGCGGATCGCTCGATTGCTTCACTTAGGCTAGGGCCACACTTGGGAGGTTGCACCCATCTACTGGATCCGTTACTGGATCCAGTTTTTTAAGTTGTTGTTTTTGAGCGATTTGTACTACAAGCGTTAACGCATGGTACCTATATGTACCACGTGTTAACACATGTGTTTCCCTCAGACCCCCATGTTAAAAAAACGCATGCGTTTTTGACAAAACAACAAAAAACATTGCAGACCCTATTGAAAACAGATTTCTCAAAAACTCAATGGGTTAAACGGATTGCACTTTTGCACACTTTAGCAATGCATTTTTTGCATTGGAGTCTATGGGTGCATTAACGGATGCGTTTTTATACATTTCCACATGTCAAAAATGGATCCAGTAGCAGGACTGCAGACGAAAGTGTGGCCCTGGCCTTACCTCCTAAAAGAAATGGAGGACAGGGCAGAGTGTAATTTACCTACAGAAAGAAAGGTGTGCTGAGATAGGAAGAGATCTCAGAGTGATTAAATACATATCATGTAAGGCTGTGGTCACAGTACCATTTTTCACATGCATTTTTAGAGACCTGCGTTTTCAAAAACGCATGTAAAAAACGCACCCATAGGCCCCCATGTTAAAAAATGCATGCCCTAATAGCCAAAAAGCATGTGTGACTGTCCCATGCGTTTTTGGAGCATATCCAAAAACGCATGCGTTTTTGTAGAAAACGCATGCGTTTTTTGTAGAAAACGCATGCGTTTTTATAACATGGGTTCCTATGGGAAACGCATGCAAAAACGCATGTACAGTTAGTACCTTTTAGTGCCATTCAAAAACGCATGCGTTTCCCATAGGAGCCCATGTTAAAAAAACGCATGCGTTTCCGGAAACGCATGCGTTTTTTTAACATGGGCTCCTATGGGAAACGCATGCGTTTTTGAATGGCACTAAAAGGTACTAACTGTACATGCGTTTTTGCATGCGTTTTCCATAGGAACCCATGTTATAAAAACGCATGCGTTTTCTACAAAAACGCATGCGTTTTTCAAAACGCTCAAAAAAATACTACAAGCACTATTTTTAGGTGCAGATTCAAAAACGCACCCAAAAACGCAGGGAGCCATCACACAGCTTACAAAACTCATGCTGACATGAAAAAAAGCATGAGTTTTGTTAAATCACTTAAAAAAACGCATGGCAACTGTGACCACAGCCTAAGACAAAGTGAAAAGAAAATGGAAGTACTGCTATATAGTATGCCACCTACTTCCTAGCTGCAAGTAGAAAATAGGCGCAGAATGAAGAGCAAAAACAGCTGGGCTTTCATTGCAGTGGCTGCACAGTTTTAGAACTATTTAAATCTACAGATTACCTCTATATCTGCAGGTTAATTATGTTTTTTGACATGACAGATTGCCTCTAAATAACTTTTCAGGTACCGTCACATAGGGAGATATCGCCGGCGATGTTGCTGGCGATCGCGGGAGCGCGCATCCCTGGCAACATCGCCAGGGACATGTCACACGGAGCAACTTGCCGGCGATTTCGTCAGCTAGTTGCCGCGGCTATCGCTCGCTGGGTTGCCCAGCAACCCAGCGAGCGGTAATCCGCAATGTTGGAAATAGGCGGAATCGCTCGCAACATTGCAGGTTGCCGCGTTACACAGGGCGATCAGGCATGATCGCCTGACTAACATCGCCAGGTTTCCCAACATTGTTGGGAAACCTGGCGATGTGACTCAGGCGATTTTTCGCCTGATTATCGCCCTGTCACACGAGGCAACTCTCCGGCGATGTCGCCGCAACCTGGCCACGCCCCTAAGTTGCCGGCAACATCGCCGGCGATATCTCCCTGTGTGACGGTACCTTTCTAGGTTGAGAAAAACATGGCTACTGTCTGAACTACCCCACAACTATCTATGGTTTGTGTGTTGCATTACTGCATTGTTCTAATCATGTTCACCTCTTTAAAGAGGACCTGTCACCAAACCAGGCGTGGTGATCTAATTACAGCACTGGATGCAGCATGTCTGCAGCATGCAGGCAAGGGGTCACCTAGCACTTGAGCAGCCCTGTACCCCGAGATAATACACTTAGAAAACTTACATGCTCCAGCAATTAAGGAGGTGGCTAGGGGCTGCAGCCAAGGGCAGATTCACACCCCCTGCATGTTTAATCTGCCCACCGCTGCCAATCATTCTCTCCCTCTTCAGCAGCATTTAAACAGAGTTTTTTTTTCTCTCTCCGAAAAAGTCAGTTTTGCCCCACCCCTCAGGGAGAGAATGATTGGCAGCGGTGGGCAGATTAAACATGCAGGGGGTGTGAATCTGCCCTTGGCTGCAGCCCCTAGCCACCTCCTTAATGGCTGGAGCATGTAAGTTTTCTAAGTGTATTATCTCGGGGTACAGGGCTGTTCAAGTGCTGGGTGACCCCTTGCCTGCATGCTGCAGACATGCTGCATCCAGTGCTGTAATTAGATCACCACGCGTGGTTTGGTGACAGGTCCTCTTTAATGGATTTTCTCTTGTGTACAAGGGTTCAACAGGTTAAAACCATACCTGAAATCACATTGTCACTTTTCAAGTGAATTGAGAAACTTGTAATACATGGCTTTGCTGATTTCTCCATCTGTTTAAAGAGAACCTGTCAGGTCATTTACGCCCCCAAACCGATTACTACCTGTCCCTGCAGATTCCTAGTACATCCCTAATTATCCCTGTCTGAATTAAAAGTGTACTGTAATCGCTGAGAAAAATGGTTTTATTACTTACATGTCCCTATAGTAATTAGGGTGGTTTCTTCGTTCGTGCAGACACTCTTGGCATTTTCTCAGCGTCCATTTTCCCCCTAGCTCAGTGTATGACGCCTCATTGGGTGTGATAATCTAATACCAGCGTGTTCATGGATTTTGAAATCTGTGTGATACTTCTTACTGGTATGATGTCCGCGGTCATGACTTTTCCAGTTTCTGTGCAGTGGGGGGTAGTATTGGGTGTACAGGCCGGTTTCAGAGCATTCACAATGTACCGTAATTGCATGAAACATTGTGATCCAGTTGTGTTGGCTGCTACAACAGCACCCATCATAGGGTGGAGTAAAGGTGGTGTCACCCCATCCAGTCCTGATTAGAGCAATTGTGCTGTGCCGCAATCACTCCAATCAGCGTGCAGAGGGGGCATGTATCCTGGCACTGACCGCTACCCCTCAGCTTCATCTTGTCTCTGGACACTGAGGAGGAGCGGTCTCACACATCCAGGGACAATCCCCACGCTGTCCCTGTCTGTGTAAGCCCCTAAATGCTTTGATTAATTTTGATCGCAGTATTTAGGGGATCGGGAGAGAAATGGAGCACACTCTCCCCGCTGATCGGTCCCCCGCAATGTAATTGCGATGACCTCATTGTTACAATGGTGACCTGTGGTCGTCATGACAACCTCCGGGTCACCTTAGTGCAAGCCACAGTAATCATAATTGCAGCATGAGCTCTGGGGCTTGTGACCTAGCTGGGATTTGTGATGCCACAAGCAATTTCTGCCACCACTCCAAGTGCTCACTGTGCTGCTGTGCACTGCTAAAAATGTATAAAAATATTTTTTCCCTATCCATGCTCTTTTCCCACCTCCTCCTTACTTCATGGACCCTAAGGGTCACGTGTGAGGGTTTCCACTGTTTAGACTCATCAGGGGGCTCTCCAAACGCGACTTGGTGTCAGCTAACAATTTCAGCCAGTCTTGCCTTTCAAAAGTGAAATGTTGCTCCTTCCTTTCCGAGCCCTGCTGTGCGCACAAACAGTGGTTTCCCACCAAGTATGAGGTAGCGGTGTACTCAGGAAAAGTTGCACAACAAATTGTATGGTGCAATTTTTCTGTTGCCCTTGTGAAAATAAAACGTTTTGAGCTCTAAGAACATTTTGTAAAGAAAATGTGATTTATTTTTTTTTTCCTTTCATGGCTCAACGTTCTGAAATTCTGTGAAGCATCTGGGGGTTTAAAATTCTTATCACACATCTAAATAAATTCCTTGAGGGGTCTAGTTTCAAAAATGGGGTCAGTTGTGGGGAATTTCCACTGTTTAGGCACATCAGGGGCTCTCCAAACATGACCTTGTGTCAAGTAATGATTCCAATCTTGCTTTTCAAAGTCCAGTGGCGCTGCTTCACTTCTGAGCCCTGTCATGCACCCAAACAGTGGTTTCTCGCCATATCTGGCGTACTCAGGAAAAATTGCACAACAGATGTAATGGTCCATTTTCTCCTGTTACACTAGTGAAAATTAAATATTCTTCGATAAAGGAACATTTTTGTTGGCAGAAGAAAAATTTTCATTTATACCTTCTACATTGCTTTAGTTCCTGTGAAGCACATGAAGGGTTAATAAACTTCTTTAAAGTAAGTCACAACAGTCTAAAGGTGCAGTTTTTAGAATGGTGTTACTTTTGTGTACATTCTGTCATTGGCCTCTCAAGATTGATTTGGTTCTTAAAAAAGTAGCTTTGTAATTTTGTTGGAAAAATGAGAAATTGCTGATAAAATTTGAACCTCTCTAAGGGTATGTGCACATCAGTGGTTTTGTGGGCTGCTTTTGGTCGTTTTCCGTCGGCGTTTTCCGCTCAGTTTTATGTTAATTTATGTTAATCCTATCCTCCGGTTGGATTAACATGCTAGTCAATGGATTTTAGAAAACTCTGTCTTCACTAGAACGGTTTTCTTCTGGTCGTTTTCAGTCAAAACTGAGTTTTCTCAGTCAAAACTGAGTTTTTCCACCGGTTTTCCAAAAATAGAGCAAGTGACTTCTTTCCACCGTTTTTCCAGCGGTTTCAGCTGATCAAGTGCACAAAAAACTCAGTTTTCAAAACCGCCGAGAAAACCGCCGAGAAAAACGCTGTAAAACCGGGCGGAAAACGAGCAAAAAACGAGGGACACTGCTGAGCACAGAAAACTCAGTTTCTGCTGAAAAAAACCCAGGTTTTTGGACGGACTGCAGAGATGCACAAACGTCAGATGTGCACATAGCCTAAAGCCCCAGTTATACGTAGCGACACACCAGCAATCCCGACAAGGATCTGACCTGGCTGGGATCGCTGGTGCATCGCTACGTGGTCGCTGGGGAGATGTCATACAGGCAGACTTATTAGTGATAACCCAGCAATGCGCCGACACACGACGGCCGTTGGGATCTGTCAGGTTCTCAGCCGCAGAATGGGGATCGCTGGTCGTTGCCCATGTCACAGCGATCTAGCATGCCCAGCGGGAGATCACCGATCAAAAAATGATCCAGGCCATGCATTAATGATCAGCGATCTCCCAGCGGTGTAGCCGATCACTGGTAAGTGTCACACACAGCGAGGCCGCTACTATGTCACAAAAGCTGTGACGTTGCGGCGATCTCATTAGCAAAAACGCTATGTGTAATGGGGCCTTAATTTCGTAACAAAAGAAAATTTGTTTATCAAATTGTGCTGATGTAAAGCGGACATGTGGGAAATGTTATTTATTAACTATTTTGTGTGACATAAGTCTCTGGTTTAACAGTATAAAAATTCAAAGTTTGAACATTGAAAATTTTTTTTGCCATATTTTCATTTTTTTTTTCCACAAATAAACGCAAAAAATATTGTCCTAAATTTACATGATACCCAATATGTCATAAAAAAAATCTTGAAATCACTGGGATCTGTTGAAGCATTGCAGATGTAACCTCATAATGTGACACTGGTCAGAATTGCAAAAAAGTGCCTGGTCATTGGGGTCAAAAGAGGCTGGGGGAGTGAAGGGGTTAAAGGAGTATTCTCAAGTTGTCTATTGAGCAGCTCACTATGGTATCCTTGTGGTTACTTGGGGCAAATGCTCAACTTTGATTTACAGTTAGGCTACGTTCACACTTTGCACTTTTTTGCGCATGCGCTTTTTGCAGCGTTTTGCACCTGCGCAAAAAAGCCCCGTAAAAAAATTCGTTGCATTCACACACCACTTTTTTTACGGGCTCATTTCTCCCCCAAAAGCGCAGGGGAGAAGTGATTTTACACAGGGGAGGAACAATCCTCCCCTGTGTGACATGTGTGACAGCCCCTTTTGGGTTTCGTAGTGTATTAATATACTCTACGAAACCCAAAATAAACCAATCCAAATGGTATTAAAAATAATAAAGATTGAATACTTACCTCTCTGTCGGGTGTCCAGGAGCCGACACAACCGCAGGTACCGACCTTCTAAGATCTGTCAAGATCTCTGATTGGCCGCTCGTGGTCATGTGTTATGCGCATCATAGCACGTCACATATCACATGACCGCGAGCGGCCAATCAGCGATCTTGATTGGCCCTGTAAGGTCGATACCTGTGGATCTCTCGGCTCCCGAAACACTCGGCGGAGAGATAAGTGTTCAATCTTTATTATTTTTCACACATTTGGATTACTTTAATTTGGGTTTCGCAGTGTATATTAATACATCACGAAACCCAAAAGAGGCTGGCACAGATGTCACACAGGGGAGGATTGTTTCTCCCCTGTGTGACATCACTTCATGCAGTGCCGGCATATTCTCGCTGGAATTGCGCATTGTCTGAACAGCGATGCGTAATTCCAGCGGGAATAATGGGCTCCTATGGAAGAAAGCACGGGTGCAGATGTGTAAAGAATTGACATGGTCGTTCGTTTTATGCCCGCTCTTTGTCCCATAAAACCGCTGCGTATATTTACGCATTGTCTGAATGGCAAAAGTGAATTTCACATTCACTTTGCCGGCAGATGCACACACACTTGCGCTTTTTTGAAAAGCACGCGCAAAAGAGGGTGCAAAAAAGCGCAGTGTGTGAACGTAGCCTTAAGGTTAGAGGCTCTTTCACAACAAATTAGTGGCCTGAAAGTGTATGATCTTTGTCTACCCTGTTATTACTATATTTAAATGTACAGATAGCAGTTCAAAGACTACTGAGGAAAGTGAGAACTATGATAAGGAGAACTGTTTTGGAAACTGCTCATGCTGGGTGCAAAGGATTGTGATTATGCAGGATGATAAAGGCTCTTTCAGGAGAAAGATGGCTGGCATCTTAGGCTGGCTTCACACTACGGTTTTTATGATCCTGTTCTGTTCATTTTTAACAGAACAGGATTGTTTTAAGCCTCCCATGTATCCCTATGATGCCGGATTGGTCATAAATGGCCATCCAGCTTTGTGAATTCAGTCCCGGATTCGTTTCTGTCCTGTTTTTTCCTGGCCCCAAAATCGAAGACTGCTCAGATTCTCCGGTGAAAAAATCGGACCAAACCGGACAGAAACGAATTCGGGGAGATCTGGTACACATAGCATAGGAATCTATGGGCGCCGGGTCCAGGAAAAAATCAGATCGTTTCCCGGATCCAGTTTTAGTGTACTGAGCATGCTCAGTACACTAAAACTGCTCTGTTCCCATAATTTCACTTTAGCAGTGTATTTACATGCACTGCAAAAGTTAAATTAATTAAAGGAATGGTTAAAAATAAAACAATAAATTCTCACCTGTCCACCGTGTATCCCGCTATGCATTCACCTCTGATGGTGCTAAAGGACCTTAATCAGCTGACCGGGAAGTGGCGGGGCAACCCAATCAGCTGATGGGTCACATGACCGCATCAGCTTGGTTTAAATCTTCAAAGCGCCGTTGCGGTCATGTGACCCATCAGCTGATTGAGTTGCCCCGCCACTTCCCGGTCAGCTGATTAAGGTCCTCTAACGCCATTGGAGTTGAATGCATCATGGGACACATGGCGGATAGGTGAGAATTTATTTTTTTATTTTATTTTTAACCATCCCTTTACTTAATTTCACTTTAGCAGTGTTGTGTATTACGTGACGCTCGTACGGTGATTGGACACCGCAAAAGCATCATGATTGGCCAGCCTGCGCAGGAAGGCTGGCTAATACATGACGCCATTGCAATTGTGGACTGTGAATGGATAGCTCATTAAATATGTGAAGGGGCAACCAATCGTAACGCAGGAGCTTCCACCAATGATCGCTGATGGGGCGTGGTATACATGACGCTGTGGCACGCCCCTTGGATTTCACTAGGGCACGCAAATACCGTGCCTGTGCCCCGATTACACACCGCCACCATAGGAAATGTTCCTTCCTGTTTTTGAGCACGGCTCAGAAACAGGTATCCGAAGGAACCGCCAGACACGGGAAGGAACTCCCTGAATTACACGCCGCCATTTCGTAGTGATTTCATGGCAACAGGCACAATTGTGTCCGGTGCCTGGCGGTTTCTCCCTTCCTGTGGCGGCGTGTAAAGGTACCATTAGAGTTAAATCCTATACAAGAAACTTAACTATTGTGCATAATCAACCAGGTTTTGTTTTCCCTGTGCAACAAGCTGTACACTATGTAAGATAGCAGCTGAATGAAAATTGATAGATAAGGCTGCCTTCACATTTGCGTATGTGAACCCAGCTTATGCTGCGTTCCCATACGCAGTCAAACGCATGCGCACTGCGTTCCTATGTTTAACATAGGAACGCATAGTGCTTGCGTTTGCTGCGTTCGGGTGCGGATGCGGACGATATCTGCTCCTTCCGGTGTCCAGCGTCCGCACCCGGGACGCAGTATGTTGCATTTTTTGTGCGCTTGGGGACCTTGGAAAATCAGCAAGCTTCCCCAAGCGCACAAAACATGCATTGTCTTCAATGGGTCCGCAGTGTTCTGCGCTTGACAGCGCAGGAGAACGCTGCAGCCCCATTGAAAAATCTCCCGGTGGCCGCCGGTGATGTCACAGGAGCTCACCGACGGCCACTGGGAGATCAGCTTAGCCTCTGCTGATCTCTTCTTCCCCGCCGCCGGTAATCTGCTAGCGATGTCGGCGGGGAGAAACAGCTGATTTGACAGCTGTTTGAATCTTCCTGCGCCGACATCTCCTCTCGGTGTTGGCGCGGGAGATTCAAACAGCTGTCAGATCAGCTGTTTCTCCCGCCGACATGTCCCGGAGCTTACCGGCGGCCGGGAGGCGGAGATCTTCGGCGCTGATCTCCGCCCCCGGACACCGCTGATTGGCTGCCAGCCTGCACAGTGATGTGTCCGCAGGTGGACATTCTCCGCTGCGGACACATCATTAGACCCCGCTTTTGACTGCGTTTGTGTCTGCATGCCATCAGCATGCAGACACAAACGCTAATGTGAAGGTAGCCTAAAGTAAGTAATTTGTAACTGTGCTTATTCTCATGATGTGTAACTACTATCTTTTTCCAAAACATGCAACTTATTTTTATACATTGATTTTTATTTATGTTTTTTTAGGAACTTGATAAGAAAGATATACGAAATGTGTCACTTTTGCTGAATGTTATTTATAAGTTTTCTAAATGCATGACTTCCAATCGTGAACAATGGCTCACAACAGCGATCAATCAGGGACTTGTTGAAAAGATAAGTGTATTTATTTACTTGTTTCCTGTTATGCATTCTTTATCACAGATGGAAAATCTAGACAGTTATTTCTATAATACTATCGTGTCATAAATTAAATAAATTTATTTCTAAACAACTTTATAGGGCTATTCCAAAATGATATTATGGCATCAGTTTTTTATTCATAGAAAATAAATTTTTCGTGCCAAAACTATTTTATTTTTAATCACTGACTTGCAGCTTTCATCACCCCTAATGATAACCCCCAGGGATCTATTTACCCTCTTGTTTGCACTGAATTCATCCTCCTTTAGGCTGGAATCACACTGTCCGTGTGATATGCGACTAAGTTGGATGATTAACTTGGAATGGCCTCCCCCTCTCTGGACTGGAGCGTCGCCTGCTTGTGTTTCTAAGCACACTCCTGTCCTGACAGGGGGGAGGCCATTTCAAGTTAATTATCCGTGACACGTCCGACTTAGTCGCATATCACACGGACAGTGTGATTCCAGCCTTAGTTTTAATGTTGTTGTTCAAGCATGCCCTGTGTAATAAAACATTAGGTTGGAAACACACTATCGTACTTACGGACGAGACTCGGATCAGTGACCCTGAACGGCCTCTCCCTCTCTGGACGGAAGGGTCAGCTGCTTGTGTTTTTGTGCAGCATCACAGTCCCGTCCAGACAGGGAGAGGCCGTTCAGGGTCACTAATCCAAGTCTCGTCCGAGAGACTCGCATGTAAGTAGGATAGTGTGTTTCGGCGTTAGACAGATTGGTTGTAGCACTGTTCAGCTATGCTATGTTGAAAATCCCACTGATACCAGCTGTATTTGCATCTATTTATTCAAGTTCATGAAAAATAGATGCACCTAATGACCATAATAAAATGTGATCAGCTGCATTTCTCTCTACCTAGTGCCTTAATTCCTGTCCAAGAAAGGACCCTACGGATTTCCCTTTAGAAAGTGAGCCTACCCAATTGGTCGGGGCTTTTACCCAGGCAATGGGTAACCTGTTTATCTTCTCCTAATCTGTGGTCGATTCTGTGGAATGCATACCAGACCAGCTTCATTGTCAGTGTTTGCTTGCCCAAATAGGTACCACAGCCTCCTCTCTCCGCTCCACACTGACGCTCTCATGAGAAATATAGAATCCACTACTTGGACAACCCCTTCACATTCAATATGTTTGCCCCCATTAAAATAAAAACTATATACTCGCCACGCATGCTGGAACCGTTCCAGCAGTGTCAACACTCACTTTCCCATGGCTCCTGTGAAGTTATTCTCATTCCACATGTTTGCCCCCACTAAAAGAAAAAAGCTTATACTTACCTCCTATGCTGTCGCCGTTCCTTGATGAAGGACAGCTGTCCCTAGAAACGCTTTAGATTTGGATCTTCACTGCAGAAGCAAGCACCAGTCTCACTATAAAGGACTTTTTTCAGTGTGTGATGTCTCACGCTTCCTAGTGCACAGTCTTGTGGTTTTCAGGGAGGCATTCGGCTGAGACCCCTGGAAATCCCCACGCTATGTCGACAGACAAACTCTCCAGCAGCACGCTTGAACTCAGGGAGCGCACAAGGACTAGGACTCATCCCCTACAGGCATTACCAGATGGGCAGGTCTACTCATCTCATCATTAACTATCATGAGTGTACCCTGATCCATATTGACAGTAAAAGTGAGAGTGTTTATCTAGTACCTTACACTCGATATGTCCATCACATCACTAATATTTATAGCCCGGGATATACGAACAGTGTATATATTTATCACCAATGTCTATCATTTATTAAGATTTTATCAAACAATATAGACTTGTGGAGCAAGCTACAGCACTGATTAACAATTAGGACAGGATCAACCACATCATCATTCGCTGGTTTATGTGAGTGTGTCCTGGTCCATATTAAGAGTTATCATCCAGCATCACCTTATAGTTTTTTGGGGGAAAAAACTTGAACCTATTTTAAATATCTATTTTAACATCTAAGAACTGTACAGTAGAACAGAGGAGAACCTCATTGGCCACAATAAAAATAAAACATCCTGAAGGGCCATAAGGGTAGGTGTTTGTGTCCCCTCATTGAAGGCTACGAGAAGGGGATTTTGTGGTAAGTACCAAAAATCCTATTTTCTTGGTTGCTTCAATGGGGAGACAGGTACCCATGGCACATCCCAAAGCAGACCCAGGGGTGGGAAACAGAAGAAAGCCAGAACAACAAAGCTAAAATTATATTAAAGGAAATTTGTCTAGCAATAATCCAGGTAACTGTTCCTTGCAGCGCCACTCCACCCAAACTGTTATCAGCCAACGTGAAGGTAAAGATTCTGTAAAAATTTGAGAACATGTGGATGGAGGACCAAAGTGGTACCTTACAGAGCTGCAGAACAAAAGCCTGATGGTCCAGGAGGCCCTTACCCTTGAGTGGAGTGACCCTTAACCCCCACTTCAATCTATGGCAGAATGTATCCAGCAAGCGATGGAAGCTTTAGGGTGCAGTCAGACATAACGATCGCTCCAACGATCCCGACAGCGATAACGACCTGCCGGGATCGCTGGAGCATCGTTACCTGATCGCTGGGGAGCTGTCAAACAGGCAGATCTCCCCAGCGATCAGGCCAAGGGAGCCACCTCCCATATCGCTCCCTGCTTAGCGCTGCGGCAGCGCTAAGCAAGGAGAACGCAGGTAACTATGATAAACAGCGCGTATCCAGGCAGTGCGCGCTGCCTGGATACGCGCTGTTTATCATAGTTACCAGCGTTCTCCATGCTTACAGGCAGTGCTAAGCAGGGAGGACGCTGGTAACCATGGTAAATGCCGGGTATCTAGGCAGCGCGCGCTGCCTGGATACCCGGTGTTTACCATAGTAACCAGCCCTGTGAGGTCACAGATCGCTGGTGTCTCGCGGTCACACGCAGCGATGCGTGCTGACCAGCGGGAAACCAACGATCAAAAAATGACCCGCAGCACTTTGCAACGATCAGCGACCTCACAGCAGGGGCCTGATCGCTGCAAAGTGTCACACATAGCGACATCGCTGGGGAGATCGTTGTAACGTCACAGTTACAACGATCTCTCTAACGATATCGTTATGTGTGACTGGGGCTTAAGAGATGGAAGACCTCTACAAAGACAAGTAGAGAGTCTGAACTTCTGAATGAGGCAGTCACCAATAGGTAGTGACGCACCGCTTGGATAAGAGAAACAGAAGGATAGTAACATAATATCCTCATTGTGGTTGTAAAATTCCTTGAGAAAGAAAGATACTGGATGATAAACATCTTTTCGCTTAAGCCCCAGTCTCACATAACGATGTGTCAGCGATGCCGACAACGATCAGCATCGTTGATGCATCGTTGACACATCGTTATCAGGTCGCTGGTGAGCTATCACACTGACAGACTTCACCAGCGACCTCTGGGCAGCCAGATCGTTGGTACCCAGCGTCCGCTCGTTCCCTGCATCCTGGGAGCGGACGGACGCTGGTAACCATGGTAACAGCGGGTCTCTCCTGCACTTAGAGACCCGCTTGTTTACCATGGTTACCGGCACCCGCCCGCTTCCGGGTTGCGGGGAGCGAGCGGGTGCATCCTCTCCTATCCTGTCCCTCACTATTCTCATCTCTCCCTGCTATTTCCCTGTTCCCTACTCTATCCCCTATCCTAAACCCTAATCCTATCCCTCTCCTTGTTCTAAATAAAGAAATCCCCCCCCCCCGAGGCTCACCGGCATCAGAGGCTCCCATACCGGCATCTCTGTAATGGAGATCTCAGGGTTAAAGGACCTGTGATGAGGTCACAGTCATGTGACCGGCCTATACTATACAGTATAGGCGGGTCACATGACTGTGACTCATCACAGGTCCTTTACCCCTGAGATCTCCATTACAGAGATGCCGGTATGGGAGCCTCTGATGCCGGTGAGCCTCGGGGGGGGGGATTTCTTTATTTAGAACAAGGAGAGGGATAGGATTAGGGTTTAGGATAGGGGATAGAGTAGGGAACAGGGAAATAGCAGGGAGAGATGAGAATAGTGAGGGACAGGATAGGAGAGGTCGGCACCCGCTCGCTCCCGCAACTCGAAAGCGGCGGGGTTGCCGGTAACCATGGTAAACAAGCGGGTCTCTAAGCCCGCTTGTCACCCTGGATGTCATTGTTACAGCGCTGCTGTGCGGCGCTGTGACATGGCGGGGGATCCTGACAGGTCGCTGATCGCTGCCCCCGCCGGTCACACACACCGATGTGTGGTGACCAGCGGGGGGGCCAACGACCAAAAAATGGTCAGGAGCCCTGTGCAACGATCAGCGACCTCACAGCAGGGGCCTGATCGTTGCTATCAGTCACACGCAACGATATCGGTAAGGATATCGTTCCTACGTCACAAATAGGACGATATCGTTACCAATATCGTTATGTGAGACCTAGCCTTAAGAATTACAAGAAAAGGAGGACAGGAGAGGGACACCAGCTAGTCTAATCAAAGTAATTGTTAGCAGGAAGCAAGCTACGAGGAGGGATTATAAGGCGTCAAGTACCAGGATGAGGTTCCATCTTTCCTAGGGTGGCTGGTAAGAGGAACTAAGGGATCCACACATTGTAAGAAAGACAAGTAGGGGTCTGGAAGTTAGTTGCTTTTAAAGAGAAGGGCAGGGTAGAAACTCTGTCCCTTGAGGAAACTCATAGTCAGGCTGGATTCAAGACCTGGCTGCAAGAAAACTAGAAGAACCAGGAGAAAGGCAGAGGGACATGGTTGAATACACAAGAACGTAAAAAGCCCTTTCAAATATGAAGATAGGAACTTGACAAGGCAGTCAGAATGGTTAGAGAAAACTGAAGATTGCAGAATTGCGGCTTTAACTGCTGTTAAGGTGAATAATATATGGCCTCATCCTAGTATATATGATCTCCATCCTTGTATATTTGGCCCTCACTCTGGTCTATATGGCCCCATCCTGATAATATATGGCCTTCGTTCTTTACCCATCCTGGTATTTATGGCCCCTATCATGGACCCATCCTGGTGTATATGGCTCCCATAACATGGCACCGATAAAAGAAATAAACGATTCTACTCAACTTGCCATCGCTCTCTTAGTGCGCGGTGTCCTCCTCTGATGCTGGCAATTGACTTTTTAAGCCTTCAATACTTCAAGCACCATAATATTGAAGACAGTCTGTAGAATTCTCAGGTCTCTACCAAAATGTAGGCAGCCCATGTGTGGTCGTATCTTAAAATCTAGATAGACTATAGACTTTAAGATGCAACTGTGCGTTCGCTGCCCCCTGCCTCATTTTGATAAAGACCTGATGATGCTAACGACTGTCTTCAATAAAATGACACTGGAGATGGCGATCTGTGATGCGTTGCCCGTGATGCCATTTTATTGAAGACAGACCACAGAACCACAATGCATACACGCTGCTAACGCAAAGATGGAGGCAGCGTCATAGAATTTAAAAAAATAAAGAAGAGGTAGACATTGTGGTCGGACAGAAGAAGATACTCTTTAAAAGTGAGCACATTGATCGCCCACTTGCTGCAGGAAACCAATGGCTGAGTGATCACGAGTGCCCGCTATTAAAGAAAATGCATATTCACTGCTGCCCATGCCAATAATCCCGCCCACCTCTCAGCACCAGCTTCAGTGCAGAGAGGTGGACATTAGATTAAGGGCATGGAGAGCATAGACTGCATTTTTTTTAAACGGAACCTGTCAGGTCTTTTATGCCCCCAAACCTATCACTCACTACCTGTCCCTACATCTTCCTACTACATCCCTAATCATCCCTGTCTGACCTAGATGTGAAACATAAATGTGGAAAAAATGCTCTGTATAAATTACATTTCCCCCTGTTCTGAGGGCATTCCTAGACAGGTGGGCAGTTCGCTCTGAGTCCATTCTCTTCCTATGCTCTGTGGTATCATGCCCCGATGGACATAATCATTTATTGTGAAGGGCGGTCTCTAGTTTTAAATTTGGTGGGTGTTTCCTTCCTGGTATGATGAGCAGGTGCACAATATTTCCGGTCCTGTGTGGGGGTGTATTGGTTATACTGGCCAGCTCTGGAGCATGCGCAGTGAGCATCCCGAAGCCGGCCCGTACAGCCAATAATCCACCACAATGCACCAGACCGGAAATGATACATGACTGTGTGTCATACGAGGAAGGAACCGCCCATCGAATTTGAAACTCAGGATCGTGATTCAGAATTATCATGCCCACAGGGGCGTGATACCACGTAGCGAGGGCAGAGAATGGACCTGGAGTGAACCGCCCACCCATCTAGGAGCCCCCTCAGAAGGAGGGAAAATGTAAACTATAAAGAGCGTTTTTTCCACATTTATGATTACATTTAGCTCAGACAGGGATGATTATGGATGTAGTGGAAAGCTGCAGGGACAGGTAGTGATAGGTTTGATGGCTTAAATGTCCTGAAAAGTTCCCTTTAATAGCATGCACATGTGTTTGCCCCGGCTCCTGCATCTGCTACCCTGCTCCTGGCTCCTGTGACCCGCTCCTCCGCAGCTCCCTCTCTCCACAACCAGGTACATCTGAACTATAAGACACACCCATCACTTTCTTCCAAAATGTGTCTGGAAAAGCGTGCCTTATATTCCAAAAAATACAGTGATAAGAAATACACTGCTCAAAAAAATAAACAACACTGTGTGACTCCAAGTCTATCACACTTCTGTGAAATCAACCTGTCCAGTTATGAAACAACATCGACTGTGAATCAATTTCTCCTGCTATTGTGTATATGGAAGAGACCATAGATAGAAATGATTGGCAATTAGCAAGACACCCCCTGTTATGGAGCTGGTGACCACAGACAATTTCTCTTTTCTTTTGCCTTTGGCTGTTGTTTTGGTCACTTTTGCATTCTGTCATTGCTCTCACCCATAGAGGTAGCATGAGGCGGTGTCTACAACCTACAGAAGTTGCTCAGGTAGTGCGGCTCATCCAGGATGGTACATCAATGCGAGCTGTGGTTAGAAGGGTAGCTGTGTCTGTCAGTACAGTATCCAGAGCATGGAGAAGATACCAGGAGACAGGCCAGTACACCAGTAGACGTGGAGGGGGTTGTAGAGCACCAACCCTGCAGAAAGGCCACTACCTCCCATGGGGAAGTAGAAATAGGAGGAGCAGTGCCTAGAAGGAACCAAGGGCCCACTACACAACACCCACTTGTGGATGTCGGGCCCTCATACCACCCTCAAGGAGTCTGTGTCTGACAGTTTGAGCAGAAACATGGATGTTAGTGGCCTGCTGGAGGTCATTTTGCAGGGCTCTTGATCTGCTCTCTCTTTTCCTCCTTGCACAAAGGAGGATGTAAAGGTCCTGTCCTGTGCTATTGCCTTCCTATGACCTCCCACACGTCTCCTGGTGTACTGGTCTGTCTCCTGGTTTCTGCTCCATGCTCTGGACACTGTGCTAACCTTCTAACCACAGCTCACATTGATGTGCTATCCTGAATAATCTGCAATACCTGAGCAACTTCTGTGGGTTGTAGACACCACTTCATGCTACCACTAGGGGTGAGAGCAATGACAAAATGCAAAAATGACCAAAATAACAGCCAAAAAGGATGAGAACAGGTCTGTGGTCACCACCTGCAGAACCACTTCTTTATAGGGGGTGTCTTGCTAATTGCTGATCATTTCTACCTGTTGTCTGTTCTATTTGCACAACAGCAGGAGAAAATGATTTACAATCAGTGTTGCTTAACCCCTTCATGACCGAGCCTAGTTTGACCCTAAAGACCGAGGCATTTTTGGCAATTCTGACCAGTGTCCCTTTATGAGGTAATAACTCTGGAACGCTTCATTGGATCCGAGCGATTCTGACATTGTTTTTTCATGACATATTGGGCTTCATGTTAGTATTAAATTTAGATCGATAATTTTTTCATTTATTTGTGAAAAAATCAAAAATTTGGCAAAAATTTTGAAAATTTAGCAATTTTCACATTTTTAATTTTTATTCTGCTAAACCAGAGAGTAATGTGACACAAAATAGTTAATAAATCACATTTCCCACATGTCTACTTCACATCTGCACAATTTTGGAAGAAAAAAAAAATTTTGGTAGGACGTTATAAGGGTTCAAAGTTCATCAGCAATTATTCATTTTTCCAGCAAAATTTACAAAACCATTTTTTTAGTGACCACATCACATTTGAAGTCCTTTTGAGGGGCGTACATGACAGAAAACACCTAAAAGTGACACCATTCCAAAAACTGCACCCCTCAAGCTACTCAAAACGATATTCAAGAAGATTATTAACCCTTCAGGTGCTTCACAGAAACTAAAATAAAGTTGAAGGTAAAAATGGACATTTTTATTTTTGTAACAAAAATGTTCTTTTAGCCTCAATTCTTTCATTTTCACATGGGCAACAGGATAAAATGCATCCTAAAATTTGTTGGGCAATTTCTCCTGAGTACACCGATACCTCATATGTGGTCATAAACCACTGTTTGGGCGCATGGCAGGGCTCAGAAGGGAAGGAGCGCAATTTGAATTTTGGAGCCAATTTTCCGTTCAAAAAGTGAAATTGCGCTCCTTCCCTTCTGAGCCCTGCCGTGCGCCCAAACAGTGGTTTATGACCACATATAAGGTATCGGTGTACTCAGGAGAAATTGCCCAACAAATTTTGGGATGTACTTTATCCCTTTGCCCATGTGAAACTGAAAAAATGTAGGCAAAAAAATTTTTTTTGTGAAAAAAAAGTGTTTTTTTCATTTTTACGGATGAATTTGTGAAGCATCAAGGGGCTCAAAGTGCTCACTATGCATCTAGATACGCTCCTTAGGGGGTCTAGTTTCCAAAATGGGGTCACTTGTGGGGGAGCTCCAATGTGGAGACACACAGGGACCCTCCAAACACGACATGGTGTCCGCTAACAATTTGAATGGAAAATCAGCTCAAATTGTTAGCGGACACCATGTCACGTTTGGAGGGCCCTGTGTGTCTCCACATTGGAGCTTCCCACAAGTGACCCCATTTTGGAAACTAGACCCCCAAAGGAACGTATCTGGATGCATAGTGAGCACTTTGAACCCCCAGATGCTTCACAAATTCATCCGTAAAAATGAAAAAGCACTTTTTTTCCACAAAAATTTTCTTTTTTTCATTTTTACGGATCAATTTGTGAAGCAGCTGGGGGTTCAAAGTGCTCACTATGCATCTAGATACATTCCTTTGGGGGTCTAGTTTCCAAAATGGGGTGAATTGTGGGGGAGCTCCAATGTGGAGACACACAAGGACCCTCCAAACGCGACATGGTGTCCGCTAATAATTTGAATGGAAAATTAGCTCAAATTGTTAGCGGACACCATGTCACGTTTGGAGGGTCCCTGTGTGTCTCCACATTGGAGCTCCCCCACAAGTGACCCCATTTTGGAAACTAGACCCCCAAAGGAACATATCTAGATGCATAGTGAGCACTTTGAACCCCCAGATGCTTCACAAATTGATCTGTAAAAATGAAAAAAGAAATTTTTTGTGGAAAAAAGTGCTTTTTCATTTTTACGGATGAATTTGTGAAGCATCAAGGGGCTCAAAGTGCTCACTATGCATCTAGATACGTTCCTTAGGGGGTCTAGTTTCCAAAATGGGGTCACTTGTGGGGGAGCTCCAATGTGGAGACACACAGGGGCTCTCCATACACAACATGATGTCCACTAACAATTGGAATTGTTAGCGGACACCTTGTAGGAGATGAAGAGCCCCTATGTGCCTAAACATTGGAGCTCCCCCACAAGTGATCCCATTTTGGAAATTAGACCACCCAAGGAACATATCTAGATGCATAGTGAGCACTTTGAACCCCAGGTGCTTCACAAATTGATCTGTAAAAATGAAAAAAGAAATAGTTTGTGGAAAAAAAGTGCTTTTTCATTTTTATGGATGAATTTGTGAAGCATCTGGAGGTTAAAAGTGCTCACTATGCATGTAGATACGTTCCTTAGGGGGTCTAGTTTCCAAAATGGGGTCACTTATGGGGGAGCTCCAATGTTCAGGCACACAGGGAGGGGCTCTCCATACCCGACATGGTTTCCGCTAACAATTGGAGCTAATTTTCCATTGAAATTGTTAGCGGACACAATGTCGCATATGGAGAACCCATGTGCCACCAGCACAAGGGCAACTGGAAGAGTTGGGGTACAGCACCAGAAAATGGCGCCTCTAATGAATGCGCTATTTTCTTGGGTGGCTGTGGGTTGCAATTTGCAGCGTGGGGGACCCACAACATTTGGGTCTCTCCACGCTGAGGATTCGTCAGCCAGCTGCCATGTTGTACCTTTGCTGGCTACCAAAAATACAGCGAAGGCCTTTTCTTTATTTCTAAACTAATTCTAGAAAAAAAAAATGACGTTGAGCTCGCCATATTTTTGGTCCAGCCAGGTACAACTTGGCAGCTACAGACTGCCAGCAACCCCCAGCTGCCTCGTTGTACCTGGCTGCAACCAGAAATACAGCGAAGCCCATTTTTTTTTATTTCTAGAACTAATTCTAGAAAAAAAAATGACGTAGGGCTCCGCTATATTTTTGGTCCAGCCAGGTACAACTTGGCAGCTACAGACTGCCACCAAGCCCCAGCTGCCTTGTTGTACCTGGCTGCAACCAAAAATACAGCGAAGCCCATTTATTTTTCATTTCTAGAACTAATTCTAGAAAAAAAATGACGTAGGGCTCCGCCATATTTTTGGTCCAGCCAGGTACAACTAGGCAGCTGGGGGCTGGAATCCTCAGCATGGAAAGGCCCAAGCGTTCTGGGCCCCTCATGCTGAGGATTGCAGACCGCAGCCGCCCCAGAAAATGGCGCATTCATTGAAGCGCCATTTTCTGGCGCTGTACCCATGCTCATCCAGTTGCCCTGGTGCTGGTGGCAAACTGGGTAATAAAGGGGTTAATGCCAGCTTTTTATTGGCAGCTGGCACTAAGCCCGAGATTCATAATATTGGGCCAATGTTAGACCCGCCATTAGGAATCTCTGGTAAGTAGTCAATAACTACACACAGAGAAAAATATTTTTATTTGGAAAAAAAACACAAACAAAATTCAGACTCCATCTTTATTATAAAACGATCCGACGAAGTCCATAACGAAGGTCCCACGACGCTCAATCGCCTCCGACGTAGTCCACAACGAACGACGCACGATCGCCATGCAGGCGGATCGGACAGCAAAGTAGCGATCTGACAGCCCGGGTGCAGTGATCCACACCGGGGCTGTGAGATCGCTTTCTACAGCTCGATCCGCATGCAGGCGGATCAGACTGCAGAGCAGCGATCTGGCAGCCCGGGTGCAGCGCCAGGGCTGCGAGATCGCTTTTTGCAGCCCGATCCGCATGCAGGCGGATCAGACTGCAGAGCACAGCGATCTGGTAGCCCAGGTGCAGCGCCAGGGCTGTGAGATCGCTTTCTGCAGCTCAATCCGCATGCAGGCGGATCAGACTGCAGAGCAGCGATCTGGCAGCCCGGGTGCAGCGCCAGGGCTGCGAGATCGCTTTTTGCAGCCCGATCCGCATGCAGGCGGATCAGACTGCAGAGCACAGCGATCTGGTAGCCCGGGTGCAGCGCCAGGGCTGTGAGATCGCTTTCTGCATCTCGATCCGTATGCAGGCGGATCAGACTGCAGAGCAGCGATCTGGCAGCCCGGGTGCAGCGCCGGGGCTGCGAGATCGCTTTCTGCAGCTCGATCCGCATGCAGGCGGATCGGACTGCAGAGCAGTGATCTGGCAGCCTGGGTGCAGCGCCAGGGCTGCGAGATCGCTTTCTGCAGCTCGATCCGCATGCAGGCGGATCAGACTGCAGAGCAGCTATCTGGTAGCCCGGGTGCAGCGCCAGGGCTGTGAGATCGCTTTCTGCAGCTCAATCCGCATGCAGGCGGATCAGACTGCAGAGCAGCTATCTGGTAGCCCGGGTGCAGCGCCAGGGCTGTGAGATCGCTTTCTGCAGCTCGATCCCCATGCAGGGGGATCAAACTGCAGTGTAGGGATCTCACAATCCTGGCACAGTGATCCACTATGTGATCACTGTGCAAGGCCTGCATGGGGATCAAACTGCAGAGGAGGGATCCAGTCAGTACTGGCACAGTGATCCACTATGTGATCACTGTGCCCGTACTGACTGGATCCCTCCTCTGCAGTTTGATCCCCTGGGGGATCAAACAGCAGAGGAGGGATCCTGACAGGAGGCGGATGGAAAGCGGCGGCGGCGGCGATGGCAGCGCAGGAGGACCGCCCGGAAGTGGAGTAGTGGCGGCGGAGAGGTGAGCGGGAGGTGATCACTGGAGATCACCGGAGACAGGTGGTGATCTCCAGTGATCGTGGGGGGGGCAGGAAGGAGAAGCGGGGGGGGCGGGACATTGGAGGACAGGGGGAATCGGCGGGCGGGACATCGGAGCACGGGGGGGGGGGCATCGGTGAACCGGGTGGAAGCAGCGGGCGGCAGGAAGAAGCCGGTGGGGGGGGAGACACCGGAGCACAGGGGGGACATCAGGGAACAAGGGGAAGCAGCGGGCAGCAGGAAGAAGCCGGTGGGGGGGGAGACACCGGAGCACAGGGGGGACATCAGGGAACAAGGGGAAGCAGCGGGCAGCAGGAAGGAGAAGCGGGGGGGGACATCGGAGCACAGGGGAAAGCGGCGGGAAGGAGAAGCGGCGGGCGGCAGATAGGAGAGGCGGCAGGGGGGGACATCGGAGCCATCGTGGGGACATCGAAGCCATGGGGGGGATATCGGAGCCCGGGGGGGGCACATCGGAGCCCAGGGGGGGCACATCTCAGGACAAGGGGAGAAGCGGCGGGCAGGAAAACATTACAGCCGCGGTAATTTGCGGTTTCATTTTCAACAGCCAATCACCGCGGCTGTAGCCTGGGGGGGGCAAAGTGACCCCCCCTGGGGTGTGCTGCATGTCCCCATGTACCCGCAGCTCAAGTGACAGGTCAGTGAGACCCTCACTTGAGCTGCAGCAGTGCGTTCCCCAGATGTCTCATATATGAGACATCGGTCGTTAACGCATTGGTTTTCATGTCTCATATATGAGACATGTGTCGTTAAGGGGTTAATAACTGTCAGGCCCCCTGGCACCGCTTCCCAGCTCACCTCTCCCGGGTCAGTATCTCCTGCTCCTCTGCCGACCGGGCACTCGGCGTCCAGGCGTGCTGTGTCTCGGAGCCGTCGCCGGGTTCCCTTCCTGTCAGCTGACCGCCGGGCTCGCAGCACATGAGCACATTACTATGGTCAGATTCATGTGACCAATCAGCGGCACACTAGGTGCACTCCTCCCCTGTGACTGTAGGGCCGGCATGGTCCAACCTGACACTCCCCTTGACCAATAGCTGCTCTTCCTATGGTATATCAGGCCACCTCCTCTGATGGGAGGTTCCTGATTATTGTGTTAGTTGAGCTTCTGCTTTGCTAGCTGTTGGTCAGGCCTTCCTTGTACTCTGTTTCCTGGAAACCTTGCTGTGCTCTTCCCCAGTAGCACCATCCCTATCCTTCCAGCCTTGCACACTGTTTCCTGGAACCCTTGCTGTACTCTGCCCCGGTAGCACCATTCCCGTTCTCCTAGCTCTGTACCCTGTTATCCCGGAATCCTTAGCTGTGCCTTTAGTATAGGCTAACCTTACTAGCCGCCCCCCTGGTACTAGCTGCTGTGGTACTTAGACCCCCTGGGCTTGCCCCTGACAATCCCTGTATAGGGGTTGGGTAAACTAGGATAAGCTCACCCAGGGGAGTTTGGTACCACGGCCCAGTGGGTCCACTCTAGGGCACCTTCCCCCGGAAGCGTGACAATAACTGGACAGGTTGATTTCACAGACGTGTGATTGATTCGAAGTTGCTTTGGTGGGCGGTCAGGAGACGAAAGGCAAAGGACCATCTTCATCATTACCTCAATGCTGGCTGCGTCTCTATAGGGTCCTGCCGTTTAAACATAAGATAATACAATTTGTGCAAATACAGACTGTGTTCTCTGTCTTTTGTTGGGAATACAGAAAGGTACTTTCCAATTTGTTTCTGTAATCTGATGGGGAATAGACAAGATGAGTGGTAAAAATAAAAACATCTCAAGTAGAGGAAGGCCTGCAGCTCCAGGCTGTCTCTTTAATGCAAATTGTAGACGAACTCTAGTGCTACCTATTGAAGGTAACAATCCTAAAAGTCATAATTGACTCTTTAACAAGCCTTTTAATATGACTTAGAATTTGTGCCAGATCAGAACCTCAGTCTGCAGACGCTGCCTTTCGGGGTGATTGCTCCTCATCAGTGCAGTGTATGGGATTCTGATGTGGCTGTATTAAAGGCTAAGACGAGGTCTGGGGGAATAGCTATTCTCTTTATGGAGATCATTCTGCCTGCATGCATGAGGAGACTTATAGTCAGGGCCGGCGTCAGCACCCAGCTTACCCAGGCAAGTGCCGGGGCCCTCGACATCTGGGAGGGCCCACTTGCCATCAGGGACAGGCAGCCCTGATAGCAAGGGGCCCAGCCGGGACTGGCAGCCCTGAAAGGGAGGGACCTATCACAGGACACTCATCCAGCACCGCTCCCAGTCCACATTGCTAATTTGCATGCGATGCAGATTATGCATGTGCTGGCTCCAGGAGGAATGGGTATATGGAGGCTACACATCGGGTAACCAGGGACAGCGTCTGCTGAAAGCGGCCGCATACACGCACCTACGCTTCTCTGTCAACACCTAAGTATTTAGCGCAGAAGCACTAAATACTGAGAGCGCAGGTGTGTGGGCAAGCCCTATGTGAGTGTGTGAGCGAGAGAACAAAAAGAACAGAGACCAGGACATTACTACAAGATGACAAGGGAGGGAACATTATTAAAAGATTGGGACATTACTACAAGATGAGGACCAGGATGGGAGACATTAATATAGGATGGGGACCAGGGTGGGGACATTACTACAAGAGGAGGACCAGGATGGGGACATTACTACAACATGGAGACCAGGACGGGGACATTACTACAAGATGGAGACCAGGACGGGAATATTACTACAAGAGGGGGACCAGGATGAGGACATTACTACAAGATGGAGACCAGGACGGGGACATTACTACAAGAGGAGGACCTGGATGGGGACATTACTACAAGAGGAGGACCAGGATGGGGACATTACTACGAGATAGAGACCAGGGCGGGGACATTACTACAAGAGGAGGACCAGGATGGGGACATTCCTACAAGAAGATCATAATTTGTACTTTACTAGATTGAGCAAAAAATTCTGGTATTGCTAAAATGTCACTAAGGGTACCGTTACACGTCGCAACATTGCATGCAATTTCACTGGCAATTTGCTGGTTGCAGTGAAATCATGGACACATTGTTCTATTTTCTTGCTGTGTACAAATGTAACAATGTGTCCATGATTTCACGGCAACCAGCAAATTGCCAGTGAAATTGCATGCAATATTGCGACGTGTAACGGTACCCTTAGGGTACCTTTACACGCGGCTACATTTATAGGGTGGCTACAGGTAACTTACTGGTTGCAGTGAAATCATGGAGACAAGGTTCTATCTTGTTGCTGTGTACAAATGGAATAATCTCTCCACGATTTCACTGCAACCAGTAAGTTACCTGTAGCCACCCTAGAAATGTAGCCGCGTGTAAAGGTACCCTTAGTCCTACAAGCAATGCGGCCCCCCCGATATCAATTTTTTTCTACGTGCGGCCCACCAACCCAACCGAGTTTGAGACCCCTGCTCTATATTATATATACAGCCCACCCAGGAGCCTGTACATTACATATACACAGCCTTCAGTTTCTATATTGTATTTATGAATCGTGGTATGTGTTAAAGGGGCCCACTGCCACTGTTTGGCCCGGGGCCCACAAAACGCTGGAGCCGGCCCTGCTTATAATCACAATGCTCTTCTGGGAGCATTGTCACTTCTGTGAGGAAGTAGACGAACTCTAGTGCCACCTATTGAAGGTAGCAATCCTAAAAGTCATAGCCAGATCAGAATCACATCCACTGCACTGATAAGGGGCAATCAACCCAAAACGCAGCAACTGCAAATTGGGGCTCTGATATGGCACAAATCCTAAGGCTGGCTTCACACTGCAGTTTTTCACTGATCAGTGTCCATCCAGTTTGTGTGCCAAAACCAGGAGTGTCTCCAAAACTCAGAACATGTGTCAATCTTTCAATTATAGTTTTTCCCTGCAAGTTCCTTTCCTGGTTCTTCTCCTGGTTTTGGCACCCAAACACTGATGGACACTGATCAGTAAAAAACTGTAGTGTGAAGCCAGCCTAAAGGCCACGTTACACACACAGATTGCAGTGAAATCATGGATGTTACACACACAGATTGCAGTGAAATCATGGACACATTGTTCCATTTGTACACAGCCACAAAATGGAGCAATGTGTCCATGATTTCACTGCAACCAGAGATCTGTGACCAATATATCTGTGTGTGTAACGTGGCCTTAAGTCATATTACAAGGCTTGTTAAAGAGTCAATTATGACTTTTAGGTTTGCTCCCTTTAATATGTCGCACTAGAGTTCATCTACTTCCTCACTGAAGTGACAATTTACATATTTTCCAGAGGAGCATTGCGGCTATAAGTCTCCTCATGCTGGCAGGCAGAATGATCTCCATAAGGTGGCCGTCACACGGTTCAATTTCTTGAACGATATCGTTTAAGCGATCTGCGTTTTGATCTCTTAAGCGATATCGTTTGTGCATCGCTGCGTGCGATCAAGCGATTTTACAATGTAAAATCGCTTGATCGTTACATCGCAGATATGGGAGCCGGAGCTCATATCAAGCAATCATCGCTTGTTCAAGCTGCTTCATCGTGGTGTGTGACACCACGATGAACGATCTCCCAGCGGCAGAGCCTATGCTGGGAGATGGTATCTATGGTAAACGTCGGGTTACTAAGCGCCGCGCGGCACCTAGTAACCCGATGTGTACCATAGTTACCAGCGATTTCGCTGGTCCACATCGCTGGTGAGTCTGTCTGTGTGACAGCTCACCAGCGATGTGAACGATATTGTTAGCGATCGCGTGTGCACGTGATCGCTTACAATATCGCTCTCGATATTGTAGCGTGTGACGGCCGCCTAAGGAGAATAGCTATTACCCCAGACCTTGCCTCCTTAAAGGTACCGTCACACAGGGAGATATCGCCGGCGATGTTGCCGGCAACTGAGGGGCGTGGCCAAGTTGCGGCGACATCGCCGGAGAGTTGCCTCGTGTGACAGGGCGATAATCAGGGGAAAAATCGCCTGAGTAACATCGCCAGGTTTCCCAACAATGTTGGGAAACCTGGCGATGTTGCTGAGGCAATCATGCCTGATCGCCCTGTGTAACGCGGCAACCTGCAATGTTGCGGGCGACACCGCCTATCTCCAACATTGCGGGTTACCGCTCGCTGGGTTGCCGGGCAACCCAGCGAGCGATAGCCGCGGCAACTAGCCGGCGGTATCGCCGGGAAGTTGCTCCGTGTGACATCTCCCCGGCGATGTTGCCAGGGATGCGCGCTCCCGCGATTGCCGGCAACATCGCCGGGGAGATCTCCCTGTGTGACGGTACCTTAATGGCGCTAAGCTAAATTGGTTTAGTCCAGTGTCTGCAGGTGACTGTAGTCTGTAGTAGATGAGCTGATGTTTCTCCTACACCCATGGTTTCTTGTGTCTCCCCATTTAAGCTTCCGATAAATCCAAGTTTTTTGCTTTGGTTGTACTGCTATTCAATCAGATACTGTTTTTGTAAAAAAAAAAATGTTGTTGTGGGTATATAAGCCTTTTAATGTATCACTATTGTTCTATATTAATCAAATCTCTTGTTCTTTACATGGTAGTTTGGTATGAAAAGATCCGAAATATTCTGACATGTGCTGGAAGTGCGAAGAATGAAGCTTTACTTGCTTTGACAGAAGATTACTTTGATGCTGTCATGGTAGGTGTACTTCATTAAGCTTCAGTGTTTGATCCACTTCTTTGAGACAAAGCCTCTAATTAATGGATCCAGCAAGAAGGAAAAGTGTATTTTTTTTCATTTCTAATGTCCTAATAAGATGTCCATGGGAAAATAGTAGAAATAAATATTGATTGTGTTGTGTTTAATACAAAACGATACTAAAAAGGCAGAAAAATGCCACAAACAAATAGGCATTGTTTGTAATGCATTTAATTTAATCTATCTGGTTGCAGCATTGTTTTGTAAATTAAAAAAAAAATACCACAAAAAACACAGCATTTAACCCCTTGAGGACCCAGGAATTTAAAATTTTTCTTTTTCGTTTTTTGCTCCCCTGCTTCCAAGAGCCATAACTTTTTTATTTTTCCGTCAATACAGACATATGAGGGCTTGTTTTTTATGGGACGAGTTGTACTTTCAGATGCAATCATTTATTTTACATTACTGTGTACAAGGAAATTGCAAAAAAATTCCAAGTGCAAGGAAATTGCAAACAAAGTGCAATTACACGTTTGTTTTTTAGTCGCCATGTTCACTATATGGTAAAACCGACATGACAGTGTGATGCCTCAGGTCGGTACGAGTTTGTAGATACCAAACATGTATACCTTTACTGATATCTAAGTGGTGAACAAAATTCAGAAGTTAGAAAAAAAAAAAATCACACTTTTTGCTCCATGTTCTGCGACCTGTAGCATCCTAATTTTTCGGGATCTGGGGCTGTGTGATGGGTTATTTTTTGCGTCTTGACGTTTCTAATACCATTTTTGGGTGGATGCGCTGTTTTGATCGCCCATTATTGCATTTTACAGCAATTTTGCGGTGACAAAAAAATGTAATTTTGGCATTTGGACGATTTTTTTTTCCGTTACGCAGTTTACGTCTCTCATTAATTGATTTTATATCTTGATAGATAGGGCTTTTCTGAACGCGGCGATACCAAACGTGTATTTTTTAATACTTTTATTGTGAATGGGGGAAAAGGGGGGTGATTTGAACTTTTATGTTGTTTTTTTTTACATGTTTGTAAAAACTTGATTTTTTAATTGTTTCTTATTTTTACACAACCCCATAGAGAGGCACCCTACTCCACAGTCTGATCGCTTCTGACAGATACCGATGAGCTGCAGCACATCGCTATCTGTCAGAATTGTGGATGGTGAGTGGTTGGCAGCGCTTGCCAACCACTCACCGGAAGTACTCCATCACAGCTTCCGGGGTCAAGCTAGGACCCTGGGCTGTCATATGAGCATCGGAGATCCTGCAATGTTATCGTGGGATCTCTGATGCACGTTCCCCACCACAGTGTCTTTGGATCCCTCTGCCAGTGATTGACAGCGGGATCCAATGGGTTAACAGCACGAATCGGATCCCGGATACGATCGGTGCTGTAAACTCGACATCTCAGCTGATGAGATCAGCTGAGATGTTGGGTGTTTGATGTGAGCTCCGCGCCAGAGCTCACATCAAACCCCAGTAACCTGCCCATGACATTGTACAACGTCATGAGTCATTAAGGAATTACAGTAAAACCTGTGTGTGATACCACATTTATAACTTCTTTATCATTATCTGCAGTTATCTATGAGGTTCATTTGTTGAGACTGGTCACTGACAAGAGAGTTAGACCATGTTCGCACAATGCATGTGTGCTCTTTTTGCAGTAACTCTCCAAACTTTCCTAGATTTCAAATGATCATGACAAACAGATGAAGCGTAACATCATGTGAATATGGCCTTTGGTTAGAAAAGAACATTTATCTTTTGATGCAGTTTTCGGAATCTAAACCAGAAATAGATCTAGGTAGAAGGACAACTACAAGTCATTTCTTTAGGCTGAAGGCACACTGTCATGCATCAAAAACGGAGCGTTTTTGATGCACGACAGTGATGCGAGTGCTGTGCGTGTGGTAGTGCGAGTGTGGTGCGAGTATGGTGCCAGAGTGATGAATGTGGTGTGAGTGTGGTCCGTGTGCAATGCGTTTTTAACATGGTCTTTCTCATTCTGTATAATGTGATAGAATAGATAGATCAGGTTTAATAGTCTCCCGCTGCCACTTCCGGGGCCGCTTATTAAGCTAATTGCATATTCACTGCACTGTCAAACAAACAGCCAATCACAGGAGCTCACACTCTGTGAGAGCCTCTGTGATTGGCTGTTGTAGTCAGATTGGATTTCCTCAATTTGGACAGTGAATCTGCTTGGTTTGTCGTACACTAGTGTATGGCAACCAACCTGGCGTTGTAGGGTGCTAAATAAATAATTATTAAAAAAAAAAAAAAGTGTGAGGTCTTCTCTCTTCTTTCTTCTCTCTTCTGTCTTCCTTCTTGTTGAAATGATTCAGCAGTGCTTCATCACACAGCAGGAGGCGGAAGTGCGCTCCCTGCGCTGTGTGATGAGTCAGTGAGGCTGTGGGCATTAAGCGGTGACGTCACCATTGGCCCCGTTGCTATAGTAACCGAATTATTGGTTACTATAGCAATGCTAAGCATTGCCGACATCACAGCGGCTTATGAATGAGCCAACTCATTCACAAGCCACAGGATTTCACTCATTGCTTACCGATCACTGCAGTGCCGGTAAACAGGGAGTTAACTCTGCTGAGACCACGGTTGCAGTATGAGCGGCACATATAGCGGGGAAATGAGAGGACGTCATAGTGGGAGGCGCTATGACGTCCTCTCATTTCCCGCCCTGCTCAGAGTTGTGCTATGGAGCAGGGCGGGGAAATAAGAGGACGTCATATCGAGAGGCGAGGCATGCACACAGAACACAAGGACGCGCAGAGCGAGAATTTCACAATGGCACGAGCGGAGGCGGCGAGGACATGGGCGGTACAGAGGCGCAGGGGGCATGAAATGCTCCTGTGGACGAGCTGCCTCAAGGACAAGGGCCCACCTGCATGGAAAATTACTGTAAGCTTTTATAAACCTATATACAGTTAGGGCCAGAAATATTTGGACAGTGACACAATTTTGGCAAGTTGGGCTCTGCATGCCACCACATTGGATTTGAAATGAAACCTCTACAACAGAATTCAAGTGCAGATTGTAACATTTAATTTGAAGGGTTGAACAAAAATATCTGATAGAAAATGTAGGAATTGTACACATTTCTTTACAAACACTCCACATTTTAGGAGGTCAAAAGTAATTGGACAAATAAACATAACCCACACAAAATATTTTTATTTTCAATATTTTGTTGCGAATCCTTTGGAGGCAATCACTGCCTTAAGTCTGCAAAGTATTCACTGATCTCAGGGAGACCAGTCCAAGAAAACACTGCGGGCAGCTGGCTAAAGCGCTCAAACACAGTGAATTCCTAGGCACATTGCTCCCTGGGAAATATGAATATGCAAATAGAGTCTGTGGAGCCTCGGTTAGGAGTCTCAAACACAGGACTAGCCATATATCTCTCCAGGGAAGGACCCAGCCAAGGGGTGGCTCCTTGCGGAGAACACCATAACCACCAAATGAAGTGGCCCTTTAAGTCAATATCCAACTCTTTTACAAGTTTACAGATATGACAAGGGAATACCAAGGCCAGGTATCCATCCACATACAGCTGTTTCGGGGTGTTGCCCCTCATCAGTGTGGAGTAGGATTCTGGCTAGGTGGGAGCAAGGCCTAGTAGACCAAGATTGCAAAGTATTCACTGATCTCAGGGAGATCAGTCCAAGAAAACACTGCGGGCAGCTGGCTAAAGCGCTCAAACACAGTGAATTCCTAGGCACATTGCTCCCTGGGAAATATGAATATGCAAATAGAGTCTGTGGAGCCTCGGTTAGGAGTCTCAAACACAGGACTAGCCATATATCTCTCCAGGGAGGCAATCACTGCCTTAAGTCTGGAACCCATGGACATCACCAAACGCTGGGTTTCCTCCTTCTTAATGCTTTGCCAGGCCTTTACAGCCGCAGCCTTCAGGTCTTGCTTGTTTGTGGGTCTTTCCGTCTTAAGTCTGGATTTGAGCAAGTGAAATGCATGCTCAATTGGGTTAAGATCTGGTGATTGACTTGGCCATTGCAGAATGTTCCACTTTTTTGCACTCATGAACTCCTGGGTAGCTTTGGCTGTATGCTTGGGGTCATTGTCCATCTGTACTATGAAGCGCCGTCCAATCAACTTTGCAGCATTTGGCTGAATCTGGGCTGAAAGTATATCCCGGTACACTTCAGAATTCATCCGGCTACTCTTGTCTGCTGTTATGTCATCAATAAACACAAGTGACCCAGTGCCATTGAAAGCCATGCATGCCCATGCCATCACGTTGCCTCCACCATGTTTTACAGAGGATGTGGTGTGCCTTGGATCATGTGCCGTTCCCTTTCTTCTCCAAACTTTTTTATTCCCATCATTCTGGTACAGGTTGATCTTTGTCTCATCTGTCCATAGAATACTTTTCCAGAACTGAGCTGGCTTCTTGAGGTGTTTTTCAGCAAATTTAACTCTGGCCTGTCTATTTTTGGAATTGATGAATGGTTTGCATCTAGATGTGAACCCTTTGTATTTACTGTCATGGAGTCTTCTCTTTACTGTTGACTTAGAGACAGATACACCTACTTCACTGAGAGTGTTCTGGACTTCAGTTGATGTTGTGAACGGGTTCTTCTTCACCAAATAAAGTATGCGGCGATCATCCACCACTGTTGTCATCCGTGGACGCCCAGGCCTTTTAGAGTTCCCAAGCTCACCAGTCAATTCCTTTTTTCTCAGAATGTACCCAACTGTTGATTTTGCTACTCCAAGCATGTCTGCTATCTCTCTGATGGATTTTTTCTTTTTTTTCAGCCTCAGGATGTTCTGCTTCACCTCAATTGAGAGTTCCTTTGACCGCATGTTGTCTGGTCACAGCAACAGCTTCCAAATGTAAAACCACACACACCTGGAATCCACCCCTGACCTTTTAACTACTTCATTGATTACAGGTTAACGAGGGAGACGCCTGCAGAGTTAATTGCAGCCCTTAGAGTCCATTGTCCAATTACTTTTGGTCCCTTGAAAAAGAGGAGGCTATGCATTACAGAGCTATGATTCCTAAACCCTTTCTCTGATTTGGATGTGGAAACTCTCATATTGCAGCTGGGAGTGTGCACTTTCAGCCCATATTATATATATAATTGTATTTCTGAACATGTTTTTGTAAACAGCTAAAATAACAAAACTTGTGTCACTGTCCAAATATTTCTGGCCCTAACTGTATATATACAGAGCCATGAGGAATCCCCTGCCTGAATGCAGCAGACATGCTGCATTCAGTGCTGCGCTTAGATTCTAATCCATGGGGGGTTTGACAGGTCCTCTTTAATTTTTAAACTGATCATCCTACATAAGATTGACTATGCAGCAGGGCTGTGGAGTCAGTAAGCCAAACATCCAACTCCGATTCTGCCTCATCAATTTCCCTAAATCAGACTCCAACTCCATCAAAATGGACACCGACTACACAACTCTGACTCCACAACTATGGCTGTGAAGTCAGTAAGCCAAACATCCGACTCCTCAATTTCCCTGAATCCGACTCCGACTCCACAACCCTACTATCCAGCAATACTTTTTAATATAACAGACCCTAAATATTTAAACATAAACAACAGGAAATTTCAACCGGTTTGGACTAACGTCTTATGTGTGTTGGGGACTCCAAACAACTGAATGTCTGGAGATATGTCTATCAAGTATGCCTGATTGTAGACTTCCAAAAACTTTGTTCTCTCTGAGATTAGCCGCTGCTGTCTGGTGTCTGACTCTCTCATAGAAAACACAGGAGCTCTGATTTTAGGCCAACATGTTTCAGACCAAAATTTCTATCAAAACCTATAGTAAGCTTAATATAGTGCGTTTTCGCCTCCAGCAAAATATACGCCGGGTTGGATTATTGCTCAAGTATCAATGGACGTTATGATTATTATTATTTATTTATATAGCACCATTAATTCCATAGTGCTGTACATGAGAGGGGTTACATACAAAATTATAGATATAGTTTACAGTAAAGAAATTAGCAGTGATTACCGAAACCAACCCCAAGAGAGCATATATAGCACACTGGGAAAAAGACCTGGGTTATAAATTTACGCTCTCACAGATTCACTATATTTATAGCCACTCACATGGTCCAACTCAGTGCGTGAGAGCTCAGGAATCCTCCTATAAGGTAATCACTAGATGGTATCATACCCCAGACCAAATCCAGATATGGGACATTAAATACCCTTCTGAATGCTGGAGGTGCGGAGCTTCGAAAGCCACTTACTTACATATGTGGTGGAGCTGCCCGACACTAGTGAAGTTTTGGAAGCAAGTGGAGAATCTCATTGAGACAATTATTGGTAGACCAACTCAACTGAGACCAGAAGAAGCCTTGCTGCACTTCCCGATATGGCCCAACCACAAAATATCCTCAGCCCTAGCACAACAAATACTAAGTGCAGCAAAGCTATTAATACTTTTATATTGGAAAACCCATGACATTCCCACGTTGTCTCAACTGAAAGAGAAAATCCATTCTTTATATCATGTGGCTGAGATAGTGGCATCAGTGAATAATACCACATCAACCAACCTACTTAGGCTACTTTCACATACCGATTTTGAGGGAGCCGATGCTGTCCGATATAAATCAGACAGCATCGGCTCCCTTCTGATGCCTGGAATCGGGTGCCAAATAGGCACCCGATTCCGGCATAAAATCGGAGTGAAAAAAAGAAAAAAAAAACCTTATGCTCACCTCCCCACGAGCCCCCGCCGTCTTCCGCCATCTTCTTGAAGGCTCCCGGTGGCTTCCGCAGGCTGCCGCTGTCAGCAGAGGTCGTCCTCTGCTGTTCAGGACCTGCGGTGATGTCACAGTCACGTGACCGCGGGTTCACCATGGTAACCCGCGGTCACATGACTGTGACATCACCGCAGGTCCTATACAGCAGAGGAAGCCCTCTGCTGACACCGGCAGCCTGCGGAAGCCACCGGGAGCCTCAAAGAAGATGGCGGAAGACGGCGGGGGCTTGGGGGGAGGTGAGAATAAACTTTTTTTTTTTTTTTAACCCTTATGCTCCTAGTTAGGAGCAGTTTTACTGTACTGAGCATGCTCAGTACAGTAAAACGGGGTCCGAGGAGACATCAGATGTTTCCTCGGACCCTTCTCCATAGGGCCCCAAGTTATAGGGATCGGACCTAATCGGATGTGCACTAAATGCCATCCGATTTGGTCCGATCCGAATCTGTCAGATTTTATTTTCGGTGCAAAAATCGGAGCAAGCTCCGATTTTTGCACTGATAATAAAATCGGACAGAATCGGATCGGACCAAATCGGATGGCATTTAGTGCACATCCGATTCGGTCCGATGCCCATAGGGCTGCATGGGGTCCAAATTCGGATCCGATGCTGTCCGATTTTGATCGGGCAGCATCGGAAATCCGAAAATCGTAATGTGAAAGCACCCTTACTTGGAGACCATGGCTGTCTTATATTAATAAGGTAAAATAGAAAATTACTTAAACATTCTTCTTTAACATCATCTTAACATATATAGCTATAAGGGTCTCTTTGATGCACGCTTGGCTGGTTATAGTACTGAATATAACAAATACATCGTAACTTGTGTTCTATTGAAATTGAAATTGAACTCTATCACTCTATTTATATTGTACTGTTTATCTTGTTTATCTTGTACTATTCATCTTATATAAATGCTATTGTTTTCTTGCAAAAAATAATAAAAAGAATTTTGAAAAGAAAAGAAATTAGCAGTGACAGACTGGTACAGAGGGGAGATGCAGCAGCTCCGGTGGCGGTGGGGCGGACATATACCATTGGGTGGCACAGCTAAATCTCTTCTATTTCAAGGAAAATTGCAGAAGAGAGTTATGATATTTTTTTTAAGTTGAATTCCAACCGATATTGCCTTTACACTATCAAGCATTTGTTAGTTGAGTTCAAGTTGTGCAGCAAACATCGAATGAACATAGATATTACTTATAGTGGGCATTGCCATTTTATTGTGTGACTGTAGTCCCATGTAGCCCTAATCTATATTGCATTTACAAGATTCGCAGTTTACCGAAAGCTTGATCAGTAAATGTCTTCTTAAGTGCATTAAGATTTAATCTTTTGTTTGTGTCTATTTTACAGGTTGTGCATGACCACAATAGTGATGGTAAGTAGATTACTTTTAATTAAAACAGCCTTTGGGTTTATTTCTTTATCAAGTTTTTCAATTTAAACATTTATACAGGTAAAATCCAGATACTTGAAAACTTTATATCAAGAACTTGCTGTTTAGTGGTGGACGCATCAATCAGTACATTTGTCAAGCAAGAGGTAATGGTTTAGTGAATGTGTTCATCAATACATTATGATTTTTATTATTATTTATTTATATAGCACCATTAGATTCCATGGCGCTTTACATATGGAAAGGGCAAATGAAGACAAGTACAATATATGTGGACAATCAAGTCATACTGTTAAAGAAGCGGAGTGGACCCTGTCCGCGAGGGTTCACAGTCTAAGAAGTATGGGTGGGGATACAGTAGGAGGGGTAATGCCGATCGTGAGATTGCCGGCTGTAGGCTTGACGGAAGAGGTGGGTCTTCAGGTTTCTTTTGAAGGTTCCCAGGGTAGGAGAGTGTCTGATCTGTTGGAGCAGAGAGTTCCAGAGTATGGCAGATGCACGGAAGAAATCCTGTATGCGGTTGTGAGAAGAGGGGAGTAGAGGAGGAGCTCTTGGGAGGATCATAGATTGCGTGAGGGTAGGTATCAGGAGACTATGTCAGAGCTGTATGGAGGAGACAGGCTGTGGATGGCTTTGTATGTCATGGTTAGTGTTTTAAACCAGGATCTTTGAGAAGTGGGGAGCCAGTGAAGGGCTTTGCAGAGGAGGGAGACGGGGGAGTCGTTGATAAAGATGGATAGGTTGGGTAGTGGGGTTAGCAGCTTGGGGGGAAGACGATGAACTTGGTTTGTCAATGTTCAACTTAAGGAAGCGAGCAGAGAAGAAGGATGAGGTGGCGGACTGGAATTTTGGATAGTAGAGTGGTGATGTCGGGGACCGACAGGTAGATCTGGGTGTCGTCGGCATAGAGATGGTACTTAAGACCATGGGACTCAATGAGTTGTCCTAGGCCGAGAGTGTAGATGGAGAAGAGTAGTGGTCTCAGCCTTGGGGTACACCGACAGATAGGGGGTAGGGCGCAGAGGAGGTGTGGAAGTGGGTGACACTGAAAGCCCAGTTCATTAGGTATGAGGAGATCCAGGAGAGGGCTAGGTTGGTGATACCAAGTGATTCCAGGACCTGAAGTAGAAGCGACTGGTCAACGGTGTTGAAGGCGGCAGATAGGTCGAGGAGGAGGAGGTTGGAGCAGTGTTGTTTGCTCTTGGCAGTCAGTAGGTCGTTGGTGACTTTGGTTAGGGCTGTTTTGGTGAAGTGGCGGGGTCGGAAATCGGATTGTAGGTGGTCGAAGAGGGAGCAGGTGGAGAGGTGGGAGGTCAGTTCTGAATGGACGTGCTGTTCAAGTACTTTTGAGGCCAAGGGGAGAAGAGATATGGGGCAATAGTTAGAAACAGATGTTGGGTCGAGGGAGGGTTTTTTGAGGATGGGTGTGATCAAGGCGTGTTTGAAGGCTGTGGGGAAGATGCCAGTAGTAAGTGATGAAGAGTTGGGTTAGGGTTGGGATGAAGACAGAAGTAAGGTTGGGAATGAGATAGGATGGGAGCGGGTTTTGGGCACTGGTGGTGAGGTGTGACTTTGACAGAAGGGAAAAGAGCTGATCTTCAGTTATGGGGAAGAAGCAGCTGATGGAAGGAGAGCAGTGCAGGTGAGAGGGGAAGCTGTGGGGACAGTGGGTCAAAGCTGTCTCTGATTTTATCGATCTTCTGCTTGAAGAAGGAGGCAAAGTCTTCAGCAGAGATAAGGGGAGAGGGAGGAGGAGCGGGCAGACGGAATAAGGAATTGAAAGTTTTAAATAGCTGTTTGGGATTGCGGGACTTTTGGCCTGAGCAGTGGACCTAGGCTCTCAGCAGGTATAATCGGTGGATCGCTCAGCCGCCCTCCTCCAGCGCTGACTGTGGATGGCAGGAGCTGCAGCCGTTGACATGCCGCACTGCCGGGCTTGTTGGGCTCCAGGAGCCCGTAAGTAGAGGCTGTGGCTAATGGCCTGGGCCCGGAGCCTGGCTTGCGGTGGTGGGGTGGCCTATGTCTCCTTCCTCACGGGGGCAGCTGGAATGGCGGGTATCGCAGCCTCTGGTGAGCCGCACCGCCGGCTTCGGCAGGGGGTGGGACTTCGGGAGCTCAGGGAGCCCGCAGCTGGACGCCGCGGCTTTGGCCTAGCTCTGGATCTTGGTTGCAGTGGTGGGAGCAGCGGGTCCCCGGTAGTAGCTGCAGTAATATCGTACATAATTCAATAGCAGAGATTGTTAGTATTAGAGCGCTCACTCTATATCTGGACCAGATTATGCCCAGAGGTCACCCACGGGTCCCACCACCTCAGAACCCTAGTTCTCCTTTTAATTGTGTGGGACAGGGTCAACTCATGCTGAAAGTGAGTGTTGAGGCGGACAAGTACATCCGCAGCAGTAGGAGTCACACGGGATTTCCAGCAAGCCGCAATACATTGCCTCGCCGTAATTAACACATTAGTGTAGATGGGTCTTAAAGGGCCAGGAATGGCATTCAATCCAATGCCCAGCAGTGCCGTCTGTGGCAGGAGGGGATTAGGGATTCCAGTAATTCCCAGTAATATACGTTCAACATCTCTCCAAAATGTACGTACACCCGGGCAGTACCACCAAACATGCGGGGAGTCTCAAATCACCAGGCACCCCTTCCAACAGTGGGGGCGTTCCCGAGTCGGAGATGAGATGAATCTGGCTATTCTCTCCGGGGTGAGGTACCACTGCATCTGGGTCTTCCTAGATTGCTCCAAATGCGTTATACATGTCGAGTAGCGGGCAGCATGAACTGCTGCCGCCCACCAGTCCTCAAGTGAGGCAGAAAAGGACAAAAGACCCATTTAGACATATAGGGAAGTTTCACCTCCCCCTCAGGTTTCAGTAGGGCTCTGTACATTATGGAGGTTCCATGTCTAGCATGTGATCCATTTTTCATAAATATCTGCAAGGTTGAGTCAATAGAGGTCAGATCCGGGACAGGTCATTCCAGGGTAGTCAAAAAATGCCTAAGCTGGAGATATCTAAAGAAGGTGGAGTTAGGCAGACCCAATTCCGAAACTAGTGTCGAAAATTGTTCCAGACGCCCCGATGAATCCATAAGGTCTGATAGCTGCAACACCCCCCTTTTTTTCCAATCCTGCAGATATAAGTTCTGAACAGAATGCTCAGCTGCAGTGAGGGAAATGTAACGGTATAAAAAGGGAAAAAAGGGTCTGCCCACCTGCGACCATATCCTAAGTAAATTTGTCATAGTTCTTAAACAGATTGGGGTGATCTTGTGACTCAAAAGATTAATCTCTAAGAAAAGCCGAGTAGACCCAGTCGGGGAGGATTCCAATTCTATCTGCATCCATCTAGATCTGAGAGAGTTAGACCACCAGTGTGCCGCTGCTTCCAGAGCCGCATCTCTGGCATAAGCCGCAATGCTGGGAATCCCCATACCCCCTCTAGCATAAGGCAGGTGTCACGTCCTACTGAGGGACCTTACGTGTGAACCCACTGGACCGCGTAGTTGCAGATGCCGATACCTGGTTGATAGAGAGGCGGACTAGAACAGTAGAGTCAAAAGGTTTATTGTGTACAACAACAAAACAAGAACCTACGTCCCAGGGGAGAGCCACAAGGTCGCAGCACCGGAACACCACCGAAGGAGGCCCCGGAGCGCTTAACCCCTATACAGGGATGCCGCCGGTACCAACCTCGGGGGGACCAATGAAGCTGGCACGAGTGTTAAACCGACCCCAGCCGACGTGGTAAAAAGCAACAGCACAAGAACCCCAGGAAACCGGAGCAGGACTGGAGCCAGCACTTCAGCAGAGAAGAGGTCCGGGGAGCAGGCCAAGAACACCGGAGTCCACGAGGAGTCGGCAGGGAATAGTTCTACTGGAAGTAACAAACAGGTATCAGATATCATGCAAAACAAGGAACAACCTGACCAGACCAGGAATAGCAACTTCACAAGGTAGAAATTGCGCTGGCAAAGACTGACAGGAAACAGGAAGCTTATATTACAGCAGGGTACTCCTGATTGGCAGGACACAGAGGCTTGGTGATTGGCTGGGGGAGGAGCATGATCCCTGCAGTTCTCCAGCAATCACTGATTCGAGATGGAGTTTCATGCGCTCAAGCAGTAGCCCCGGAAGTGAGGAGATGAGCGGCGCTATTCAAGCAGAGGGCGCTGGAGCCCTGCAGTAGACCCCCGGGCGGTTAAAGCAGGGAGAGGACGCTCCTAGCGATCCTAGGAGGTCTGCCACTCCAAATAAATTTGCTTAGCGCTGCTTGGACCGGAGCGAGGTACCTGGAGGGAATCTGCAAGGGAAGACACCGCAAAAGGTATAGGATCCGCGGGAGGACGGACATCTTAACTATCTGGATTCTGGCCATCCAAGAGAGCTGCATTCCAGAGAGTCTATCAAATTCCTGTTGAATCGTTGTTCGCAATTTATCCCAATTATGCTTTATTATCCCTGATAACCTCGAGATCCATACACCCAAATACATAAAACCTTCCTGAGCCCAGTGAAAGGGAAAGAGATTTTGGAGAAATATTTGCTCTGCTTTGGGGAGGTGGAGGGAGAATATAGACGACTTGGAGAGATTTAGCTTATAGTATGATGCTGATGAAAATTCTTCCAAAACCGAGAGGACATGGGGTACGGAGGTATGCAGGTCAGTGCAAAAAAATACCACGTCATCGGCGTATAAACCAATTTTGTGTTCAAGATTCCCAACTGCCACCCCCCTAATTCCTGGGTGTGTACGAACTATAGAAGCTAATGGCTCCATTTTGAGAGCAAATGTAAGGGGGGAAAGTAGACAGCCCTGGCGGGTACCGTTTGATATGGTAAATCGGGAGGAAAGAAAGCCCGATGCACTAGCTGCCGCACAGGGATTAGAATAGAGGGCCCTTATAGTATGCCGAATCGGTCCCTGGAATCCAAACTTCAAGAGGACCCTGTCCAAGTATCCCCAGTGCACGCTGTCGAAGGCCTTCTCTGCGTCTAGAGACAAGAGTGCACTGGGGATCTTTTTCCGCTCTAGCAGATCCAGAAGATCCAGGAGTCTGCGAGTACCATCAGAGGTCTGACGCTCTGGGACGAATCTAACCTGGTCCGATATGGTAATATTTATTGACTGCTTATGCAGATAATCTTATTTTCTTAAGTATATTTATCAAGTGAATCTTTTTAAGATGATAATCAGAAGTCCCAATGTGAGTACATACAATGGTGATCAAAAGTTTAGCTTTTTTTTTAAATTGTGATCACTTTTGTCTAGTTGTTGTGATGCCATTTTCCTGGTGATTTTAGTAAATGTGAAGCATAGTTGTCAGTTCTGAGGATAAAAATTGTCTGACATTGTTTCATCCCTTTATGTGTTTGTTTTCCATATTTCCTGGGCCAAATGTTTTACATATTTTGCCATGCGTAATTTGATTTTGCCTAAAAATATTTTCTTTTTTTTTTTTTGTGTGTGTGTTTTTTGGTTAAAACATGACAAAAAAAAATACAAATTCATCACAAGATGTAAGGAAGCTTATTATTCTGAGAGTGAAGTCAAGTGAGAGCTTAGAGGCAAGTGTGAAATGACTGAAGAATATGGGGTCAAAATGAGTCACCAGGCGACGGTTAAGAGCAGTAGGGCTGAAATCTCTGCAAAGAATCAGAAGGTCCACCTTGAGTTTGCTAAATAACAATGGAAAGAGACAGATTAGTGTAAAGGCTACTTCACATGCTACGATATCGTTGAACGATATCGTTAGCTATGTCACATGACCGCGATCGTTTTGACATCGTTAGTGCGTTGTCACATGCATGGATATCGTTAATGATCTTAAATTTGGCAACACGCCAGCTACCTTGAGAAGAACTAGTGAACAATGTTACAAAGAGGCAGGAATAGGACAATTGTGAACGACATCGTTCAAAAAGGTGTCACACTGAACGATGAAGCATGTTCACAGAACGTTAATTGGACGACAAACGATAGATTTGAGGTCAGGATCTCAAATTTTGATGAACAAACCAACGATTTCTCGTTTCAAGATCATATGTTTACACGCAACCATGCACAAACGACATTGTTCGATCAAAAAAGCGTGACATTTCAACGATATCGTAGCGTGTGAAGTAGCCTTTTGGTGTTGTGGTCGGATGAATCTAAGTTCAATCTGGTTGGTAATGCTAGCAAGCACAATGTGTACGGCTTAATTAGAAAACATAATGATGTAAGGTACCAAACATCTACAGTGAAAACATGGTTGTGGTAATTTCATAGTTTTGGGCTGTTTTTCTGCATCTGCCATTGGCCCTTTGCATAGAATTGATGGAAATATGAATGTCACCATGTACAACGATATGCTGGAGAATGTAATCCTGCCACAGGGTAAAACCAAAGTAGCCAGGGGCTGGAAATTCCAGCAATACAATGACCTTATCACACAGTGATCACATCTAATTTAGTCAAAAATGAGTTAGCAAAGAAAACTGTTCATCTGATGCAATGGCCAAACCAATCACCTGAGTTAGACCCCATCGAGCACCCTAGTGAGGAGTTAGGGCAATGAGTTGGGGCCCGTACCAATAACAATAAAGATGAATTGTTTGCAGATTTGCAAATGGAATGGAGCAATATCCCTCAAGATGTCTTGAATACCCTAGTGACATCAATGTCTTGTTGATGTGGTGCAGTAATTAACCCCTTAGTGACGAAGAAATTTGTCATTTTTCATTTTCGTTTTTTCGCTCCTCGGCTTCCAAGAGCCATAACTTTTTTATTTTTCCGTCAATATAGACATATGACGGCTTGTTTTTGTGGGACGAGTTGTACTTTCAGATGCAATCATTTGTTTTACCATATAATATACAGGGAAATTGCAAAAAAATTCCAAGTGCAGTGAAATTGCAAAAAAAGTGCAATTGCACGTTTGTTTTTTGGATTTTTTAGTCGCCGTGTTCACTATATGGTAAAACCGACGTGACGGTGCGATGCCTCGGGTCAGTACGAGTTTGTAGATACCAAACATGTATATCTTTATTGGTATCTAGGTGGTGGAAAAAAATTCAAAAGCATGAAAAAAAAAAACATTGCACTTTTTGCGCCATGTTCTGCGACCCGTAGCGTCCTCATTTTTCGGGATCTGGGGCTGGGTGATGGCTTATTTTTTGCGTCTTGAGCTGACGTTTTTAATGATACCATATTTGGGTGCATGCGCTGTTTTGATCGCCCGTTATTGCATTTTTTTGCATTGTTGCAGCGACCAAAAAAACATAATTTTGGCGTTTTAACCATTTTTTGCGCTACGCAGTTTACGGCTCTCATTATTTGATTATTTATATTGATAGATCGGGCGATTCTGAACGCGGCGATACCAAATATGTGTATTTTATTTAATTTTTTAATACTTTTATTGTGGATGGGAGAAAAGGGGGGTGATTTGAACTTTTATGTATTTTTTTTTTTTTTTCAACTTTGTAAAAACTTTATTTGTTTATTGATTCTTAATTTTACACTGCCCCATAGAGAGGCATGCAGATGCACAGTCCGATCACTTCTGACACATACAGAGGAGCTGCAGCTCCTCTGTATGTGTCAGAATCGCGGACCTGTTGTGGTTGGCAGCCCCTGCCAACCACAAGCAGGAAATGCTCCATGACAGGTTCCAGGGTCAAGCCAGAACCCTGGCCTGTCACATCAGCACGGGAGATCCCGCGATACTATCGCGAGATCTCCCCTGGAGCCCGGTAAGCGCGCGCTGCCGGCTCCGGCTCCCTTAGATCCCGCTTTCAGAGATTGATGGCGGGATATAAGGGGTTAACAGCACCGATCGGATGGCGGGACCGATCAGTGCTGTTAGACCGACATCTCAGCTAGTGAGATCAGCTGAGATGTCGGAGGTTTGAAGTGAGCTCCACGCCGGAGCTCACTTCAAACACGGGGGTAATGACAGCCGACGTCTAGAGACGTACGGCTGTTGTTAACAGGTTAAAGCAAGAGGTTATGCTACAAAATACTAAGTTACGGCATTGTAAACAATGAATTACTCTATGTTGTGATCAATAAATAGTGCAGGCAAAATGTTTGTCAGTCAGTTTTCTTTCATTAAATGGCCACTTCATGCACTTTCTATTCATCTCCAGGAAAATGGCATCTCAACAATCAGAAGTAATCACACTTTTAAATAAAATTGGTCGCCACTGTAAGATAGAGGAAAGGAATAAGTAAGAAAATAGAAGGGAAAATGGGATGGAAAAAGATGCATAACAGGATGGGAAGGGTATGTGGCAGTCCCATGGAGTCCTATTGGTCTTGTTTAGCTTCCTTGATAGTTTTTCTTTTTGTTTTAAAATCAGAAATAAAATACATTGTAAAAAGAATATTAATCCAGCTGCCATTGTGTTTTACTTTGCAAAAATCAAAATCCAGAAAAAAGTATCCTGCATTTTTGTCCATCAACTTAGCCCTATTTTTTTTTAAAGACAGTTGTATTTTTTAATGTCACTATTTCATTTACCATGCAATATACTGAAAAAAAAACGTTATGAGAGTTGTAATTTTTTGTATTCTGTTTATGAGGGCTGTTTTTTGCATGCTGAACTCTAGTTTTTTTGTACCATTTTGGGGTACATATGATTTTCAGGTTACTTTTTATGTTTCAAGTACTTTTTATTGAATGTTAGTATAACAAGTGAGTAATACATCATTAAAGGAAAAGTTTGTACAAGGTTCTTGTTATATATACAAGCATGACATAAGGCAAGTAAATTACAGTATAGCATTGTAAGGTATAACATAGGTTATATTGATAATCAAGTAGATTATGTCTAGAATCAATTTAATTTAAATGAATCTTGAATTTGTCTATAAGAGTCAAATAATTTGTTCTCAAACAGGTATTTTCTATCAAGCCAGAACAAAGTCAGAAAAATTAGTAAATAAATTACAACAGTGGAAGTTCACAGAGATGTGGAGTATGGTGGAGGGGAGAAGGGAAGACTAAGGGGGAGTATGTTTAGGAGTTGTCAAAAGATTTTGAGGAATGTCTGAGTTGGGCTTTGTGGTAATTTTTAATTGTCAAGTGGGTTCATGTCAGTAGGTTGTTCTTGATAGCGAAAGAATATTCGTATGAATTATGAGTGGCGATTCTTTCTAAGGTCATGCATCAGCGATGATGTTTTTGGCTGCTAGGAGGATATGAACCATTTATTGGTCTGGCTCTCTTTGGAAGGGAGTCCATTCCAATCAATAGTAATGCCATTTCCGGGGAGAGGTGAATGTCGATACCAGAGATTTCTCTAATTAAGGTGTGGACTTCGTTCCAGTAAGACTTAATGGCCACTTTACACACACCAACTTATCTGTCCAACTTCTGAACAACTTACTGGTTGCAGTGAAATCATGGACACATTGTTCCATTTGTACACAGCCACAAAATGGAGCAATGTGTCCATGATTTCACTGCAACCAGTAAGTTGTTCAGAAGTTGGACAGATAAGTTGGTGTGTGTAAAGTGGCCATAAGATGTTTACAGTCCCAGAAAACATGGGTCAAGTTGGCAGTTTGATTGCAATTTCACCAGCATATTGGAGAGTGGTGATCTTGAATTAAGTGTTGTTTTAAGGGGGTGAGGTACCATCTTGAGTAAATTTTATAGTGAGTTTCAATAAGGGAGATACATGACATATTATTGACAAGGCAAAGTAGGTGAAAAATAGCAATTCTGGCATTTTATTGTTTTATGAAATTCAATGTGTGGGAAAAAAACAGAATATGTGATAAGTATACAATAATGACACATTTACATTTTTTTATTTAATGGAAAAATGGATGTAATTTTAACATTCATAATTTTTTTAGATGTTTTTTTTCCATTTTGTTCCATATTATTTGGTTGCAGGTTGTTTGAAGCTGCTGTCATTTGCTGGTACAAAGCACAGCTATAGACTGTAGCATTTAAAGGATTAAACTGTTTGGATTGGAGATATTAGGCCCCGTTACACACAGCAATATTGCTAACGATATCGCTGCAACGGCCCAGGTTTTGTGACGTTGCAGCGTCTTCGCAGTGAAGGACCATTTTTCGGTTACTGGTCTGCCGCTGTCATGGATGCATCGGCATGTGTGACGGGGCAACGACCAGTGATCCCCGGTCTGCGCCCGAGACCCTGAACAATCATAACGACTGTCAGGTGTCGGCGCAGTACTGGGTGCTCGCTGGTGAGTATGTCTGTCTGACAGCTCACCAGCGATCACATAGCGATGTGCCAGCAATCTCGATCGTTGGTCGGGTCACTGGCACTGTGTAACCCGGCCTATTCCCATCAGTTGCTAGGAGGTAACAACGGCATAGCACAGCTGGCATCTTCCATTCTTCCATGTACGAACAGGTGTAGCTCCTGAGCATGCATCATAACCTCGCAATTGACATGATGTTCATGTATTTATACATGTCATCTGTTTGAAAAGGTTAATGGTGTTAAAGTTTCCTAAATCAAAAGACAAATCATCTTGACCTGCATTCAGATTATATTATCTTTAGTAATGCACATTCATCGAGAGAAAAGAATCAGACTCGACAACCAGTCAGAGCTAAACCATCTCTGCCTTTATTATCAATCAATCATTATTTATATACTTTAACTGCCCCTGGGTGTGGGCCCAGGGTTTTTGTTCAATCTATATTTATTGATATACAGGTCATACAGAAATGCATGTGAGACATTGCAAAGTTTCAGGGTATGCATTTGGCCGCCAGGACCTGCAACGATAGTACAGTTACAACCTTATAGTTCTTACATACATAAGTGCCCTACTAGGTGGAGAGTCAGAAATTGTGGGTTTCAGCCGTTATTGACCTAGTTGGGGGAGAGGTAGTAAGCGTGTAATGAGTAGTCTGCATTGTTTACATGGGTGGTTGCGTTTGCTGCATGCACAAAGGTACTCCAGTGTGTAGGTGTTGCAATTGTCTACGGCCTTGCCTTGGCAGTTGATCATGCATGGGGTGTCGTTATCAATTGGTTTGCGTTGGAGACCGGCTGTGACTCGATCTGGTGAGTCAGGTGGTCAATTGATATCGAGCGGGGTAGCTTGTGTTGGGGCCTGTAGGGGCAGCTGACTGTGTGAGGACTGTGTTGAATCGTTCCATTGATCCTGAGTTTTCAGCCGCAAGCTCCTCCATCCAGAAAATGTCCATCATCTCTGTGTACTACTCAGCTAAGGGAGGTTGCTGGGTGGATTTCCAATATCATGGGATGACGGAGCGGGCGGCCGAAAGGCAGAACCGTAGGATATCTTTTTTTATGAATATAGTAGCTCCGGGGAATACCGACAACAGGGCCATCTCTGGTGAGCCGCCAAGCTGTTTTCCGGTTATATGGTTGTAGGCGTGGAACACTCTTTCCCAGAAGCTCTTGATTGCTGGGCAGTCCCACCAAATGTGGAGCATAGTGCCAACGTCTGCACCGCAGCGCCAACACATCTCCGAGGTCGAGGGGAAGATGGAGTGTAGCTTGTCTGGGCATGGTACCACCTAAAGAGTACCTTATAGTTTCTCTCTTGGGCTGTGCATGTGTTTGCCATTTTGCGGGTGAATAGGAAGCTTTTCTGCCAATCAGCTATGGTGAGATTTCTCCCTAGTTCCTTCTCCCAGGCCGACTGGAAGGGGCATCTCTTGGGTGCCTTTTCTTTTGCGATAATGCGATGTATCTCGGAGACTGCATGGGAGGGGGGGGGGGGAGTCTTTTTGGAACAGTTCCTGCATGGGGGAGGGGAGGTGTCTAAGCCGGGCTGACTGGGCTGCTGAGGAGAGATAGGATTGTAGTTGCAGTTATTCGTAGCAGCGTATTGGCTGGGATGGTGAGTTTCTTTGTAGTGAATCGAAGGGGGGCATTTCTCCTTGGTGTAGTATCTGCTCTAGGCGTGTGTCCTCCCCGCTCATCCAGCACAGAAAGGAGTTCCTGTTTGTCCCCGGTGGGAAGGCTGGTTTGAGAAGAGGTGGATGAGTGAGCCTAATGCCCCACCTACTGGGGATCCTATGATGTATGACTGCCAGATTTTTAATGTGCCTGTGGTGAAGTCAGATGGGTGCTGTGAGGTAGCAACCGGGGAACCCGCTTGCAAAACGACAACAAACACGTGTTTATAAGTTTAACCAATGTCTACCCGTTTATTTTCACATATTAATAGCATAACCTGGGTAGCATGTTTGACACATATCACATTGGTTATAAACACCATACATAAATACACCATACATTTACATATAACATTGCACATATACATTCACAATAACACTTATAGTAACCTGGGACCTGTAACCATCTCTCTGTCCCCATTGGAGCTCTACTAACAGCTCCCGTGGTGGCTACGGCCTCCGGCCTACTTACACATCTTACAGTACCTTTATAATAAATACATGTGTTATATTTCGACGATGACCCCTCCGGGTTCATAACATGGATTGAGCAACCTGAGTACCGGGTATGTCATGTATCCCCAAGGGGCTCCTTCCTGGACGTATCTCCGCCTACGTCCCGGTCAGAGTCCACCTGGTTCAACCATGGTGTCCCCACTCTAGGAGCCCTTTTGAACCCCTGCTTCTGACCTTCGTTACATACGCCTCAACGGGCCCTGTGGGTCCCAATGGCGGTACCTGCCGCCCGGCTTTAGTCACCCAGCTTGATGACATAACATTACCCCGTAGTCAGGATTCCTGCCTGACCGGGCCTTACATACCATGTGTGATCCATCATTCAAACGTCCATGGATCACATACATTTCTTCCACACGCTCACAGCCCATCATCCATGGACTGTGGCTCCTCCATGGCCCATTACAGGGACTGGCAAACCATAGTACACGGGAACCTCATCCGTTACCTACTAGGAGCCCTATTACCCCTGTGTCTGGCACCACAGGCACACCCACACCATTAGAGGCCGTGGTTGAGGGACGGGTACCCTCTGCAAGCAGCAGGACAAGCCTCCCTCTCGTCCCCACGGGACGGAACGCCTCCAACATCATCCATACTGGCTGGGTCACTTTCTCCCCACATTATTATACAATGTTCTTACATAGGTCATCATCTTACATTCAGGGCAATTGCCTAAGCCCCTACATACATCAACGGGTCCTTTACCGACTGCCTAGTCGGACCCAATAGCGGTTATGCCCGCCTGGCATTAATCACACACAGCTCACTCCGTTACACGGGAACCGCTGTCTTACCGGGCACGGATCCGGGTCTCGCTACCTGTGTAACGGGTCCACCAAGCGTCCCCCAAGGGCTCCTTTCCCGGACGTGGTTCATCCCACGCCCGGACCAGTCTCCACCGGGTTCAGCCACGGCTTCCCCACCAGGTGCTATCACAACCTCGGCCACGGCATCGGCATGGAGCTAGCATGCTCCCTTCACCATCTCAACATGGCGGCATGGACTTGCATTCCCAGTCCCTCACACAGACTGGCTCTGCTCAGCTCTCAGGCTGGTAATCAGCCCACATCCTCTCAGGCTGATGTCTGGCTGAAAATGGATCTAATCTCTCAATCACTCAGCTGGCTGCCTCTTATCGTGCCAGTCACTCCCACATGGACACACCCCCTTAGCTGCTGATAATCAGCCTTTCACACAGCTCAGGTTAACTCCCTGTGTTCCGGGTTGTCAGCACTCAGCCCTCATTCCTTAGGGACTCCTCGATCTCATCCCACTCTCACTGCCGCTCATTAGTAACATGAAACCTTGTGTTCACAGTTGGTTCACACAGCATTATCAGTCAAACCGTCCAGTGTGCACAGGATCATACCTTGATCCTGCATGTGACGCGCCCCGGCCACGAGGACCATGCCGGCGGTGCCTCACAGTGCCCATCTGTCTTAGGTCTAAGGGGTTGATCCAGGGTAGGCAGTGTAGCGGTGTGTTCATGTTTTCCTGTTCTAGGGTGACCCATTGCTTGGATTGGGATTTGTATTCCAGTCGAGTAGTCGCCCATCGAGGTTGCGAGGAAGTAATTAAAGAAGTCAGGTAGTCCTGTTCCTCCTGATTTGACTGGGACAGTCAGGGTACGCATGCTTACTCTGGGTCTCCCTCCTTTCCATAGGAACCTCCCTATGGTGGTTTGGAGTTTAGTAAAGAATTTCCTGCGGGGATGTATGGGGATACTTTGGAAGACATATAGAATACGGGGGAGTAAGTTCATCCTAACGACATTTATCCTTCCCATCCAAGACAGTTGGAGGGTATTGTAGGTGGATGTTTGTGATTCAAGCTGTGATAGAAGGGGTTGGTAGTTGAGTGCGAAATGTTTTGATGGGTCGGACGGGATGTGTACCCCTAGATATTTGATTTGTCTCTGCTTTCCACTTAAAAAGGAAGTTGGATCTCAAGGCCGAGACTTCCTTTGGAGGTAGGGTTACGTTTAGTGCCTCTGATTTTGTGTAGTTTATTTTAAAGTTGCTCAGGTCTCGAATTCCCTCAGTAGAGATGGGATCGAGATCCTTGGTTGGGAGATGAATATCAGCAGGTCGTCAGCGAACAGTGCCATTTTATGGGGGATGTGTCTGTCTGTAGGCCATGTATATCTTCATTCCCTCTGATGGCATTGGTTAGGTGTTCCATGACTATTACGTAGAGGAGGGGTGAGAGTGGGCATCCCTACCTAGTCCCATTTCTGATGTTGAAAGGGTCTGACAGGTTGCCGTTTACCCTCATGGCCCCTTTACACGCGGCTACATTTCTAGGGTGTCAACAGGTAACTTACTGGCTGCAGTGAAATCATGGAGACAAGGTTCTATCTTGTTGCTGTGTACAAATGGAATAATCTCTCCATGATTTCACTGCAACCAGTAAGTTACCTGTTGACACCCTAGAAATGTTGCCGCGTGTAAAGGGGCCATCACTCTGGCAGATGGGGCCAAGTAGAGGGGTATTAGTTTGTGTAGGAACTTGGGGCATAGGCCAATCTGCACTAACGTCTCCTTCATGAAGCCCCGTTGAACCCTGTCGAAAGCCTTCTCTTCGTCTACCGACAGGATGCTGAGGGGCATGTTGACTGATCTGGCTTTGTTGACCAGGAGCAGGGTCTTGATGGTATTGTCCTTGGCTTCCTGCCCTTTCACAAAGCCCACCTGGTCTATTTTAATGGTAGGGGGGCCAGACTGTCTGCTAGAATCTTGGAGTACAGCTTTATGTCGATGTTCATGAGGGAAATTGGTCTGTAGTTGTTAGCTACTGTGGGGTCCCGCCCGGGTTTGGGTATGATACTTATATGTCCTTCTAGTGATTAAGGGGCAAAGTTGGTGCCTTCAGAGATGGAGTTGAAGGTGGCCCGCAACTAGGGTATCAGTTGGGTCTGGAGCATTTTGTAAAAAGTCAGGGTGAATACATCTGGGTCGGGGCACTTGGATGCTGGGGTGGATTTTATGGATGTTAGAATCTCCTGTTCAGATATCTCGGCTTCTAGTGCCGCAATCTCTGCTTTCCCTAATGTCGGGAGTGCCGTGGATGTGAAATAGTTATGTATTTTCCGTTGTAGCTTGTTTGGTGTCATGTCTGAGAATTTCCCCTTAATGTTATATAGGTTTTCATAGTATGCCTGGAATACCTCCAGTATTTCAGAGGGGTTGTACGTGTCTGTCACTTTTGGAGGTCTTAATCCTAGGGACGTATGTGTTGTTCGTCCTTGGGTGGAGTAGGCATGCTAGGGGACAGTTGCATTTATTGGAGACCCTTTAGTAGTAGCGTTTGGTTCTGTTTGTCACTTAAAGGATTGGTGCAATATTCCCTGAAGTTCCTGCCATTTTAGGGTGAGGTCCCCATATGTCTGCTGTGATAGCGTCCGTTTGTGGGTTGTCTTTAGGCTATGAATTTGAGAAAGGAAGTCAGTGATTTTTTTCAGTTCTGATTTTCTTAAGTCGGTCCCCATGTTTTATAAGCGACCCCCTCAGGCAACACTTCAGGGCCTCCCATTTGACAGGCTGTGCGGTCGGGTCGAGCTCATGGACCTGGGCGATGTCTCAGTACACGTATTGTCTTTCAGAAGGTTGCTGTTGAATCTCCAGGTGAGGCTCTTTGGGAGGTGTCTGGTAGTGTCAGTATTAGGTATGCTGGGGCATGGTCTGATAGGAGGAGGTCCCCCATGTGGGCTGTGGGGCTCCAGGTGAGAGTGCTGTGGATCACCATGAACATGCTGATGCAGCTGTAGGAGTTGTGTACCTGGGAGTAGTATGTGTAGTTTTTCTCTTATGGGGGTGAAGGATCCGCCATACATCGATGAGTTGAAGGGTGTGGAGGAGTTAGTCTTATGGCTGGGATTGCGCCCTTACCCGATGTGGTGTCTATGGAGGTGTCTAATGTGAAGTTAAAGTCGCCTCCAATTATTGTTGTTCCCTCTGTGAATTCAGCGAGTCGTATTAGGAGTGCCCTGCCAACCTTGGTTTGGTCCCTGTTAGGTAGGTACCAGTTGACTGCAGTCAGGGTAGAGTTGGCTAGGCGCAACTTGAGGAAGATGTATCGTCCTCTTGGGTGAAGTTGGGAGTCGACTATCGTGTGGGACAGGTTGTTATGGATTGCCATTGACACTCCCCTCGATCTGGAGTCACTACTGGCGATGTGCAGCCACACTGAATAGTATTTGTTTTTGAAGTCCGGTATAGACCCGGTTTTAAAGTGGGTCTCTTGGAGTAGAATACTATTTGCATCTGCTGCTTATTCATGTCATAGAGGATCTGGGATCTCTTCTGGGGAGTGTTGAAGCCTCTCACATTGAGGGTTCCAATTTTTAGGTTATATGTGCAAAAGAGGATTGCGGTATAAATGGGAGCGCTAAGCAATAGCAGGACACAGAAGTTATAGCAACCTACTTTAATAAAAACAATTACAGCTGCTCTCATACTCCACTACGCGTTACGATAGCCTATGCTATCTTCATCAGGTGGATCCACCTGATGAAGATAGCATAGGCTATCATAACGTGTAGTGGCGTATGAGAGCAGCTGTAATTGTTTTTATTAAAGTAGGTTGGTATAACTTCTGTGTCCTGCTATTGCTTAGCGCTCCCATTTATACCGCAATCCTCTTTTGCACATATAACTTTCTATCTCCCTCTGGGAGAGCGGTTGGGGCAACACGCTGTGAGCATTGGCATTTCCCCAGACCTTAGTTAAACATGCTGTCAGCATGGAGCTGAACTTCAGGACCTGTGGTGATGTCATATAATGACGCCTCTTTCCTATCACTGGACCACACCACCTGACTGCACAAGAAACCTTCTATACCAGACGCTCCCTTCCTGCTTATACTCGTGTTGTGCGGAGACTCAGCACAACTAACCCAGGTGAGCACAACACCTTCCCCTGGCACATAATCAAAACAGGGCTTCACCATGTGGCGCATTGCTTATTCTTTTTTCTTCCAATTTTTAGGTTGGCCATGTTGTGTGGCGCCTCATTGGAGAGCTTACGGGTGGCTTAGATTAGATGGGTGGGGCGCGGCATGAGTGGTATCAGGGGTAGGTAGTCAGGGGGGAGAGGGCTAGTCTGGATGTAGGGGGTTGGTGGGGGTGGGAGGGATGGGGAGGCAGGCTGGGGGAGGGGAGGCGGGGTGGATAGTGTGGTGGGGTGTGTGCGCGGGGTGTCTAGGGGGATTAGTGGGTTTGTGGGGACAGCTGATCCCGGTTTTGGGTGTCAGCTAGGTGTGTGAGATAGGGCTGGATATTTCACGCCTCTCTGTGGCGAGTGGGTCCTATTTGGGGTACGGCCTTTCCAAGCTGAGAGTGGGCTCCCCTCGCCTGGGCCTCTGAGGCCAAGTGCACACGTTCAGTATTTGGTGAGTTTTTTACCTCAGGATTTGTAGACAAAACCAGGAGTGGAACAATCAGAGGAAAAGTTTAATTGAAACACATCACCATTTCTGTATTTATCACACACTCCTGGTTTTGGCTACAAATCCTGAGGTAAAAAACTCATCAAATACTTAGCTTGTGCACGTGGCCTAACAGGTGGCTAGTGATGCGATGTAGTGGAGGAGAAAGAAGGGGAGGGGGAGGGTAACATAAAAGCAATGGTACAGACAAAGTATATATACAATAATGAACATAAAAACATAAAAATAAGAGGGGAAAAAATAAAAAATAAATTTGTCACCTATACATCAACTTCAGCTGTGGTTATTTACATATGGAAAGATAAATCGATGTGAGGTGATAGCACCTTGAGGGGGGAGAGGGGAGAGGCAGTAAAGACAGCGAGGTAAATAGTATGGGGAGAGGGAGGGAAAAGTAAAAGAAGAAGAAAGAAAAAAAAAAGGGATGTGGGGGGGATAAAGAGGAGGTAGGGGAAGCAAGAAGGATACACCGAAAGGGATCAAAGAAAAAGCACCTAAGTGTAGAGGGAATAGAATCGAGTTATAGCGCTGGTAAGGCAAGTGGGGGAGGAAGTGAGGGAAGGGGGAGAGACAAATAAACAGTGATATAAGTAACATACCCATATAAAAAGGAGGAGAGAAAAGAAAAGAAAAAAAAACACATCACGTATACGGCAACATCAACTGTGGTTATTGACGTATGAGGAAGTAACTTAATGGGAGGTAAAAACACCTTAAGGGGAAGAGGGAGGGGCTCAGCAGTGGAGACAGCAAGCAAAGAAGAACAAAAACTCAAAACCATAAAAAATGCTCTGTTTGTGGGACTCGTTTTGGGACGGTTCCCTTCTTAATATTAGGTTAGGTGGCGGTCTAGGGATCGACCCATGCCAGGACGGTTGGGGTCCCCCCCCTTGGCCCCCGTCTGTTGGGGTTTCCTTCTCTCCCTCGCCATGGTCCTTTCTCCCTCAGTGCCCAAGCTCTGACCATTATATCTTCTTTGGCTCTAAAGTCTGGGCGGCGCTGCACCGCCGGTCTCCGCTGGCCTCGTGCTGGGTCTGCGTGGGGCTGTCAGGCAGCGGTGGACTTCCGCTTCTTCTTCCTGCGGGCCTGGCACCTCGGTGGTCCTCTGTCACTCCTGCTCTCCTCGGTGTGCCGCCGTCAGGCCCATTTGCGCCTGGGACCTGCATTGGTGAGATCGTCGGCCGTGGGGCTGTCGGGCTGCGGTGGCTTCCGCTCCCTTTCTCTGCGGGTCTCGCGCCCCGATGCTCCTCTGTCGCTCCTGCCTCGGCGCCGTCGGTAGCTCTGGGCGCGCCTGGGGCCCGCGCTGCTGAGGTTATGGCGAAGCTGAATGACCGGTCTCTGGCTATGCTGCACCGGGTCGGCACTGGGCTGCTGGGTATCGGTGATCCTCCGCTGGGGTCTCTGCCTGGGTGTTTATCTCTGGGTCCTGTGGATCTGCATACTGCCGCCTCCAGATCTCCGTACCTCTTCTGTCCGGCTGAATCCTCCATCTTGGGTCCCGTGTGGCCTGGAGCTGATCGTCCTGAGCTCCTCAGATACCAGGTAATGCTTGATGTTGGTGATACCAGAGGGCCCAGGTTGGTGCTGGGTCAGTTGGTCTGGAGTTTGGGTGGCATAGGGTTTTAATAGTTGCTGTGATTATTGAGATATTAGGCCGATAGTAGGCGAGGGGAGCGGGAGCTCTGGGTTTAGCTTCCTCTCCTCTCCATGGCCAGTACACGCCCCTGGCCCAGGGTTTTTGATCATTATTATTCATTGGATTCTAATTCTAAGATTATTGGACACGAAAACATGATTATTTACACATAACATGTTTCCCCGAAAATAGGGCGCCCCTTGAAAATAAGGCGCCCCAGGGATTTGGCCAGGGTGCCTAATATAAGGCACCCCCTGAAAATAAAACATGGCAGGCAGGCAAAAAAAAAAATTCACACTCAGCTGCCTCTGCCGCCGCCATTGTTCCTCCGGAGCATGCCACCGCCCCTGCTTGATGTCACCCCGTGTGTGTACATAGCCGGGGGCCGCAGATGTACGATGGTAAGCGTAGATGTACAGTAATGCCCCGGCCAATCAGACACCCGCGGCTGCCTGATGCCTTACCATCGTACATCTACGGCGCCCGGCTATGTACGCACCGGGGGACATCAAGAGGCGGCGGCGGTAAGCTCCGGCAGGCTCCAGTGATGTGTCTGACTGTGTGTGTGTGGCTGTGTGTGTTTGACTGTGTGTGTGTGGCTGTGTGTGTGTGTGTGTGTGTGGGGCTAGAGGGATGTTGGAGGACGATGGGGGGCTACAGAGGGACAGTGGCGGATGATGGGGTCTAGGGATAGTGGAGGATGATGGAGGCTACAGAAGGATAGTGGAGGATGAGGGGGCTACAGATGGATAGTGGAGGATGAGGGGGCTACAGAGGGATAGTGGAGGATGAGGGGGCTACAGAGGGATAGTGGAGGATGATAGGGCTACAGAGGGATAGTGCAGGATGATGGGGGGCTACAGAGGGATAGTGGAGGATGATGGGGGGCTACAGAGGGATAGTGGAGGATGATGGGGGGCTACAGAGGGATAGTGGAGGATGAGGGGGCTACAGATGGATAGTGGAGGATGATGGGGGGCTACAGAGGGATAGTGGAGGATGAGGGGGCTACAGATGGATAGTGGAGGATGATGGGGGCTACAGAGGGATAGTGGAGGATGATGGGGGTCTACAGAGGGATAGTGGAGGATTCTTAATATAAGGCGCCCCACCCCCCAAAAAAAATAAGACATGGTGCAACTTTTGGACCAAAAATTAATATAAGACTGTGTCTTATTTTCTGGGAAACACGGTATTATTTGATTGTACAGAAGTTACACACCACCACCTGCTAATTGACAGGGCCTAAAATCTTACTGGATTAATTTTTTCACAAAACACACTATATTAATTGTTCATACATTTTCTCATAGAAAAATAACTAATATTGTTCCACATGGCAAATGTTCTCAATCGGATATCGCATCATCCTCCCTACATTCCTGCTGCTGATATGAAGTGTAGGAAAACTCATGCATTGTCCAGAGTTTGGCTGTTTTCCCGGACACTGATAAGACTAGAACTTCCAGACAAACTTAGAAAATTATTCACTTTTAGGGTGTGTGCCCACATAGTGGTTTAGTGACGTTCAAATCGTCAGTAAACCGCTGGAAATTATCAGTTCTGAGCTCTGAAGTCTCCAGCTGTTTTCCGGCGGTTTTTTTCAGCGTGTGCACAGCGGTTTTCAGTCAGTTTTTCCAGCGGTTTTTTCCGGCGGTGGAGGATTTTTTTCATGGAACCGATCAAAAACCGCTGAAAAGAATTGACATGCTGTATGCTGCTAAACCGCTGGAAAACCGCTCATCCGCGGGCAGATCCGCTCACATAAACCGACTATGTGTGCACAGCGGTTTCTAAATTACATAGGGTTACATGTAAGTCCTAACGCTGCTTAGGATTTACATAAAGTTAAATAAACCTATGCTAAACCGCCGGCGGTTTTCGCTGCTAAACCGACGTAAAACCACTATGTGGGCACACACCCTTATTCTCCAAGCAGAAATACATTTTAGGCATTTAAGGTGTTGTCCCCCTTAAAGGGAAGGGTTATACGACGTATACATATATTAAAATATAATAAAATCAGAAGATAAAGAGATATATTTGGCTATCTATAAAATAGCAATTTCCACAACAATGGTATGCAAAAAAGCTTTTCTTTTCAACAAAATGCAAAAATGTATTGTATACGTAGACTACTGTATATTTTACACAATTTTTGTAGCAGTTCATTGAACTAAAAACTTTTGGTGGTAACACAACATTTTAACAATGCCCAGCATGCCACTTCTGCTGCAGATACTCTCATAGCATTCACTGTAGTAATTTATATTTTCAAGATTTGCAAACTTGCACCGCAGGTCAATTCAGTTCATGTACATTTAATCTAATGTGCAGACTACATCCTATTTCTTCAGGGAAATAATGATCTATTTCAGAAATGTGCTTTCTTATAGGCTGTGCGTAAGCTGAACCTAATGCTGGACACAGTCCCTAGTCAGGCAAGGAAAAGACTGATTTTCACTAAAGACATGATGGCTAATATGTACGTATGTAGCAAGCCTCTTATAACCTTTGTGTACAAAGTTTAGATGTGGGCCAGAAAAGCACTTTTGCAATATATTTGTATGATTTTTACAATGACAATTATGATTTGTGTCTTTAGAATGGATATCTTTGTCAACCGATTATTCAATGATGTATTGGCCACTAATTGATAGGGTGTAAAGGGATATTCTCAGTATCAAAAATGTTTAAAATTGCTAAGTGCTTGTAAATGCAAGGATCTTTACTTGTTTACTGCTCATTGCTTTGGTTACCGACCACCACTTGGTAGTGGATGGTTTCCAAGTGAAGGACCACATCATTTAAAAGCTCAATTTTATAGACCTTGTAAGGCTGGCTTCACACTGCGGCGGCGTCCGGTCCGGGGCTGTCAGGAGTGACAGCCTGGACCGGAGTTTTGCTCCATAGGAGACTATCGGGCTGCACGGAGCTGGATCGCGCCGGGTGGCAATTATCTGCCATCCGGCTGCTAGCTCGCCGGATGAAGCCGGGACAAGTGGGGTTTTTCTTCCGATTCCAAAAACGTTGCATGCAACGTTTTTGGATTCGGCAGACAATTCCCCACTACTCCAGGATACATCCGGCGAGATAGCAGCCGGATGGCAGATAATTGCCACCCGGCGCAATCCAGCTCCGTGCAGCCCGATAGTCTCCTATGGAGCAAAACTCCGGTCCAGGCTGTCACTCCTGACAGCCCCGGACCGGACGCCGCCGCAGTGTGAAGCCAGCCTAAGAACTACTCTTGCTGCGCTGAGACATCGCACCTCAGGGAAGGGTTGTAGAAACTTGGAAACACAACATTGACAGTCCTGCCCTTGAAACCAACATAGCTAATGTGACGCTTTGTTTCAAGGAGGGGCAGAGGCTGAGGAAGTGACTGCAGCCTCTCTTCTGATGACCTTCTGTGTACATATCCTAGCATGCAACGGGGAATGAAACGTCGTCAGACCAAGAAATGAAAAAAAAAAACAAAATAGAGTAGATGTTAGATAGTATAGAGAGGGAACAGTAGGGAATTTTTAAAGCAAGTTTAATTGAACAAAAGCTTAGATTATAGGAATAAATTAGATAGGATGTTAGGGAAAAAAGCTTGGTCTAATACTATTATTTAAGCTTCCTGGATCTGTTAACTTCATTGCCTCTTCATTCCTTTAATCGTATAAAAGCAAACCAAGCATCCAGAAGGCAGAGGAAAGGAGTGTTCTTGAAATTAAATGATAAGAACAAACCTTTAACTGGCTAATTTGAAAAAATAGGCCACAATTTTTTTTTGTTTGTTAATGGCTTATCCTCATGACAGGCCATTGATACCTGATTAGTGGTGTCAGTAATGGCAGACAGAAGTTGTTGGATGCTGCTGAAACCCAGCAGCTCTGTCAAAACTATAGTGGCTTGGTGCTACAGATCCACTCCCTATTCATGTGAATAGGGGTAGATTTGCAGTACCCGGCCTTGACCACCATAGAAATGACTGAGCTACTGTGTTACAGCAGCATTCATGAACTTCCCCCTGTAACAAGGTCATTCCATGTCAAGTGAACCAATGATTATTACCTCTATATTTTTAATTCTTTTGAGATTTTGTTATTTGATAATAGCATGTCAAACAATGCAAAATTTGAAGAGAAACATTTTTTAAAAAATTTATTTTTTTTAAAAATGATTTTCAAAGTCGGGAAAAAGTGCGAATTTCGCTGTTGCCTGCCTTTACGTTTCTCCTCATAACTAAGGCTAGGAGTAAGATAGAGAGACAAAATAAACACCATTCTACTCAGAACTATACAGGCTTTCACCAGATATGTCACAAGAGGATCTTTGTTAATATTTTACCCATGTGATCGCAAGCGCAAAACTTTAAAACGCATTTCCGAAAAATCGGGCGCTTTAAAAATTTCAAAAACTGCCCATGTGTCTGCTTTGCTCTTAGCCACATCTGTACCAAATTTCAAGTTGGGATCGCGATGGGATCATATTTTAAAATATTTTACTATTAATAGCGTCAATGGGTCATTCCATATCAAGTGATCTAAATATGAATATTTTTTTTTACCTGACGTCTTTAGATTTTTTTTATTTTTTTTCCTTTATGAAGTACTACTTTAGTTAATTACAAATTAAAAGTTTAGAATTTTTTTCTTCATCAGTTAATTTTTTACAGATTTTTAAAGTTTAAAAAAAGTGTGAATTTTGGCCTGGTATGACTTTACATTTTTTTTATCTTGGGCTAGAAATAAGATAATGAAGTGGGAGAGGCATCATTTTACTCAGAACAGTAACAGTTTTCATTTGATATGTTACAAGACTATGTTTCTTTATATCAAATTCAAACTATTGACGGGCAATTGTGAAAAAATGACTGATTGTGTTCTTGGTTATATTTGTGCAGAGATTCAACTTGGGACCTGTCAAATTTATATACCGTATATACTCGCGTATAAGCCGAGTTTTTCAGCCCAAAATTGATCCCAACTTGAAATTTGGTACAGATGTGGCTAAGAGCATAGCAGACACATGGGCAGTTTTTGAAATATTTAAAGCGCGCCGATTTTTCGGAAATGCATTTTAAAGTTTTGCGCTTGCGATCACATGGGTAAAATATTAACAAAGATCCTCTTTTGACATATCTGGTGAAAGCCTGCACAGTTCTGAGTAGATTGGTGTTTATTTTGTTTCTCTATCTTATTTCTAGCCCAAGATATGATAGAAAATGTAAAGCCATACTAGACCAAAATTCGCACTTTTTTAAAACTTTAAAAATCTGTAAAAAATTAACTGATAAAGAAAAAAATTCTAAACTTTTTTTTTGTAATTAACTAAAGTTGTTCTTCATATAGAAAAAAAATTTAAAAAATCTGAGGACGTCAGGGAAAAAAAAATATTCATTTTTGGATCACTTGACATGGAATGACCCAACAGCTGATTGGTGGGGGATGCCAAGTCTCACAAACACTTCAAACAGATATTGAAGATCTATTCTGAGGATAGGTCATCAATAAAAAAACTAGTGGCCAACCTCTTTAACCCCTTCACCCCTAGGCAAATTTCTGTTTTTCCCTCCCCTTCTTCCAAGAGCCATATCTTTTTTTATTTTTCCCTCAATATAGCCATATGAGGCCTTGTTATTTTTGCAGGAAGAGTTGTACTTTTGAATAAAATAATTTATGTTACCATGCAGTTCACAGGAAAATAGGAAAAAATTCCAACTGCTGTGAAACTGCAAAAACAGTGCAATTGCACATTTGTTTTTTAGGTTTTTTATTCACCATGTTCACTATATGGTAAAACTGACATATCAGTATGATGCCTTGGGTCAGTATGTGTTTGTAGATACCAAACATCTATACTTTTATTGTTATCTAAGTGCTAAAAAAAATTCTGTCGTTTTTAAAGAACAGCAATTGCACTTTTGCGCCATATTCGGTGACCTGTAGCGTTCTTTTTCAGGATCTGGGGTTGTGTGATAGCCTATTTTTTGTGACTTGAGCTGATGTTTCTAATGATAGCATTTTTGGGTAGATGCACTGTTTTGATCGGCTGTTTAATGCATTTTATTGTAATGTTGCACTGACCAAAAAATCTTAATTTTGAAGTTTTGGACTCTTTTTCCAATACGCAGTTTACAGATCTGGTTACTTGATTTTACATTTTGATAGATTGGGCATTTCTAAATACCAAATATGTGTATTTGAACATTATTTTAATAGTTTTATTTTCAATGGGGCAAGGCTCACTAGACATCTGCACTATGTTCTATGGAGCACAGACACCCGCTCCACTGCGCCGGCACGAGTGCTATTGTCACTCAAGTGCCGGCCAGAGGAGGGGTGGGAAGTTTAAAACATGCTGGGTGGGATTTAAAGCCCGAACGGGCGGCGAAGGGTTTAGCCACCAAGACCCATATAGCAGCCTTCTTGCCTCAATAGGAGGCCACCGCTGGATACAGTAAAAGTTGTTTTCACTGGTATGAGGGGTCAGTCTGTGCACATACAGGGGTTACTAGAACCCCATTTACATGATGTGTAAGCTGGTGGGCAGAGTTTAAAATGCCCAAAGAGGGTGACAGGTTCCCTTTAAATATGTTTAGATAATGAAAATTAATCCATTATACAGTTTTAAAAGTATTAATAATTTATACTTTGCAGGTCAGATATTGCTAAACAAATTTTGGATGCTGGAGGTAAGATTATTTTTATCTTTTTAGTGTTAATACAATTACAATTGTATCTGGTTTATTTAATTATTTATGATAAACTTTGATCAGTTTTTTGTGTGGTAGCTAAATCATTAAAAAATGCAGGAACAAACTGGTGTGTGATTTTATAGTTGGCCAATACCATAGAGAAAGATTTCTGCTGACCTAAGGGTATGTTCACTTTTTTGCATGTTTTTTCATAAGTTCTATGCAAAATAAAAGCTGCTTCTTTATACCATCAAAAGCTCTGAGATTTCAGAAATCTTCTGCGCACACAAATAGTTGCTTTTTTTTCCTGACTCAATGTAAAAACTTATGTCCGAACAAAAGGACAAAGTATTCTAGGAATGATACCTTTATCGGCTAACCGGAGAAATTATATTTATAAGCTTTCAGAGTTCACATGGCCCCTTCATCAGGTATATTACAAATGACAAATTAATTACTGAGACATTTAAATAGATATTGCAGTACCACAATATTATTTTTTTCTGACTGAAATGGAAAACTGCTGCGTTTTGAAAGGAAGTAGTGTGTCAGTTCTTTAAGTGTTTTTGCAGAAAGTGCAAAAACGCAAACGTGTTGTTGCTGAGTTTTTCTTGCTGCGTTTTAACTGTATTTGTCATGAATGAAACAAACTTTATTTAAACATGTACTGTAGACAAATGACACATGAAAAACACAACTAAAAAACGCAGCAGAAACACAGCAAAACTTTTTAATGCCACTAGAGCAGGTTTTGCTGCAGAATAAAAAGCATCAAAGAGCAATGTGTGAACATACCCTTATGCTTTTGTGCTCATGTTTACATGTAATCAAGGAATCTGCAGAGATCAGAGATGAAGATGTTGCTTTGCTTTAGTCTAGTGGATTTTTTACAAAATAAAATGGATCATATATTTTCCACTGCACATCCTATTCTGGGGTGAAAGTCCAGTTACCAACCTCATTATGACAATTAGGCACACTTTTTAGTAAATCTCTAATTGTTACAGGCTGAATGTTTATATAGTTAGATCATTAATGTATGACAAAAAATGTTTTATAGATTATGATTTACAAGTCGCAATTACAGAAGCTTTATGCAGAATGATCTCAGAGGCTCAACGGAGGGAGATGGCGAGCCAATGGTTTCCAATGGTGTTTATCACCACTGCTTTCAAGGAAATAAAGGATTCAGAGTTTGAAACTGTATGTACGAACACAAAAATAAAGATAGAATAACAATATTAGGTAACATGTACTAATAGTTACTATTATTTCCTATTTAGGACTGTAGGAAATTCCTTAATCTGATGAATGGCATGCTGGGCAATAAACGAAGGTAACTGAGTTATTGCCATTATATTTTGCACTGTATATCATATATAGATTGTATATTACAATTCTGGCATTAATTTGCAAAAGATGTGTTAGATGTCATGTGTAATAACTTTGGTTTTCTTCAAGGGGGACAATATGTCCACCTTCTTACAAACATATGCACCTATGTTCCTTTCATTCCCTATAAGGTTGCTGCAGATAGCTGAGCGCTGTACACCAGTGTTTCTGGAAGTTTCATACAGAATGAATGGAATATGGTAGATAAGCTTCCATTTTTGTACAAACATACTTGGGGTTCAACTTCACATATTGTACAAACCCTTTAAAAGCCACTTCACACACACAGATATCTGAGTCCAATATCTGAACAGATCTCTGGTTGCAGTGAAATCATTGATACATTGCTCCATGTTGTACACAGCCACAAAATGGAGCAATGTATCCATGATTTCACTGCAACCAGAGATCTGTTCAGATATTGGACTCAGATATCTGTGTGTGTGAAGTGGCCTTGAGTTCCCCTGGTTAGTTTCCACTGGTAATTACCGAGGACTTCATTAGACAAACCAGAAATCAGCTGATTACCAAACTGGTTTCATTCTTAGGGTAAAGACACACTAGCGTATGGCATCCAATGCGATCCATTCAGCACTGTTAAGCTTTTGGTCAGTGCTGTGATTCACTGATAGTGCGATCTAAAGCACCATGGAGTAGATCGCGCTGCTCCCTCCTGGCATCTGTGGCCCCATGATACGATCACGGGGCCTCGATGTGTTGCCATGACAGCACGGAGTCAGCTGATGACCCTGGATGCAGTCATGAATCAATTCCTTCCAGTGATGCCCAAGCAGCATTTGTTCTGTAGAGAGGGATGGTGAAGCATCTCTCTGAATAACACAAGCCATCGGACCCTGCAGTGCTGAGGTGCCATAAGTGGCAGTGTAAAATAAAGGAAAAGTAAAAAAAAAATAAAAAAATGAAAAAAATAATAAAAATATAATCGTTCATATCACCCCACTTTTGTCCCATTGACAGTAAAAAATAAAATTACACACATATGATATCGCTGCATTTTGAAATGCCTGATCTTTTGAAATATAAAATCAGTAAGGGTGCTTTCACATCAGCGTTTTTTGCCGATTGCGGCAGATGCGGTGAAAAACCCGCAACTGCCGCGATTACCGCATAACCGCTGCACTTGCGGCACAGTTGCGGCAAGCCCCATACAATGTCTATGCGGGCTTGCGGCAGGTGCGGCAAGTGCGGTATCGACACTTGCGGCAGGTGCGGCCGCAAAAAAACCGCGGCTGACCGCGTTTTTTTTCGCAGCTGCACCTGCCGCAAGTGCCGAAACCGCACTTGCCGCACCTGCCGCACACTTACCGCAAGCCCCATAGACATTGCATGTGGCTTGCTGCAACTGTGCCACAAGTGCAGCGGTTATGCGGTAATCGCGGCAGTTGCGTTTTTTTCACCACATCTGCCGCGATCGGCAAAAACCACTGATGTGAAATGGGCCTTAATCAGATCTGAAACTGCGTAACGGAACATAAAGTCCAAACGCTAAACTTAAGCTTTCTCCATCGCCTCATTGGGGGACACAGGACCGTGGGTGTTATGCTGCAGTCCACTAGGAGGAGACACTAAGCAGAATTTGAAAAATACAGAGAAGCTCCTCCCCTGCAGTATATACACCCTGGCTGGTACTAGCCGAACCAGTTTTTGCTTAGTGTCATTAGGAGACACATGTGGTCCTTAGACCACTTCTGCACTTTTTATTTTACTTTTTATTTTTAATTCTACTTTTCACAAGATGTTAGAGGGCGACAGTGCCCTTGTGTACCGATTTCCCACAACCATCAAAAGACAAGAACGCGGGGTGTTACCTCCATTTACCCCCTTCTGCAACGAGGGACAATATGGTGACGGTTCCTGAGCGTTCCGATCTCCACTGACAGACTGCTATACCTGCAGACCTATCTGACCATCCTCCCCAGACCCCACAGTTGGGAATCTGGGTTGCAGTTGATATAATGACGGATTTTGGACTCTCAGTCCTTCATCCGCCCTCCTCATGGCCCTTGGGCTGTAGGACATAGGCTGGACAATGCCCTCCCCATCTTCCCCTCCTGAGGGCTATGAGTAGAGTCAACAAAGGTAACAGACCAGGACCCTGTCTATCAGTCCCTAACTGGATTCACCCAGCTTCCTATACCCACAGTGTCTCTGGTTACCAAAGTCACTGAGAGACATTACCTCAGAGTCCCCTTTCCTCCCCAAGCTCCGGCTTGTCACTGTGTCTCAGGATCCTCCCGGGCATCAGAGGTCTCCTTCACCTTAGGGGGGCCCTCAGCAGCTTTGGCACCGCGCCGGTCCTGTCACGTCTCCGGGGCCGCAAATTAATTTAGGCCCTGGCTTCGGCCTACGCATATCCGCTCCTCGCCTCTACGCGCCTCCGGCAGACGTCATCGCCCCCAGCCGCATCACAGAAGAGTCGGGCCAGCTTGTTTAGGCGCTTCTCGCCCATCACGAGGCTTAATTCCACGCTCTTTTTCTCTGGCCCGCCCACCTTTTCTTCACCTCAGAGATACCGTCGGCCCGACAGTGGTCTCCATTACACCACGGTCGACACCTCCGTAGCCCAGTACACTATAGAAGGGGAGCAGGATCCCGCCATCTTCTACAGTGGGGACACAGGATCCCGGGAACAGCTGCAGCTGCACAGGAGCCCGGTTCCTCTGGCGGTAAGGAGCTCAGCAGATTCTCCCTGCTGCAGCTCTCCCTCCTTTCTCCTCTCCCCTACTTTCTATACACAGGCAGTAAATCTATACACAGGTAGTATTGAGATGTACTTCAGGTCCGGCAGACCTCCTCTCCACCAAGTATTCAGAACATCCTTGGTACCCATATATTCAGTATGCAGAGCTCAAAGCACAACAAGAAGTCCTCTAAAGGTACCGTCACACGCCGCAATATGGCTTCCATATCGCCGGCAATTTGACGTGAGTGCGCACGTTTCGGGAACTTTTTTCAGATCGCCGTCGACCTGTCACACAGAGATCTCGCCTGCGTTCTACGGCGATCCTGCATTCCGGAAATCACCTGCAGAAGACTGGAAGCAATCTTCCCTTCATACATCGCCGTGTCACACGGCACAATCGTAGCAGCGATGTCGCCATACTGTATTGATAGGGGCGTGCAAGAGTGTTTTTCATCGCTCCCCTATCATTGCGATGCGTAACTGCATTCCCATTAGTGAGCCTTGCGTGAACGCACGGGTCATCAAATAAGGTGCCTCAGACATGGCCAGCCAATCGGAAGGCAGTATCACTCACCAATCGCCGCAGTTGTGACGTGAAAAACAGAACATCCAAGCACGCCTACTTGATTTTTCACGATCGCTGTGTACGTCGCCCTCGCCCTGTCACATGCCACCATGCACTGAAATTGCTTGGTGGATGACGCCTGATTTCTTTGCAGTGCAGGCAATCAGGCGTCGCTCCACCGGCGATTTATCGCCTTAGAATCTCCCAGTCACATGCCACTACGCACAGGCGATGTGGTTTCCACATCGCCGAATTCAGGAATTGCCAACCAAATCTCCGGCGATATGGCGGCGTGTGACAGTACCTTTAAGGTACCGTTACGCGGGGCAACATCTCCGGCAACATCTCCGGCAACATCTCCAGCAACTCAGGGGCGTGGCGAAGTTTCAGCAACATCACTAGTGAGTTGCCCCATGTAAAAGGGTGATTTCAACGGCGATAAGTTGCTTGAGCAGAGTTGCCAGGTTTCCCAACATGTTGGAAAACCAGGCGTTGTTGCTCAGGCAATCTGCTAGCATTACAGGGCAACAGCGGTGTTGAAAGCAACTTCCCCTATTCACTGCAATGTTAATGATCGCTGCTGGGTTGAGTTTAACCCTGGCAGCGAAAGTTGCTTTCAACATCGCAGCTGAGTTGCCGGAGATGTCTCTGCGTGTAAGGGTACCTTTACACGTCGCAATATCGTTCCGATATCGTACACAATTTCGCGGGAGCGCACACGTTTTTGGCACTCGTCCAAGATCGCATAGTAGTTGTCACACAGGGAGATATCGGCAGGCAATGCAACTAGGCTGTAGTCCTCAACTTTTGTGCGCTGGGTATGAGCAACCAGCGACCGAGCATTAACATTGTAGTGAATAGGGGAAGTTGCAAACAAGATCATAGTTGCGCTGTCAAACAGCACAATCATGTCACATCGCATATGCAATATCGTACGGTTGAAGGGCTTGCACAATCTTCTTGCAATATCGTACCTATGATTTTTTCCCATCACATTGCCCATTTACACGACACAACGCACGAACAATATCAACTGCAATGGCTGTACCACATGACTTTTTGTTGATGTTGCATTGCGATATTGTGACGTGTACAGGTACCATAACATCTCCACAGCAATCTTGGCAAAGTTCCCAAAATGAGCACACTCCCGTGAGTTGCCGGAGATGTACACCTTTACACGGCGCAACTATTGCCGGCGATCGGAGGCAACCGAACGTGTGCGTGCACGTTTTTGATGGTTGCCTCCGAACGCCGATGCCGCATGTACACGCCGCAATTGCGCCCTCAACCTAAGGTGATATGTCGTTCCGGAAGTTCCCACACCAACATTGGGAAACATCCGGTTGACTCCTGACGCCGCTTCACACGCCGCAATCCCCAAGGAATGTGGGCGTACATGTTCAGTGCCGCCAAAACATAGGCGTGACAGACTTGTGTATTCCGCGACCCAAACACGCTGATTAGACAACGCATTAGCGTCATGATTGACTAGCCTGTGCAGGAAGGCTGACTAATACATGACGCCATTGCAATTGTGTAGTGTGAATGGACAGCTCTTCAAATATGTCGCCCTGTTGAGGGACAGTCAATGGAAACACAGTAGCCACCAACAATCATCGCTGGGGGGGGGCCGTATCCAGCACGCTGTGGCACGCCTCTTGGAAATCACTAGGCGACGCAGATTCCATCCCTATCGCCCATTCACACGCCAAAACTAGGGCAATTAACCTTCAGGGTTGCCTCTGGTTTTTGAACCATGCTCTGAAACCGCAATCAGGAGCAACTTTAAAAATCACCATCGCGTTCCACAATTACACGCCACAATTTCGTAGCAATTTCAGGGCAACGGTGACGGAACTCCAGATTGCCTCTCAGATGCTACACCGTAGTTGCGGCGTGTAAAGCTACCTTTAAGGGTACCATCACACTTGGAGACATCACCGGCGATTTCGCAGGCGACGCACGGGAGCGCGCACGTTTTTGGCACCCCGCCAGCTTCGCCGTCGCGTGTTTACATGTGGTGATATCTCCAGCAACACTGTTGGGGTGTCTACAAACCCCAGCAGCAATCCTGTAACATGGGAGCCTGTGGCTCCCATCGCCTGTGACATCGCCAATCGCGATGTTACACTGGGCGATGCTTACACATCGCCTGAGAGTGGTTGCCTCTCAGCCGATTTTTCGGAGCAAAATCGTCGCGTTACACTGGTGCCAGCGATGTCGCCACCGATAGGCCACACCCCTGTGTCACCTGCGAAATCGCCGGCAATGTCTCCAGGTGTGACGGTACCCTTAGGGTACCTTTACACGCCGCTACTGGCGGGTGGATACAACCAGCTACATGCTACAAATGTAGCTTGTAGCGGCAATGTACCCCGTAGTAGCGGCGTGTGAAGACTGTAGGAGGCACCCGGCAGTAGATGCATCTGTTTCCGAGCACTGCCCTGAAACAGGTGGCTACCCAGGCGATTGTAGCGAGCTGTATCGGCGTGTAAAGATGCAACAGAAGGGATGTGTCGACACCAGGCTATGTACCTGGTATGTAGCTGGGGCGTGACACAGGCTCCGGGTTACCGCGCCCCATCAGCGATCATTGGAGGAAGCTCCTGCATGACGATTGGTAGTCGCTGCATAGGGAGGCATATTTAAGAAGCTGACCAGTCACACTACACAATTGCTCGAGCGTCATGTATTAAACAGCCTCCTGCGATGCCTGCCCAATCATGATGTTCTGGCTTTGTCCTATCAGCGTACGGACGTCTCGTAATCCACAATTGTGGCACGCCTATATTAGCTTGTTGTAACGGTGTGTAAATGAGGTAAGGTGAGCTACAGAAGGTGACTTATGGCACCCGGCGGTGTATCCGGGGATAGATGTCACGTAGCGTAGCGTACCTTGTGGCGGCGTGTAAAGATGGTGCGTTTACCGTTTGTAACCGTTTGTGCGTGCTCGTGCACGTGAAGTAGCTGGTTGTATCCACCCGCCAGTAGCGGCGTGTAACGGTACTCTTATGGTACCTTTACACGCCGCCACAACAGGATGGATACAACCCGCTACAGGCTACAAATGTAGCTTGTCGCGCCAATATCGCCCGTAGTAGCGGCGTCTGAAGACGGGACGACACCGCCGGCTACAGATACATCTGTATCCGTGCACTGCCCATAAACAGATGGCAACAAAGCCGATTGTAGCGAGCTGTATCGGCGTGTAAAGAAGGAACAGAAGGGTTGTTTCTACACCATGCTATGTAGCTGGGGCGTGACACAGGGTCCGGGTTTCCGCGCCCCCTTCAGCGATCATTGGAGGAAGCTCCTGCGTTGCGATTGGTTGTCGCCGCACAGGGCGGCATATTTAAGGAGCTGACGAGTCACACTACACAATTGCTCGAGCGTCAAGTATTAATCTGCCTCCTGCGATGCCTGTCCAATCATGGTATTTTTGCTTTCTCCTATCAGCGTACGGACGTCTCGTAATCCACAATTGGAGCACGCCTATGTGCTGTCCCTGCTGCACCAGGTACGCCCATAGTAGCTGGTTGTAGCGGTGTGTAAATGAGCTACAGATGGCTACTTGAGACACCCGGCGATGTATCTAGCTGTAGATGTAGCGTAGCGCACCTTGTGGCGGCGTGTAAAGAGGGTGCGTTTCCCGTTTGTAACCGTTTGGGCGTGCTCGTGCACGTGAAGTAGCGGTTGGTATCCATCCTGTTGTGGCGGCGTGTAAAGGTACCCTTAGGGTACCTTTACACGTCACAACCACAGGAGACATTATTGGCGACGATATTTCTCGCTGGAATTATCGCCGCCAAATTGCCTCCTTATTGTGGCCTGTAAATCGGGAATTTGACGACGATAAAACCAATGTTGCCTGGTAAATTCCCGATTTACACGCTGCAATAAGGAGGCAATTGGGAGGCAATGTGGCAGCGATATTTCCAGGTCGCAATATCGCCACGGTTGCGGCGTGTAAAGGTACCCTAAGACTTTTACAGCCTATTTTGCCTCGTGGATTACATGCAAGGCTCATCTGCCATACTACTCCGCACTGCCAGACTTGTGAATCCAGTGCCGTGCAGGAGCCCCCACTGATACTGCACCCCCCAGTGCCTCTAATCCACCAGACTGGGCGGTGTTCCTAACTCAATCCATGTCGCAATCCATGGAAAAACTCTCATCTACCTTGATTCAGGCACTGCAGAGCCGTCCCATACCCTCCACCTCAGTCCAGTCTGAGCTGCAGGACGACACTACGGAACATGAGAGCACTCTACCTAGGGACAATGCACGAGAGCCCATACCACCAGGGTCAGAGACAGAACGAAAAAAAGCCAATAGACAGTCTTCTCTGCCATCCACAAGGAGTTCCCATGCCTCTCCCTCCAGAGAGAGCGACCACCGGTCACCCTAGCCCAACAGGTTTTACAATATTGCATCGGACCCAGACCTAAACAATCCCTTGAACTAGACACTTTGGACACTCCAGCCATGATTGAGGACCTCATCGTGTCCGTCAATCAGACGCCTAATGTAGACGACCCTCCTTATGAAACTCTGGACCATGCCGTCTCTTTTAAAAGGGAAAAGCGTCCACACAAATATTTTGCGGACTACCCTGAATTCCAGGAGATTTTGAAGAAGCATGGGGCTCGTCCAGACAAAAGATTCGGCAACCACAAGGCAATCGAAGCTCGCTACCCATTTCCCCAGGCGCTAGGCCAGGACTGGGCCGACTCCCCAGAGGTCGATCCTCCAGTCTCCCGTTTAGCTACAAAGACCTTACTTTCTTTGCCTGACGGTTCCTCCATTAAGGATCTAACTGACCATCAAGTTGAACAGTTGGCACGCTCAGTCTTCAAGGCGACGGGTTCGTCACTATCCCCCTCATTCACCTCTGTCTGTGTAGCCAAGACCATAGTAACCTGGGCAGGTGTTAGGTCCCCTGGCACCGCTTCCCAGCTCACCTCTCCCGGGTTGGCATCCTCTGCTCCTCTGCCGACCAGGCATCCGGCGTCCAGGCGTACTGTGTCTCGGAGACGTCGCCGAGTTCCCTTCCTGTCAGCTGACCATCGGGCTCACACATGAGCACATTACAATTGTCGTGTTCATGTGACCAGCAGTGCACTAGGTGCACTCCTCCCCTTTGACTCAAGGGTCGGCACGGTCCAACCTGACACTCCCTTGACCAATAGCTGCTCTTCCTCTGGTATATCAGGCCACCTCCATTGATGGGAGGTGCCTGATTATTAAGTTAGTTTGCTTCTGCCTTGCTGACTGTTGGTCTTCCTTGTACCCTCTTACCTGGAACCCTAGCTGTGCTCTTCCCCAGTAGCACCATTCCTGCTCGCCTAGCCTTGTACCATTACCCGGAATCCTTAGCTGTGCCGTAGCGTAGGCTAACCTTACGAGCAACCCCCCTGGTACTAGCAGCCGTGGTATTTAGACCCCCTGGGCTTGCCCTTGACAATCCCTGTATAGGGGTTGGTTAAACTAGGTCAGCTCACCCAGGGGAGTTCGGTACCACGGCCCAGTGGGTCCACTCTAGGGCGCCTTCCCCCGGAAGCGTGACAGAATAATCAGGCCATGGATCCCGCTGGTACCTTGTTCTCAGTGCAAAAGGAGCTGGCTTGTATTCGGGAAAGTCGGAGTCGTATAGCGGTTTGTCTTCATTCCATGGATAACCGGTTAGCCTCCCTGCAAACCTCTGACCTGGCATCCGCCACCCAGCCTGCGAGCCTACAGCAGGAGCTGGCAGCACAACGAGACATGCAGTCTTGCAGGCTGTTGTACATATCCTCTGTGGACGATCATCTGGACTCTGTGCATTCTGCAACAACGGCCTCGGCTCAGGCTGCATCCTATGAGCGGTCCCCGGATGGCATCTCGAACCCTCCGTCTCGCCTTGGGAGACCACCTAGAAACAGCGGAGACGCCAAGATGTGCCGCGGCTTCCTCAACCAGTGTCGCTTACACTTTGAACTACTGCCACAGCACCCCACTGATCAGGCCAAGGAGGCTTTCGTGGTGTCCCACCTGGAGGGCGAGGCTCTGGCATGGGTTAACCCTCTATGGGAGCGTGATGACCCAGCGGTCTCCCACTTGTCGACCTTTCTGGAGACATTCCAGAGTGTCTTCGATGAACCCGCTCGGGTCGCATCTGCTACAGAGTCACTCTTCAACCTCCGTCAAGGGACGGTCACCGTTGGGCAATACTCCATTCGTTTCTGCATCCTCTCCTCCGAGGTGAGATGGAATAATGAAGCGTTGACCAGAGCTTTCTGGTGTGGCCTGTCCGGCAGGATAAAGGAAGAGCTCGCGGGTTCCGATATCCCAGACAAGCTGGAGGACTTGATCTCACTAGCCACTCGCATCGACTTGCGTTTCCAAGAGCGCTCCCGTGAAACCACCAGGGAGAGGAGATCCGTCCGGTGCCGATATTGTCCTGAAAGACCAGGAGAAGTCCTCGGTCTAGGTCACGTAAGAGAGTCCGTTCTAGGTGAAAGCGATGCCTCTCAACCCCTCACCCTGCCCATGCAGGTGATGCGTCCACAGAGACACTTTTTTGAGGTAGCCTACGTGGATTCTGGGCAGCAGGCAATTTCATTCCGCAAGAGGCGGTGACTCGACTTGGAATCTCTGTAATACCTCTGGTGACGCCTCAAGTGATTGCATCGGTGGATGGCAGACCGCTGCAGGAGATCGTCACCAAAGTGACAGAGGAGGTAGAGGTGCAGATCGGGGCTCTACACGAAAAGATTGCCTTCTACGTCATGCCTGGTCTCTCCCATGCCCTGCTCCTCGAGCTTCCCTGGCTTCGGGTTCATGAACCTGTTCTGGACTGGCGCTCTCTGCCATGAGAGATGCCTGAAGTCTGTTCTGCCACCCGATTCCCCGCAACCGGCTTCTGTTCTTCCTGGTTTACCAACTGCCCATTGGCAGTACGCGGATGTCTTCAACATAATGGAGGCAGAGGTCCTCCCGCCTCATCGGCCGTATGATTGCCCTATTGATCTAGTTCCTGGTGCTACTCCACTCAAAGGACGAATCTACCCGTTGTCTGCAGCTGAGTCACAAGTCATGTATGAGTACATCACGGACAGCTTGGCTAGGGGCTTCATTTGAAAATCCACGTTCCCTGCTGGCACTGGGTTTTTCTTTGTGAAGAAGAAGGAAGGTACCCTTCAACCATGCATAGATTACTGAGGCTTGAATGCCATCACCGATCAGAACAAATACCCCCTGCCGCTGATTCCAGAGCTCTTTGACAGGCTCAAAGGAGCTCGCATCTTCACGAAATTAGACCTCCGAGGAGCATACAACCTGGTTCGCATACGTGCCTGAGACAAATGGAAGACGGCTTTCAACACCAGGGACAGCCATTATGAGTATTTGGTCATGCCCTACGGGTTGTGTAACGCTCCCGCAGTGTTTCAGGAGTTCGTCAATGACATCTTTCGTGATCTGTTGTACACGTGTGTGGTGGTATATCTGGACGATATCCTCATCTCCCCGGATTTGTCGTCTCATAGACGGCAAGTCCTCCTGCGACTGAGGAGGAATCGGTTGTATGCCAAGATGGAGAAATGTGTCTTTGAGCAGACCTCATTACCCTTTCTCGGATACATCATCTCTGACTCCGGATTACGGATGGATCCTGAGAAGCTCTCTGCCGTGCTGAAGTGGCCCCGTCTTGTGGAGACTAAGGCTATTCAGCGGTTCCTTGGTTTTGCAAATTATTACAGGCAATTCATTCCCCATTTCTCGTCCTTGATCAAGCCCATCACGGCTCTCATCTGTAAGGGAGAAAAAGCTTGCAACTGGACCCCAGAGGCCAAGAACGCCTTTTCCACCTTAAAGCGCTACTTCTCTGAGGCTCCTGCCTTGCACTGACCAGAGGTAAACAGACAGTTCATTGTAGAGGTAGATGCCTCCTCCATAGGAGCGGGGGCTGTCCTCTCCCAGAAATCTTCTTCAGGTCGGTTAGTCACCTGCGGGTTTTTCTCCAAAGCATTTACCTCATCGGAGTGCAACTACTCTATTGGGGATCGTGAATTGCTGGCCATCAAATTGGCATTGGAGGAGTGGCGACACCTCCTCGAGGGTGCCGTTCATCCGTTCATTATCTTTACAGACCACAAGAACCTGGCTTATCTCCAGTCTGCCCAGAGTCTCAACCCCCGGCAGTTCCGGTGGTCCCTGTTCTTTGCCCGTTTCAACTTTGAACTGCACTTCTGGCCTGGCAGAAAAAATGTCAAGGCCGATGCTCTGTCAAGGTCCTTCCAGCAGTCGGATTTGGAAGAGGAGACCTTCCATATCATCGATCCTACCAAGATAATCACCGTGGCTCCCTTATGTGTAGTTGGACTTCCGTCAGGGAAGACCTTTGTAGCACAGGATTAGAAGAGGGCGGTCCTGGCATGGGGACACTCGTCGAGAATTGCCGGTCATGTAGGAGTTAAGAAGTCTCTCTCTTTGATCTCTCGTTACTATTGGTGGCCTACTATCCGTCAAGACGTCCACGACTTTGTTGCTTCATGTCCTTCCTGTGCTAGAAATAAGGTGTCCAGAGATTTACCTGCTGGACATCTACTGTCTCTCCCGGTCCCATCGGCTCCTTGGCAACACATAGCTATGGATTTCATTACAGATCTACCCTGCTCCTCCGGCTGTACTGTCATATGGGTAGTCGTGGATCGCTTCTCTAAAATGGCTCACTTCGTTCCTTTGCCCAGTCTACCATCCGCTCCTGAGTTAGCCAAGATATTCATCGAACAGGTCTTCCGGCTCCACGGATTTCCTCGTCATATCGTGTCTGATAGGGGAATTCAGTTCACTTCCCGGTTCTGGAGGGCGCTGTGCAAGCATATGGACATCACGTTGGACTTCTCGGCTTATCATCCGCAGGTGGAGCGCATTAACCAAGTCCTCACCACCTACCTCCGGCACTTTGCCAATGCTCATCACGATAACTGGTCCAGTCTCCTTCCTTGGGCGGAATTCGCTTACACCAATCACTCTAGTGAGTCGTCAGCTAAATCTCACTTTGTCGTGGTATTCAGGCAACATCCTGGTTTACCTCTTCCGTTCTCCTCAGCGTCCGGCAACCCGGCGGCCGATGCATTGTCCATCGACTTTACCACGATCTGGAGTGAGACCAGAGACGCCCTTACACTAGCCTCCGGCAGGATGAAGTGACATGCCGATAAAAGACGCTTAGATGCACCGTCTTGTCTCCCGGGCGATAAAGTGTGGCTTTCTTCCAGGTGCCGTCCTTCAAGTTAGGGCCACGTTATATCGGTTCTTTCAAAGTACTTGGATGCATCAACAACTTTGCCTACAAGTTGAGACTGCCTGCCTCACTTCGCATCCCCAATTCCATTCATATCTCGTTGAAAACGGTGGTGCTTAATCGTTTCCATCCATCCTCCGACACTGTGCCACGGCCTCTCAGCTCCGAGAATGTCTATGAGGTCAGGGACATCCTTGCCATGAAGAAGAGTAGAGGCAAGACCCTCTTCTTGATTGACTGGGTTGGCTTCAGTCCTGAGGAGAGGACCTGGGGAGCCACGGGAGAACATTGATGCGCCACGCATTCTGGCGAGCTTCTTCCGCGCGCCTTCGGAGGGGGAGGCGTGAGGGAGGGGGTACTGTTAGGTCCCCTGGCACCGCTCCCCAGCTCACCTCTCCCGGGTCAGCATCCTCTGCTCCTCTGCCGTCTGGGCATCCGACGTCCAGGCGTACTGTGTCTCATAGCCGTAGCCTGGTTCCCTTCCTGTCAGCTGACCACTGGGCTCACAGATGAGCACATTACAATGGTCGTATTCATGTGACCAATCAGCCGTGCACTAGGTGTACTCCTCCCCTGTGACTCTAGGGGCCGGCATGGTCCAACCTGACACTCCCCTTGACCAATAGTTGCTCTTCCTCTGGTATATCAGGCCACCTCCACTGATGGGAGGTGCCTGATTATTAAGTTAGTTTGCTTCTGCCTTGCTAACTGTTCATCAGGCCTTCCTTGTACCCTGTCACCTGGAACCCTAGCTGTGCTCTTCCCCGGTAGCACCAGTCTTGCTCGCCTAGCCTTGTACCGTTACCCGGAATCCTTAGCTGTGCCGTACCATAGGCTAACCTTACGAGCCGCCCCCTCGTACTAGCAGCCGTGGTATTTAGACCCCCCTAGGCTTGCCCCTGACAATCCCTGTATAGGGGTTGGTTAAACTAGGTCAGCTCACCCAGGGGAGTTCGGTACCATGGCCCAGTGGGTCCACTCTAGGGCGCCTTCCCCCGGAAGCGTGAGAGCAGGTACTCTACACTCAGTCCTGCGTGATACTGATCTTTCCCCCGAGCTAGCAGACCTAGCGGCCCAGATCTCGGTAGTTGGAGAATATCTAATTCATGCATCTCTGGACACGGCAAACTGGGCCACAGTGGCAGCTTCAAATGCCATCACCATTTGCAGAGCGCTTTTGCTCCGCGAATGGAGAGCTGACTCCGCCTCAAAGAAGTCGCTAACCAGTCTTCCCTACCTTAGCAGTCGTCTCTTCGGAGAAAAACTAGGCAAATTAATTTCAGACGCCACGGGGGGCAAGAAAACCTCTCTCCCGCAACACCTCTTCACCCGACGGCAGTAAACGCGTTTCCGTTCCTTTCGGAACTCGTTTGGCTGGTCGACTTCCTGCCCGTCGCAGAACGTTAACCATTCTCCACGCAGAGCCAGGGGTCAACAGTCCTCACAGAAAGCAAGCTCGTCCTGGCAGTCTCGTTCAAGACAATCCAAACCTAAGGGATCTAGATCCCATAGGTTCTCCTCCTCCTGACTCACTTTCATCCACGGAAGACACCTCCCAAGTAGGCGGCCGACTCTCCCGCTTTCGAGACGTTTGGCTTTCTGTCACAGAAGACAAATGGGTCAGGGAAGTGGTGTCTTCCGGCTACAACATAGAATTTCTAACCCACCCTCCCAACAGGTTCTTTCCATCTCTGCCCCCGCGGCCTCCAGAAAAGGTTTGCACCTTCTTCCAGGCAGTTGACTCTCTCCTTCAGGTGGGAGTTATCATCCCCAGTCCACGACAAGAACGCTTCAAAGGATTTTACTCCAACCTTTTTGTAGTCCCCAAGAAGGATGGATCAGTGCGTCCTATCTTAGACCTAAAGCGCCTAAACAGGTTTGTTCCTCTCCGTCACTTCCGCTCTGCTCAATCATTCGTCCATGGAGAAAGGAGACTTTCTAGCTTCCATAGACATACAAGACGTATACCTGCACATCCCAATCTCTCAAGCACATTAACGTTACCTACGCTTTGCTATTCATGAGGACCATTTTCAGTTCGCAGCCTTACCCTTCAGACTCGCTAAGGCTCCAAGGGTTTTCATAAAGGTCATGGCGGCCGTCATGATAATCCTTCATTCCCGGGGCGTTGTCGTTCTACCCTATCTAGACGACCTCCTCATCAAGGCTCCTTCTTTCAAGGACTGCGAAGAAAGTGTTCACATCACAATAGACACCCTTACTCACCTGGGGTGGTTGGTGAACTTACCGAAATCTTCCCTGATTCCCAGCCAATCAATCACATTCCTAGGGATGATCTTCAATACCTCCCGCGGATTGGTTCTTCTTCCCCAAGACAAGCCTCATGCTCTGCGTCAGGGTGTCCGGACCCTCCTTTGCCCCTCACCTCACTCTATCAGGTTCGGGATGAGAGTCCTCGGCAGGGTGGTGGCGGCGATAGAAGCAGTACCCTTTGCCCAGTTACATCTCAGACCCTTCCAAATGATTCTGCTCTCTGCATGGGACAGGACCCAATTCACGCTGGACAGATCCTTTTAGTTGCCCTCGGCAACTAAACATTCTCTCCGCTTGTGGCTGAGACCAATCAACCTCTCTCAGGGGAGATCCTTTCTTCCGGCTCAGTGGAGAGGTACTCACAACAGATGCCAGCCTAATAGGCTGGGAAACGATGTGCCGTAACCATATAGCACAGGCATCCACTCTACCCATCAATCTTCTTTAGATTCGAGCTATACTCTTAGCTATAGAATCCTTTGACAATCTGTTAGCGGGCTGTGACATCTGGATCCAGTCCGACAATGCCACAGCAGTGGCATATGTCAATCATCAGGGAGGGACCCGCAGCCGACAAGCGCTGCGCAAGACAAAACCCATTATCCGCTGGGCAGAGTCGACCCGGTTAGTGCTATAAGCAGTACGCATTCCGGGCGTCGACAACTGGGCGGCGGATTTCCTTAGCCGTCAAGGCATAGCGTCAGGGAGTGGGCCCTGCATCCGGAGGTGTTCCAGCAGATATGCCATCGCTGGGGGGCACCAGATGTGGATCTCATGGTCTCACGCCTGAACGCCAAGATGCCTCAGTTCATGGCTCGATCCCACGATCCGCGGTCAATAAGAGTGGACGCACTAGTCCAATCCTGGACTCAGTTTCGCATTCTCTACATCTTTCAACCGCTACCTCTCTCACCCAGAGTAATACGAAAAATCAAATCAGAAGGCGTTCGAGTCATCCTCGTGGCGCCGGACTGGCCTAGGCGCCCCTGGTATGCTGACCTCGTTCGGCTTGTCGTTGACACCCCTTGGCGACTCCTAAACCGTCCGGATCTTCTCAACTAGGGTCCAATATCCCACCAGAATCCATCAGCCCTGAATTTGACGGTGTGGCCGTTGAGACCTGGGTGTTAACTCAGGCTTCTCCCCAGATGTCATCAAGACCATGATCAGAGCGAGAGAACCCACTTCCGCTCGCATATACTACCGCACTTAGAAGATTTTCTTCGACTCGTGCACTGCACAAAACCGATCACCACTTCGTTTTTCCCTCCCGGCCATTCTGAGTTTTCTTCAGTTATGCTTAGACGCTGGCCTCTCGCTTGGATTCCTTAAGGGCCAAATCTCTGCAATGTCAGTGCTGTTCCAGCGACGCCTGGCGGTTAAGCCTCAGGTTAAGACCTTTATTCAGGGGGTTTCCCACCTCGTTCCCCCCTACAGGTGACAATTGGAAACTTGGGACCTTAATATGGTCCTGGACGCTCTTCAGAAACCCCGCTTTGAGACCCTCAAAGAGGTCTCGCTCTGTCTTCTTTCCCAGAAGTTGTTTTTCTTGTGGCAATAACTTCCATTCGTCACGTCTCTGAACTCGCTGCACTCTCCTGCAAGGCTCCTTTTCTGTTTTTTCACCAGGATAAGGTAGTGCTCCGGCCGGAACCGTCGTTCCTACCAAAGGTGGTTTCCTCATTCCACCTGAATGAGGAGATATCTCTCCCTTTATTTTGCCTGGCTCCGGTGCACCTTGTGTGGAAAAGGCTCTGCACACACTGGATCTAGTTCGAGCCCTTCGATGATACGTTTCTAGGACGGCGGCCTTCAGGAAGTCTTATTCTCTTTTCATTCTTCCGGAGGGTCACTGTAAGGGCATGGCGACATCCAAAGCCACCTTTGCCAGATGGATCAAATCAACTATTCAAGAAGTATATCAGTTGAGGAAACGTGCCTATTCCAGCTGGCTTAAAGGCACATTCCACTCGTTCCGTTGGGGCATTCTGGGCCATTCGACACCAGGCTTCTGCAGAGCAGGTGTGCAAAGCGGCTACCTGGCCCAGTTTTCACACCTTTGTGAAGCACTACAAAGTTCATACCCAGTCATCGGCAGATGCGAGTCTGGGTAGACGTGTCCTGCAGGCGGCTGTAGCCCACCTGTAGGGTGCATGTCTTGCAGAGACTATAACTTTAATCTGTACCCACCCAGGGACTGCTTTAGGACGTCCTACGGTCCTGTGTCCTCCAATGAGGCGGTGGAGAAAAGGAGATTTTTGTGTACTCACTGTAAAATCCTTTTCTCTGAGCCTCTAACTGGGGGACACAGCATCCAACCTGTTGCCCATTGCTGGCCATTTGATGTTCTTATTGTTCGTTGAGTTCTTTAAGGTTGGCCTTCTTACAGGCCTGCATTTTCTTTCTCCTACTGCTTGTCACAAAACTGGTTCGGCTAGTACCAGCCAGGGTGTATATACTGCAGGGGAGGAGCTTCTCTGTATTTTTCAGATTCTGCTTAGTGTTGCCTCCTAGTGGACTGCAGCATAACACCCACGGTCCTGTGTCCCCCAATTAGAGGCTCAGAGAAAAGGATTTTACAGTGAGAACACAAAAATCTCCTTTTTTTGGTTGCTGCAACATTGCAATAAAATGCAACAGGCAATCAAAACATCAAATCTACCCAAAAATTGTATCATTAGAAACGTCAGCTCAAGCCGCAAAAAATAATCTATCACGCAGCCCTAGATCTCGAACAATGAGAACGCTAGGGGTCACGGAATGTGGTGCCAAAAGCGCAATTCTTTTTCTTGAAAAATTTCAGAATTTTTTTCACCACTTAGATAAAAGTATATATGTTTAGTATGTATGAACTTGTACCAACCCGAGGCATAATACTGACATGTTGGAATTACCATATAGTGAACATACTGAATAAAAGAAACCAATTGTGTAATTTCACTTTTTTTTTGCAATGTTACTTGCAATTTTTCCCCGTTTTACAGTACACTATATGGTAAAAATCACAAATCACAGCTAGAGCTCTCAGTCAGTCATTCCTAAGCACTATTGGGCTACTCACTAGAGAAGGATCACATTCTGGGTTTCACTGTAGGCCTATAATAGGTGGATGAAGATTTAAAATCTTTGGTTATCTCCCATCCACCCAAATTAATCTTTGTGGTGTAGAAGTCACATGAAGCTGCAATCTCCCTTATTAGGCCCTATTCAGTTCACTACAGATATCTGGCGCTTATGCGCAAATAGATTTGGGTTACGGTCTCTAAACTCTCCAGTGCCATAATTCATTTATCAACCCATGATTTTGAATAGCTTGGAATCTCCTATGAGTCATCAATGGATTGCAGCGGGGTTGTTTAGAATTGCTGATTTGGTGAATAAAGACGCCATGGAAATTTTCACCTTTAATTTATTAATGCTAAGTTCCCCATAACTACGGTAATTGTAAATTTTTTCAATATACTGTATGTATCAAACATCTAGCATTATCTCTGTTTGGTTCCATGGGAGTCTCAGCCATCAGAATTTGAGAGAGTGTGCAGGAGAGGACCTTCAACTAAGGGTGTGATTTTATAAGATGTTGAGCACCTATTTGTGGGCATCCCAGAATAAGCATTATTTGCATTATTTTATGATAAAATGGGAATTTTTCCTGAGAAGAGAATTGTCCCCTCAGATCTGACAGTTCATCTGGAGTAAGGTGGTGAAAACTTAAATTTGCATATTGGATAACGAGAAGTACCGTATATACTCGTGTATAAGCCGACCCGTGTATAAGCCGACCCCCCTACTTTTGACCCCAAAACCTGGGAAAACCTATTGACTCGTGTATAAGCCGAGGGTGGACCCCAGCACAGGTATACAGCCCCCAGCAGTGTGGTATACAGGCCTCCCCAGTGGTAGTATACAGCATCCCCCCCAGTGGTAGTATACAGCAGCCTCCCCAGTGGTAGTATACAGCATCCCCCCCAGTGGTATATACAGCATCCCTAAAGGTATAAACAGCAGGCCCCAGAGGCATATACAGCAGGCCCGAGAGGCATATACAGCAGGCCCCAGAGGCATATACAGCAGGCCCCAGAGGCATATACAGCAGGCTCCAGAGGCATATACAGCAGGCCCCAGAGGCATATACAGCAGGCCCCAGGGTATATACAGCAGGCCCCAGAGTATATACAGCAGGCCCCAGAGGTATACAGCAGGCCACAGAGTATATACAGCAGGCCACAGAGTATATACAGCAGGCCCCAGAGTATATACAGCAGGCCCCAGAGTATATACAGCAGGCCCCAGAGTATATACAGCAGGCCCCAGAGGTATACAGCAGGCCCCAGAGGTATACAGCAGGCCCCAGGGTATATACAGCAGGCCCCAGAGGTATACAGCAGGCCCCAGAGGTATACAGCAGGCCCAAGAGGTATACAGCAGGCCCCATGGTATATACAGCAGGCCCCAGGGTATATACAGCAGGCCCCAGAGGTATACAGCAGGCCCCAGAGGTATACAGCAGGCCCCAGAGGTATACAGCAGGCCCCAGAGTTATACAGCAGGCCCCAGGGTATATACAGCAGGCCCCAGAGGTATACAGCAGGCCCCAGAGGTATACAGCAGGCCCCAGAGGTATACAGCAGGCCCCAGAGTTATACAGCAGGCCCCAGGGTATAGACAGCAGGCCCCAGAGGTATACAGCAGGCCCCATAGGTATACAGCAGGCCCCAGAGGTATACAGCAGGCCCCAGAGGTATACAGCAGGCCCCAGAGGTATACAGCAGGCCCCAGGGTATATACAGCAGGCCCCAGAGGTATACAGCAGGCCCCAGGGTATATACAGCAGGCCCCAGAGGTATACAGCAGGCCCCAGAGGTATACAGCAGGCCCCAGAGGTATATAGCAGGCCCCAGAGGTATACAGCAGGCCCCAGAGGTATACAGCAGGCCCCAGGGTATATACAGCAGGCCCCAGGGTATATACAGCTGGCCCCAGGGTATATACAGCTGGCCCCAGGGGTATACAGCTGGCCCCAAGGTGTATACAGGCAGCCCCCCAGTGGCACTAGCCCCCCCATCATGGAAAGAGCCCGCCACACTGTGCAGAGCCCCCCCCCCCCCCGCTGTATTAACTTACCATCCAGCGTCTTCATCACCGCGGGCTGTCGCGTCCTTCCTCCCGCGCTGTCTTCCCGGTCTCATGTGACCCGGCGGTCGCTGTGGAATGACGTCATCGCGCCGGGTCACGTGAGACCGGGATGACAGCGCGCAGGACCCGCGGCGAACACACTGGATGGTAAAGCATCGGGGGGGGGTTCTGCCAAGTGTGGGGGCTCTTTCCATGATGGGGGGGGCTAGTGCCACTGGGGGCTGCCTGTATACACTGGGGGGGCTGTATGCACGGCTCCCCCTGCCGCTGTGATGGGCGGGGGGAGCCGTGCATATCTAGTGAGCGGCCCCACGTGACGGGCCGCTCAGTCATCAGCCTCCCCCCGCCTCCTCCAGCCTCCCCAGCACCTGGACACAGCCCCCACCACATATATTACCGTATTGACCCGTGTATAAGCCGAGGGGGTGACTTTTCAGCCCAATTTTTGGGCTGAAAAACTCGGCTTATACACGAGTTTATACGGTAATACAAAATGTTTTGGAATCACACACTAGATCTTTTCCATAAACTAACTTAATTCCCTGTTTCCAGATGTCTGCTGGTTCTCTTGTTACCTTGTCAGGTTCACTAACTCCTATCTTCTGATCTTGTGCTAGAATTCTTGGGTTCTGGCTTTCAGTTAAGTCCCTGATCCAGAAGGAACTATAAACTGAATTATCATTAGACCCCTTGATCTGTATTCTTAATGTCTCTCTCTGAGGGATGGCTAAAAGCTCTATTAGACGGCTCCTCCATAAGTAAACTGCAGCTAGGTGCCTGAACCCGCTCTCATAGAAAAAGATTACTCCCTTCTGTTCAAGACCTCACTAAAAGAATCTTTGATGTTCGGAGGATTGAATATTTGACACCTACTCTGAATGCAGAAGTAGATTTATTTAAGTCTATCTGGGCCCAATATAATGGCTAGTCTTTTTACACACCTCCCTTACCCTCATATTACCTGTCTGTGTATTTAGTCTTTTGTCTGTCCTTTGTTTTGTTTTGTATAGGTATGGATGCGAGGGTAGCATAATTAAGAAACAAGTAAAATTTCTAATTTCTGAGGGTAAATTTATTATTTTGGTTGTATTAAATTGGCTTGCTACACCTGGCCTTTGTACACCTTATAAAACTTTAATAAAAATTACAGTTATATACATACATGTAGATGTAAAAACCAATGCTTACAGTACCAGTCATTGATGACACTTTACAAATCTCAATCACTTGCTGCACTAGAATAAATATGCCAGCAAATATTTTTACATTTGTAGCATGTCAATTCTTGATGTGGATTTAATCTCTTTGAATTTTAGGAGTGAAATCCCTAGGGTGCTTTCACATCAGCGTTTTTCGTAATTCGCGGCAGATGCGGTGAAAAAAACGCATCTGCCGCGTTTGCCGCATAACCATTCCACTTGCGGCACGGTTGCGGTTTTTCCCATAGGAAGTATAGGGGGACTTGCGGCAGATGCGGCAAGTGCGGTTTTGCACTTGCGGCAGGTGCGGCAGCGAAAAAAACCGCGGTCAGCCGCGGTTTTTTTCGCTGCCGCACCTGCCGCAAGTGCAAAACCGCACTTGCCGCATCTGCCGCAAGTCCCCTATACTTCCTATGGGAAAAACCGCAACCGTGCCGCAAGTGGAACGGTTATGCGGCAAACGCGGCAGATGCGTTTTTTTCACCGCATCTGCCGTGAATTACGAAAAACGCTGATGTGAAAGGGCCCTAAGGCCCCTTTCACATCAGCAGTAATCGCTGATCGTGGCAGTTGCGGTGAAAAAAACGCAACTGCCGCGGTTACCGCATAACGGCCGCACTTGCTGTTCACTTGCGGCAAACCCCATGCAATGTCTATGGGGCTTGCGGCAGGTGCGGTATAGTTGCGGTTTCGGCACTTGCGGCAGATTCGGCCGCGAAAAAAACGCGATCAGCCGCGTTTTTTTCGCAGCCGCATCTGCCGCTAGTGCCAAAACCGCACTTGCAGCACCTGCTGCACACTTACCGCTAGGCCCATAGACATTGCATGGGGCTTACCGCAAGTGAACCGCAAGTGTGGCCGTTATGCAGTAACCGCGGCAGTTGCAGTTTTTTTCACCGCAACTGCTACGATCAGCGATTACCGCTGATGTGAAAGGGGCCTAACCTCCATCAAAATCCTCATGTTACACGTTGAGATTTTGCTATGATTTTGCAGCAATACTTACAGGCAGATTTGTGGTGGAAATATCCAACACATATAGTTTGACCAGTATTCAAGTCCTTTGCTTTTATAATATACAGTAAATTCCTTTCTAATAATTACTATTAATTGCTTACAGTAAAAGTATTATCCCTTTACTGTTGTTTTATAGAGTGTTTACTCATCCATGCATTTCTGCTCATTTGGATAATCATAAGGTAAGTAATCAAAATGTTTTTGTTTGTTTTTTAAATTCTTGTTATTGTTGCTTTACATGTTTTTTTGGAGACTAGATGGGGGCCCGATGCTGTTGTATCAGGAGGGAAGTGATGTCACAGTATGGGCACAGCACATCTCTTGTGCTTTCTCCTTTGAGCTGTCTTCATTCTGTGTGCTCTTTTCCCTGTATGCAGTCTCTCTCCCCCCTATGCTTTTTCCTTTGACCTCTCTCCCCCCTGCGTGCCCTCTCATTCCCCTGTGTGCTCGCTCCCTGTACACTTGCTCTTCCCCCTTTGAGCTCGTCCCTGCCTCTGAGCCATCACCCCTCCTTTATGCACTCTCTCTGCCTCCCTGTGCACTCTCTCTGCCCCTCTATGCGCTCTCTCTGACCCCATGTATGCTCTGTTCCCCCATGTGCACTCTCTCTGTCCCCTGTGTTCACGCCCCCCTCTACTTTGTCTCTCCCATTTGTGCACTCTCCCTTCTGTGGTGTCCAAAGATGGCTGCAGCGTGAGTACGTGCGCATGCGCGCACCAGGTCACTAATTGGGCATGTGTCCAAAGATCCACTTACTTCTCATTAGAGCCGGGCACCGCTACAATCCTTGGCAACTTCTGAGACTGCACTGCTTTGGGAGACGCTGAGTCACTGTAAACAGCCTGTCACATAGCCCGTCGGATTTACTTGCCGGTGTCCTCTGAAACCTCGTGATGCACCTCAGGTCACATGGGTCCCGTAGTCATAGTAACAAAAAACGCGGCAGCACTAACCGATCACAGAAGAATTCCTTTTTTATTCAATTTCACACAAATGTGCTTACATGGTGGTGCAGCAGTGGTGCGGGGGGAGGATGGGGGGTCCTCAAACAACGGACTGTTTCACGCCTCCTCTCGGCGCTTCAACAGGTTACAACACCTGGTGTCCAAAGATGGCCACTGCCTCAGTAACTGGACATGTGCGGCGGGCACGTGCATGCACACTCACTGTGGCCGCGTTGTATGCATCGGTATGTTCGTCAATGGCGGTGAGAAGCGGCGGGAGTAACAGCGACGATGTGTACGCCGGTTTTGGGTGGTGGCAGGTGCAGGTGTCAATACTGTGCAATGAGTCAGTAGTGCCAATGCACACCCATCACTTGCGCATGATAGACTGACATCGGGACGGAAGTGGGTGACAGACAGGTCAGGACAATTATGTAAGTAGACAAGAATGTTTGTAGCCTTTAACCTCCCTGGCGGTATGATTATGTCAGGAATTTTGTGCTAAAAGCGGTACCATTTTTTTGCATGGAAATTTGGTGTTATGTACTGTCGGCCTGCAATTCTTAGTAATTACCTGATCAAAGAAGACTCTAGTAGACCTCTCAGATGTGATAAAGTTTGAAACATAAAATCATGAATTATAATTAAATAAATAATATAATTTTATTCAATAATCAATAATCTTATGCCTGGCGGTATGATTATGTCTGGAATTTTGTACTAAGGGTACTTTCACACTAGCGTTTTTTTGAAATTGCGGCAGATGCGGTGAAAAAAACCAATCTGCCGCGATTGCCGCATAGCCGCCGCATAACCGCTGCACTTGCGGCGCGGTTGCGGTAATCGCCATAGTAAGTATAGGGGGACGTGCGGCAAGTGCGGTTTTGCACTTGCGGCAGGTGCGGCTGCGAAAAAAACCGCGGTCAGCCGCTATGCGGCAATCGCAGCAGATGCGGTTTTTTCACCGCATCTGCCGCGACCGCGGGTAAGCCCGAGCTTGACTCGGGGTTACCGCTTCTGGCAGTGAATGTTAACCCCGAGTCAGGCTCGGGAATACCGCTAGGAAGGTTAAAGGGAGTCTGTCAAATACTTGCAGTCCAATCTGTGGACTACATGTTATAGAGAGGGAGAAACTGAGCAGATTATGTAGCTTTGTTGGAAAAGATTCAGTAAAATTTGTATTTAACTGAGTGGTCCTACTCAGTGATTGAGAGCTGTCCCTACAAGCACAGTCACTGGTAGGACTGCCCACTGGGCTCTTGTATACAAACACCAGATACTTCAGTACACACATGCCCCGATTCATTTGATTTTCTGGTGCTTCATTTTGGTTTTTGCAAGCATCTCGGCATGCTCCCATGTTATTAACTTCCTAGGCTTATTTAAGGTCTCCCAAGTCTCACACCAACGTCTTGGTGTTGCTCTAAGGGTATGTGCACATTAGTCGTTTTGTGGGCTGTTTTTGAACGTTTTCCGTCGGCGGTTTCCGCTGAGTTTTATGTTAATTTATGTTAATCCTAGCCACCGGTTGGATTAACATGCTAGTCAATGGAGTTTAGAAAACGCTGTCTACATTAGAACGATTTTTGTCTTGACGATTTCAGTTTATTCACCGGTTTTCCACCGGTTGTCAAAGACAGAGCAAGCGACTTCTTTTCAGCGTTTTTCCAGCGGGTCCAGCTGAACAAGTGCACCAAAGACCAGTCTGGAAATCGCTAAGAAAAACGCCGGGGTAATCGCCAAGAACACTCTGTCCAAACGCTAGTAACCCGATCGCAAATCGTTAGCAAAACGCTAACAAAACCAGGGACACTGGCGAGTTCAGAAAACTCAGTTCTGCCATTCTCCACCGGTTCCCGGTCGTTCTGCAAAGATGCAGAAACGACTGATGTGCACATACCCTAAGACTTGCTAGTAACTCTTTTAGTTGTATGTGCGCAGTTCTAGTCCACAGTCATTAGGACGTCTCCTAGCTGTCTGTGGTTCTATTAGTTACTTGTCTTTGGTTTCCAGTATCCTTTCTACCTGTGAGTGCAGTACCTCACCTTTTTGTCCGCGGTTTTCAGAAACCTCTTTATCTTTGAGTGGAGTACCTCATCTACTTGTCTGCAGTTTTCAGCAACTTGCTCATCTACATGTCTGTGGTTCTCAGTATAGCAATTTGCCTGCAGTTTCCGGGACATCTTCCTTGCTTGTATGTGACTTTCTTGTTTCTCTGGAGCTTTGTCTGCTGTTTGTGGTCTTCTACGGCCCCTTCTGTGTGTCCACTTGCGGTTTTCAGGACATATTCCTGGCTGTGAGCAGCTTCCATGGTATTAGACTAACTTGTTATTCCGAAGTTTTGTCTGCTATCTGTCTGTATATCCATAACGCCATCTCCTGCCCAAAGTCTCAGTTCAGTAACTCTCCAATTTGCCCGAGGTCTTCAGAAAACCTGCTATTTGTCAGAGTTCGTAAGTAACCTCTATCTGTTGGAGGTCTTCTATAATTTTGCAACTTGCGTGCTGTCTCCAGGTACCCTGCTACCTGCCTGCAGTCTCCAGGGACTCTGCTACCTGTTGTTATACACGTCGCAATGCTGGCACCTCTTTAACAAGGAGAATGGCGTCTGTGGTGTACTCACCTGTCCAGCAGTTCTGTTAGCTGTTTCTTCCTCCTAGGTCCTGCACACGACGCACAGGTTTCCTGGGAGTGAGCCTAGATGACGCATGCAGCACGACCATGCTTCTTAAAGGGTCGGTGCATCCTACCCAGAAATGCTTCTCAACCTATGGATGAGAAGCACAGAATATTTAAGGTGCATTCTCCATTTAAAAGGTGCCTGAACAACATGGTCTATACCTTAGAGACACGCTGTTAGTTGTCATGTCCCCCTGCTTTTTTCTGTGTCTGTACCTTGCCTGACAATTTTTTTCTGCAGTCTTGCCTTATAGTCTGCATCAGTCCTACCGAACCATCTGGACCCGCTGACTGCCACATCATCTGAATCAGTCCTGTCGCCTCATCTGCATTAGTCCTGCCATTCCACCTGGATCAGCCTGCTGCCGCACTATCTACATTCATTTCTCCCGGCTCTCCCTACCTAGAGACTGTGCCTGTCTGTAGGAGCCTTCAAGGTATGTCTCACATACTGAGATCGCTAACGAGATCGTTACTTTTGTGACGCAATAGCGATCTCAGCAACGACATCGCTACGTGCAACAGGGTGTAACGATCTGGTCCCCTGCTGCGAGATCGGCAATCGTTACACAGCCTCCTGGTTCATTTTTTGGTCGTTGCGCTCCCGCTGGGAACGCTGTATCGCTGTGTTTGACACCTTACCGACGATATCGTTGGCAACACATAATGAGATACGTAGGCGTGCACGCATGTGAGAAGGAAATACAACGACTGAACAATATCGTTGAAGAAATCGCTAGGGTGGACATATCGTTGTATAGATCGGCGTGTTTGAATACCAAGTAGCGATACCGATAATGACTCATCAGCGATCCCGGGAGCCATGTCGTTATCGGGATCGCTACTGCGGTCGTTACGTCTGACCGGGCCTTTCCCCTGGGAATTAGCTGTTGTGGTATCACGACCCCCTGGAGCGGCAACTAGCAGCTACCTACCAGCTCAGCCTATCCCAACTTCCTGTGGCTTTAGCAGAAGACTCGGTGGTCGCTCAGGCTCGCTCCTCCAGGTGACAGTGCCACCCCTGTGAGTGTTACAGTTTGCTTAGACCACGGATCCCGCTGGCACCAAAGCCGCCCAACTTACATGCTTGCGGCAGGAATACACTCGCCAATGGGAGATGTAAACCCGAATTCTGGACTCTATGCAGTACATATATACCCGCTTGTATACTCTACAAACTAACTCTTTTACCAAGGCCTAAGCTCCGGCTCTAGTTGTAACTCCACAGTCTGGGCCTTGTCTGGTTGGTCCTCCACATTAAAATGGCAACCCCAAGCAGTGCCGTGGCTTCCGCATTGCACATCAAACTTTTTCCACATCTTTTTGCATCTGATAGCTCCATGATGACCTTCCTGATGTCCGCTGTGGGAAAGAAGCAATCTGGTGGTCATAATTTGCCAGCCTTTCTAGAGGCCTTCCGCAATGTGTATGATAAGCCTGGTCGAGCCTCCTGTTCGGCATCATCTCTCCTGAGGCTTCGTATCTCACCGTTGGCCAGTATGCTGTCCTCCCAACTGGGCTGGAATAATATAGCACTTGTAGCCACTTTCTATGGTGGTTTGTTCGGAAGAATCAAGGACGAACAGTCTGTCTGAGATGTTTCTTCCACTCTGGATGACCTGGTATTCCTGGCTATCCATATTGATCTCCGGTTTCAAGAATGTTTCAGAGAGGTGAACCAAGAGAGGAGGTCCATGTGCCTGGTCCCTTCCTTTCAAAGACCTGTCATACAAGCTGCTGTACCTGTATCTATCGAGGTTGACCCTGTGGATATGGCTATATGTTTTCTGGAAGTCAGGCGCACCGAAGGTGAGTGCTTCTACTGCGGTATTCCAAAACACCAGATCCCAGCATGTCCTGTGAAGACGGAAAACTTCCAAGCCTAGGGTCCGTCTGAGAGGTCACCCTAGGTGAGAGCAAGTCCTGTTCGTTCCTGAATCTCTCAGTTTCCATATCCTGTGGTTCCGTCTGGTTCACTGAATCAGCCTTTCTGGATTTTGTCTCTTCCGTGAACTTTATGGAATAGACCGTAGTGAATCAGATTCTTATCTAGTGACTGCAAGTGCCGATCACTATCTTGTCCACAGATGGAAAACCCCATCTTGAACCAGTCCAGGTCATCACCGAGTGAGTGGGAATACCGAATTCTGAAGATCTGAGATCTCCCTCCATCTGCTTCCAGGTCTGTCTCACCCTCTGCTGCTGGTCCTTCCATAGCTTCAGATACACTAGCCTGTCTTGGATTGGAGATGAGGAGACATACTCTAATGGGGAAAGTTCTGTCACATGAAGTTTCTCATTCCTGTTTGCCCTACCCGCCCACCCAAGATGCCATCCAATCTTCTGGGCCTGCTGTCTACATACTGGTCTTATGCGGATGTTTTCGACAAGAATGAGGATGAGATTCTGCTGCCACATAGCCTGTATGATTGTCCTATTGACCTACTTCCTGGTGCCTCACTTTCCCATGGCCGTATCTACCTTCTGACCAAGGCAGAGACTCAAGTCTCAAGTTTGTATTTTATGTGTACTTAATGGTCCATTTGGCTGTTGCACCTATGCCTGTGGCCCAAGTGCCCACCCAAACATTGGGCTTAGAGGATCCACCTCATTGTGAGAGCCTGCTATATATAACAGCAAGTTTCCTTCTCTATAACATCCTGCCGCTATATCAGCTACCATTTTTACATGAAAGGTTCCCTTTAAATGCTGCCTTCAATAGTGACTTCGGCATCTAAAGAGTAAGTCTGGTGAGGGAGCTCCAATTTAATTGCCTGTTTTAATTACCTATAGTACAGACCAAATGTTTGGACACACCTTCTCATTCAAACATTTTTCTGTATTTTCATGACTATGAAAATTGTAGATTCACACTGAAGGCATCAAAACTATGAATTAACACATGTGGAATTATATACTTAACAAAAAAGTGTGACTCAACTGAAAACATGTCTTATATTCTAGGGTCTTCAAAGTAGCCACCTTTTGGTTTGATTACTGCTTTGCACACTCTTGGCATTCTCTTGATGAGCTTCAAGTGGTAGTCACCGGAAATGGTTTTCACTTCACAGATGTGCCCTGTCAGGTTTAATAAGTGGGATTTCTTGCCTTAGAAATGGGGTTGAGACCATCAGTTGTGTCCTACTGAATAGACTGTTAGAATTTGTATTATGGCAAGAAAAAAGCAGCTAAGTAAAGAAAAACAAGTGGCCATCATTACTTTAAGAAATGAAGGTCAGTCAGTCCAAAAATTGGGAAAACTTTGAAAGTGTCCCCAAGTGCAGTTGCAAAAACCATCAAGTGCTACAAAGAAACTGGCTCACATGAGGACCGCCCCAGGAAAGGAAGACCAAGAGTCACCTCTGCTGCGGAGAATAAGTTCATTCGAGTCACCAGCCTCAGAAATCACAGGTTAACAGCAGCTCAGATTAGACACCAGGTCAATGCCACACAGAGTTCTAGCACCAGACGCATCTCTACAAAAACTGTTAAGAGGAGACTTTGTGCAGGAGGTCTTCATGGTAATATAGCTGCTAGGAAACCACTGCTAAGGACAGGAAACAAGCAGAAGAGACTTGTTTGGGCTAAAGAACACAAGGAATGGGCATTAGACCAGTGGAAATCTGTGCTTTGGTCTGATGAGTCCAAATTTGAGATCTTTGGTTCCAACCACCATGTGTTTGTGCGATGCAGAAAAGGTGAACGAATGGACTCCATGCCTGGTTCCCACCGTGAAGCATGGAGGAGGAGGTGTGATGGTGTGGGGGTGCTTTGCTGCTTTGAAGCTTATCAAGATCAAGAGAATGCTAAGAGTGTGCAAAGCAATAATCAAAGCAAAATGTGGTTACTTTGAAGAACCTTGAATATAAGACATATTTTCAGTTGTTTCACACTTTTTTCTTAAGTATATAATTCCACATGTGTTAATTCATAGTTTTGATGCCTTAAGTGTGAATCTACAATTTTCATAGTCATGAAAATACAGAAAATCTTCGAAAGAGAAGGTGTGTCCAAACCTTTGGTCTGTACTGTATAGGGATGGGGTTTGGCACAGATCTTCACAGTGTGGAACAGTTGAAAAAGTGTCTACAATCTCACCGAGGACAGATAACACATGTTATAAAAAGGAGGAAATAACTTGAAGAGTAATTAATTGCACAAGGGAATCTGTCCAATATATCAGCTATTGAAGGCAAAAGTATTTTGTATAAAAGCAATTTACATACGACTTGTACTTGTAGAAATGCTCACCAAAGAGCGAAATCTGAAACTTGTAACAGATTGCAAACTACTTATCATAGTGTCTGAAAATGAATAACGACTGCAGACAACCTGCAATCTTGCACTTCCTCTTCACTGTTTATATGACAACAACCCAATATTCCCACTAGGACTAGAATCTGGCGCGTTTAAATGGTGGAAGTTAAAAGAAATCACCATGTTAATGTTGACATATGCAACAGATAAGGACTTATTATAAGTGAAAGGAGGACTTTACACTAGCCTAACAGCAGATGGCGATAGTGCGTGAAGTTCTATGTTTGCTATGTTGTTCTCTATTGCAACTGATTCTTAAGGTAGTGTCACACCAGGCGATATCGCCCGCGACATCGCCGAAAGTGACATAACAGCGTTGTCGCGGGCGATATTGCAAGTGCGTCGCGCTGTGTGACAGCGCGACGCAACTGCAAATTATCGCTGGTTGCAGGTTGACAGGTTTATGAACATGTTCATAAACCTGTCAACCAGCGATTAGGCTGGATCGCGCCGTCTGACACTGTTGGCGGCGCGATCCAGCCTATATCGCAGCGTTCCTGAGCCATCGCTCGCTGGGCTGAGCCCAGCCCAGGGAGCGATGGCTCCGCCCACATCGCCGCCGCGTCATCGGCAACGTCGTGCCGTGTGACAGCTGGCCTGCAATGTCGTAAGCGAGCGTGCACCTGCACATCGCTTCCGACATCGCAGGCCAGATCGCCTAGTGTGACACTACCTTTACTTTCGCTTTGAATGTGTTAATAGCAGGAGCACGGACTATGTGCTGTTGAGCTTAATATCTCATGTTTACACAGTAAAGAGTGTTTACTCAAAATTACCTGCTGAGTGAAGTTCTCATATACCGGTGGTGATTCTCAGAAGATACACTCTGCCTACAGTTAAAACATATATGGTCAATTGATAATAAGGTTCTTTCAAGGCAAAAATTCATACAAAAATATAGCTCACCCCTCCCAGTGAGTCTGCATTTGAACCAAGTTCTACATGTTACAAATAATTTTCCCCATAATAATCACAAAGTACCACTTTGAAAACAAATGCTTAAATAACCCAGTTGGAAGAGAATTAATTTTAAGCCTTAATTCCACTTTTAACGCACCCCAAGAAAAATAATTCCATTTCATGGAGCAATGGGATAGGGATTTCAACTACTCAATGACCTTAGAAAGATGTCAACACTGATGCAATACCTTAACAAAAGGAAGCAATCAAACCTTTTTAACAGAAACATTAATCAAAGTATTACATAGGGCATGCAATGTTCCAGCGAGACTAAAAATACTATATCTGATAAATGTGTTTTAGGTGATGAAACGTCTGGGGATATGAAACATATTTGATGGTTCTGCCCATATGTCCAGTGTCCTCTAGGTTATGTTATTTTAGGGATAAACTTACAGACAGACAAATCTAGACTCTTTCTTTGACATATGGACACCATGGATGGATTTACACCTGGATATAAACACACACATAACTCAGCCTTACATTTGTCCTCATGATCGAAATGTAAAGACATGTAACATTGTCCACTGACTAACATAATACTTTTGATAGAGTGTATATATTGATAAGTAATTCACTACGGTAAGGGTAAGTGCCAATGCTGGTATTTGGTGCAGAAATTTCCTGCAGCAAAACTGCACCCTGTGGCAGGAAAACGCACAACAAAATGTATGCTTTTTGATGTGATTTTGGTGCAGATTGCTGCCTTGCCTTTTTTCTACTACAACTCCTGGCAAAAATAATGGAATCACCTGGCTCGGAGGATGTCCATTCAGTTGTTTAATGTTGTAGAAACAAAGCAGATCTCAGACATGGCACAAAACTAAAGTAATTTCAAATGGCAACTTCATGGCTTTAAGAAACACTAAAAGAAATCAAGATAAAAAATGTGGTAGTCAGTAAGGGTACCTTTTTTCAAACCAAGCAGAGGGAAAAAATTATGGAATTACTCAATTATGAGGAAAAAATTATGGAATCACCCTGTAAATTTTAATTCCCAAAACTAACACCTGCATCAAATTAGATCTGCTCGTTAGTCTGCATCTAAAAAAGAGTGATCACACCTTGGAGAGCTGTTGCACCAAGTGGACTGACATGAATCATGGCTCCAACACGAGAGATGTCAATTGAAACAAAGGAGAGGATGATCAAACTCTTAAAAAATCAACACGCAATGTTGCAAAAGATGTTGGTTGCTCACAGTCAGCTGTGTCTAAAATCTGGACCAAACACAAACAACATGGGAAGGTTGTTAAAGGGAAACATACTGGTAGACCAAGGAACACATCAAAGCGTCAAGACTGGAAACTTAAAGCAATATGTCTCCAAAACAGGAAATACACAACAAAACAAATAAAGAATGAATGGGAGGAAACTGGAGTCAATGTTTGTGACCGAACTGTAAGAAAGTGCCTAAGGGAAATGGGATTTACATACAGAAAAGCTAAACATAAGCCATCATTAACACCTAAACAGAAAAAAACAAGATTACAATGGGCTAAGGGAAAGCAATCGTGGACTGTGGATGACTGAATGAAAGTCATATTCAGTGATGAATTGGACAAGGTGATGATGCTGTAACTTTTGTTTGGTGTCGTTCCAATAAAATTTATAAAGATGACTGCATGAAGAGAATATGCAAATTTCCACAGTCATTGATGATATGGGGCTGCATGTCAGGTAAATGCACTGGGGAGATGGCTGTCATTACATCTTCAATAAATGCCCAAGTTTACATTGATATTTTGGACAGATTTCTTATCCCATCAATTGAAAGGATGTTTAGGGATGATGAAATCATTTTTCAAGATGATAATGCATCCTGTCATAGAGCAAAAACTGTGAAAACATTCCTTAAAAGAAGACACATAAAGTCAATATCATGGCCTGCAAATAGTCCAGATCTCAATCCAATTGAAAATCTTTGGTGGGAGTTGAAGAAAATGGTCCATGACAAGGCTCCAACCTGCAAAGCTGATCTGGCAACAGTAATCAGAGAAAGTTGGAGCCAGATTGATGATGAGTACTGTTTGTCACTCATTACGTCCATGCATCAGAGACTGCAAGCTGTTATTAAAGCCAGGTGGTGCAACAAAATACTAGTAATGTATTGGAGTGTTGTTTTGTTTTTTTGTTTTTCATGATTCCATAATTTTTTTCCTCAGAAACGCCTCATTGTAAGTAAAGAGGTTGGGTAATGTGAGGCTTCTGCTGCCCTAAGGAGTTGCAGTAGGTGTCCCTTCTGCCTCCTTTTCGCCGCATCTCCAGTTGTTTTTCATGCCCCAATGGACGTGAAAATGAATGTAGATGATCCTGTCTCGGATCAATGGGCGGGCTTGCCGGTATGACGCAAATCGCATCATTTCAGGCGCTGCTGACGTCGACGGACCTCAAGCTGCGCATTGCGCATGCGCAAGGTATGCTTTAGGGCAGCTCATGTGATGAGCTGCGGTAAAGTATACCTTGGGCATGCGCAATGCACAGCTTGAGGTCCGTCAACGCCAGCAGCGCCTGAAATGACGCAATTTGCAACATGCCGGCAGTCCACCCATCGATCCGAGACAGGATCATCTACATTCATTTTCACTAATGGGCGTGAAACACAACTGGGGAGTCTGCGAAAAGGAGGCAGTGGGGACACCCACTACGACTTCTTAGGGCAGCAGAAGCCTCACATTTGTAAGGTAATAAATCGTATTATTCAACTTTTCAAAAACTCAAATAGGATAGAGTGGGATAGCTAGAAACCTTATAGGAAGGTGTAGGGACAAGTATTTATAGGATCGGGCGGAATTTTTAGGGGTCAGGTTCCCTTTAATGGAATTCAACATTCCTCTCCTGAATCCGAACTTAACCAAAGCCTCGAAAAGAAACCTCCAGTGAACCTTGTCGAACGTATTTTCGACATCGAGAGAGATCACAAGGGCCGGAATTCCAGCTCCCTCAATATGAGACAAGATGTTAATTGCTCGTCTGAAGGCGTCTGAAGTCCCCCTTCCCAGCACAAACTTCGTTTGGTCGACATACAACAATTTATGAGAAATCATCTGTAAACGAATAGCTAAAGATCAGAATTTAGCAACGAAATCAGTCTGTAATTTCCGACAACATCGTCTTCTCCCTTCTCCTTAGATATCACGGTAATAGCTTCCTGCATTTCTCCAGGAAGTGCAAATCCCTCTTTACTTGCTGAATTCATTAAAGATATAGGTAGGGTGAAAAAGTTTCCAAAAAAATCTGGAAATATTCGTAAGGTAGCCCATTTGATTATGGTATCTTTAATTTTATCCTCAGTAAAAGGAGAATTTAGGAACTCATAAGTCCTCTGTAGATAATGAAGGAAGGTTAATGAAATTAAAAAAAAGACGTAAAATCATCAGGGGAAGGGCGAATTTCTGTTGGAGTATCCTTTAGATTACCGTATATACTCGAGTATAAGCCGACCCTAGTGTAAGCCGAGGCCCCTAATTTTACCCTCCAAAACTAGGGAAACTTATTTACTCGAGTCAAGGGGGGAAAATGAAGCAGACTCATCACGGTATACAGCCCCTCTCATCATGATAAATGGCCCCCCATTACTGGTATATAATCCCCCATCACTGGTATATAGGACCTCCATCACTGGTATACAGTTACCCCCCATCAGAGGTTACAGCCCCCATCAGTGGAATACAGCCCCCCATCAGTGGTATATATAGGTTCCCCCTCAGTGGTATATACAGGCTCCCCATCAGTGATATATACAGGCCCCCCATCAGAGGTTACAGCCCCCATCAGTGGTATATACAGCCCCCCATCAGTGGTATATACAGCCCCACATCGGTGGTATATACAGGCCCCTCATCAGTGGTTACAGCCCTATCAGTGGTATACACAGGCCCCCCATCAGTGGTATATACAGGCCCCACCATCAGTGGTATATACAGGCCCCACCATCAGTGGTTACAGCCCCTATCAGTGGTATATACAGGCCCACATCAGTGGTATATACAGGCCCCCCCACCTTCAGTGGTATATACAGGCCCCACATCAGTGGTATATACAGGCCCACCTTCAGTGGTTACAGCCCCCATCAGTGGTATATAAAGCCCCCATCAGTGGTATATACAGGCCCCCCTCAGTGGTATATACAGGCCCACCCCATCAGTGGTATACAGGCCCCCACCCAACCCCCGCAGTGGTATACAGGTTGCCCACCCCCCATTGGTATACAGGCTCCCCCGCAGTGGTATATAGGCCGCCCGCCCCCCCATCAGTGGTATACAGGCCCCCCTTGCTGCCGCACACCTGTAAAGTAATACATCATTATACTTATCCCTGTCGCTGTCACCGCTCTGTCACCGCGCTCCTCCGAGTCTTCATGCTTCTTCCTGCTTGTGATCGGTGCACAGGCAATGACGTCATCGTTCCTGCGCCTGCCGGGTACAAGCAGGAAGAAGCATGAAGACTCGGAGGAGCGCGGTGACAGAGCGGTGACAGCGACAGGGAATAAGTATAATGATGTATTACTTTACAGGTGTGCGGCAGCAAGGGGGGCCCTGTATACCACTGATGGGGGGCAGGTGGCCTGTATACCGATGGGGGGGCGGGCGGCCTATATACCACTGCAGGGGGGCCGGTATACCGATGGGGGGCGGGCGGCCTATATACCACTACAGGGGGGCCTGTATACCGATGGTGGGGGCGGGCGGCCTGTACACCACTGAGGGGGTTTGGCGGGGAGCCTGTATACCACTTACATGGTGCAATATAATATGCACCGCTCCCCCTGCCGCTGATGAACAGGGGGATGCAGTGCATATTGCATTGCACTAATGAGCGGCCCCACGTGACCGGCCGCTCATAATACAGCCTCCCCCTGCCTCCTCCAGCCCCCTGACACTGCTCCCACACTGAAACAGTACCACTGTCTCGAGTATAAGCCGAGGGGGGCATTTTTCAGCACAATTTTTGTGCTGAAAAACTCGGCTTATACATGAGTATATACGGTATATCAATTCGTATAATAATCCACAAAGATGTTGGAAATATCTTTCGGACTTCTACAGACCTCGTTACAACGATTCTTCATGTGAAGAATTTTAGTTCTTGATCTAAATATCTTGATCTTATTCGCAAATAATTTTGATGGTTTGTCAATGGAATGGTAGAAGTTAGCCTTTGAAATTCTAAATATCTTGTCGAATTCTGAAGTCAATAAAGACTTCAGCTGGACTCGTAGATTCAGAATGTCTCTCTGGACTGACACTAATGGAGAATTCTTTTGCTTTTCCTCCAGTATTCTTATTTTATTTGTTATATTTTCAGTGTCCTTTAATCTAGCTCTTCTCAGTCTAGAACTTAGCTGTATCAGCTGACTACGTATTACATACAGCCTTATGAGCCATCCAAACTGTAGAGATAGACATATCCGAGGAGATATTCTCTTGAAAGTAGTGGTCCAAGGCCCACTTAATTGAAGCTCTATATTCTGGATGAGCGAAAAGGTACGAATTTGCTCTACAAATACGATGCCCCTGACACCTCGGTGAAGACAAGATCTCAAATATGACTGGCGAGTGGGGGACCAGAGTAGGTAGAATTGAAATTGAGCCAAACCTCAGTAAGGTGTGGATATTAGTGATCACTAGATCTAGATGTAGCGAGTGAACAATGTGCATCTGAATAATGGGTGTACTCCACTGATGATGTATTTAAACACCAGAATACATCATATAGTTCTTCCCTGTTAAACCAGGGATCCAGAGTTAAGTTACTACTTCTACGCTTGTTAGACGAGTCAAGACGACCACTCGGCACAGCATTGAAGTCTCCAAAAATGACTAATGAGCCATGTTTCACTGCATTTACTATTCTCAATAGTTTGTTCAGAAATTTAATTTGGCCCTTATTAGGGGCATATATATTGACAAGCGTAAATTCTGTATCGTCAATTCTACACAGGAGGATCAAGAAGCGTCAATCATGATCTCTGATCATTTCTGTTTCCTCAAATTTAAAGTGCCCTCCAAACAAGATGGTCACACCAGATCATTTTTCCTCTTTGGAGGCCAAGTAGATACAGTACAGACCAAAAGTTTGGACACACCTCATTCAAAGAGTTTTCTTTATTTTCATGACTATGAAGATTGTAGATTCACACTGAAGGCATCAAAACTATGAATCAACACATGTGGAATTAAATACTTAACAAAAAAGTGTGAAACAACTGAAAATATGTCTTATATTCTAGGTCAGGGGTGGGCAACACCAGGCCTCGAGGGCCGTGCACAGTGCAGGTTTTCTGTATATCCTTAGCATTTGACAGTTGGTAATTTAATCTCCTGCACAGGTGATGATTCCAACTGTCAAATGCTAAGGATATCCAGAAAACCTGGACTGTGTGCGGCCCTTGAGGCCTGGAGCTGCCCACCCCTGTTCTAGGTTCTTTAAAGTAGCCACCTTTTGCTTTGATTACTGCTTTGCACACTCTTGGCATTCTCTTGATGAGCTTCAAGAGGTAGTCACCGGAAATGGTTTTCACTTCACAGGTGTGCCCTGTCAGGTTTAATAAGTGGAATTTCTTGCCTTAGAAATGGGGTTGAGACCACCAGTTGTGTTGTGCAGAAGTCTGGTGGATACACAGCTGATAGTCCTACTGAATAGACTGTTAGAATTTGTATTATGGCAAGAAAAAAGCAGCTAAGTAAAGAAAAATAAGTGGCCATCATTACTTTAAGACATGAAGGTCAGTCAGTCCGAAAAATTGGGAAAACTTTGAAAGTGCCCCAAGTGCAGTTGCAAAAACCATCAAGTGCTACAAAGAAACTGGCTCACATGAGGACCGCCCCAGGAAAGGAAGACCAAGAGTCACCTCTGCTGCGGAGAATAAGTTCATTCGAGTCACCAGCCTCAGAAATCACAGGTTAACAGCAGCTCAGATTAGACACCAGGTCAATGCCACACAGAGTTCTAGCACCAGACACATCTCTACAACAACTGTTAAGAAGAGACTTTGTGCAGCAGGCCTTCATGGTAAAATAGCTGCTAGAAAACCACTGCTAAGGACAGGCAACAAGCAGAAGAGACTTATTTGGCTAAAGAATACAAGGAATGGACATTACACTAGTGTAAATCTGTGCTTTGGCCTGATGAGTCCAAATTTGAGATCTTTGGTTACAACCACGTTTCTTTGTGGGATGCAGAAAAGTTGAACGGATGGACTCTATGTGCCTGGCTCCCACTGTGAAGTATGGAGGAGGAGGTGTGATGGTGTGGGGGTGCTTTACTGGTGACATTGTTGGGGATTTATTCAAAATTGAAGGCATATTGAACCAGCATGGCTACCACAGCATCTTGCAACGGCATGCTATTCCATCCAGTTTACGTTTAGTTGGACCATCATTTATTTTTCAACAGGACAGTGACCCCAAACACCTCCAGGCTGTGTAAGGGCTATTTGTCCGAGAAGTAGAGTGATGGGGTACTACGATGGTTTGGGGTGAACTGGACCGCAGAGTGAAGGCAAAAGGGCCAACAAGTGCTAAGCATCTTTGGGAACTTCTTCATGACTATTGGAAGACCATTTCCGGTGACTACCTCTTGAAGCTCATCAAGAGAATGCCAAGAGTGTGCAAAGCAGTAATCAAAGCAAAAGGTGGCTACTTTGAAGAAACTAGAATATAAGACATATTTTCAGTTGTTTCACACTTTTTTGTTAAGTAAATAATTCCACATGTGTTAATTCATAGTTTTGATGCCTTCAGCGTGAATCTACTATTTTCATAGTCATGAAAATAAGGAAAACACTTTGAATCAGAAGGTGTGTCCAAACTTTTGGTCTGTACTGTATGTGGAAACAGTTTGTTAGAAAACCTTGGATAACTCTCCAGGGAAAACTTCGTCTCCTGGAGGCCAGCCACAACAATTTTATGATTCATTAGGTTCCGCCAAACCAAATACCTCTTATAAGGACAACTGACAACATTCACATTCATAGCAATAAGCTTGTTAGTCACTATCAATAAGTTCCATATATGTTAGCTGAGAATCAGACTGGGAGCAACAAACGAGACAAAGACAGATCTCCATGTTAATAAGCTATTTAGCCAATTAAGTTAGCCCAAAGAAAATCTGAACAGCAACAATGAAAAAAAGAATAAAAAAAATAAATAAAATAAAACTATTAAATAAACTTATACTTATAAGCAATACAGCCCGTTCTTAGCAGAAGGGTTCAAAGAAACCGATTAAAATGACTTCAGCAAAGGCTTATGGTTTGGCCTTCTGTGTGAGGAGTTAGACCAATAAGAAAAAATGAGTTAACAAAGGAGCCACTAGACCAAGGTTGGAGAATCATAAATCAAGTAGGTGAAGATTTTTCAAAGTATCCTAACTCTTTTCCTTAGCCGAAATTGTAATTGACATATGGTCATGGGAAAAAATCACCACCACTGAAGGACGTCCCCAGGGGTAAGGAATACCCCTAGTCCTGAGTACATCAGTAATAGGCTCAAGGGCCCTTCTCCTCTGCATAGTATCTTTTCACATGTCAGAGAATATTTTAATTTTCTCATAGGGAAACCGGCAGCAAACTCTTATGAGCTCTATTAGATAACAATTCTCTGATTGGAAAAAAGGTGAAGGTGACCACAATGTCTCTAGGGATGCTCTCTGAAAGGTGAGACGGATTAGGTATTCTGTGAACCCTTTCCATAGAAAGTTCAGCTTCCGTCAGAGAGTGGGATATTTGTTTCAAAAGAGCCCTCAGATATGGAATAATATCCGTAGGTCCAACCTTCTCTGATATCCCTCTAAATTTCAAGTTATTGCATCTATCTCTATCTTCTCTAGCCACTAGTTTGTCAGATAGATAATGAACATCCTTTTTTAGTTTGACTTAGGCTGGGTTCACATTTGCGGACCCCTCCGCAGCGTTCTGCGGAGGGTATCCGCAATGTGACCGCAGCCACCGCAAGCTCCTATCTTTAGAATGGGAGCGCACGGTGCTGCGCTTGACTGCGTTGACCGTGCGCACCCATTCACTCTGTGAGGTGTAGCGGTGTCGGGGAGGCAGGGAGCCAGGCACGGACAGTTCTCAACTCACGGTTTATTGATCTCCGTCCGGTTACAGTCACCAAAACACAGATCCGGAGCGCACCGGCACACGTCACACCGCTTGGTGTATCTCCCGACCGCTGACAGGCTCTATCAGCCCCACCGGAGATAATCCCTTCCCAGGACCACTTCAACTTTCCTTCAGAGCTCCTCAATCAGACTCTGCACTGGAGAGAATCTCACTCCAGACTCAAGGGACCACACCCAGGATCCCTGCTTCCTCTTAACACATTCAGCTCAGGGAAGAGGAATCACATGTAACACCCGGGATGGAGTACGTCCTGCAGACCGGGAGGACGCACCCAGGGAGGCACATACCGGTCGCAGCATACCGACCCGGTCGGTGCCTCTCACCCCCCACCTCTATGTTCAAGCGTATGGGGCTGAACACAAGGCCATAACCCGGTCCCTGCGCGCAGACCGCGTCACGGCGCGGAGAACCGGCGGAGCCAAGCAGGGGCACCTGGGGATACCAGCGGTGCCAGACCCCACGAGCAACCAACCCGTTTGGACCCCCGGCTCCCACAAACTCCGGACGGGCATCAACGACAGCCGCCTGGGGCCCCACGAGCAACACGGGGTCTGCCCGTGGCACTGCTTCACCGCTCCGGACGGCGAGTCGGCGCACTGGTCTCTGCACCCAGGAATCAGTCACATCAAGTCCTCTGGGTATCCCGGCGGTGGGATTCTCGGGCTCTGGGCCCTGTCTGTCCTTCATCCGGGGGGCCATATACTCGTTCCACAATACCCGGAACAAGGGCATATCCCCCCAGCACAACATCATAAGGGAGATCCTTTACACACCCCCACGACATGTTGAACCCTCCTGGCTGGGGTAGCAAACGTGACACGCTTCGTCGGATACCTACGATGATCCCCATGGACACTCATCATCCTGACCTTTCGGTCGGTGGGTTTTGTCCTGGAGACCAAGGAGGCACACACGAGGGTCACGTTGCTCCCTGAGTCCAGTAGGGCCGTCACCTCATGACCGTTAAGCCGTACGCGGCACAGTACAGTCTCAGTATCCCGGGGGGCCGAGCCCCGTTTTCCAACGAGGTGGGCGAACATGGACCGCCTCCGGGAATAGTCACAGTCCATTGGTTCCCCGTTGTGGGGACACTGCGCCATCATATGTCCCACCTCCCGGCATCTTCTACATCGGGGTGGTTCCCCGCTATACCAGGGGCCGAACCGCGGCTGTCCGGATCGCCGCTTTGCTGCAGGAGGAGGCCCGTTTTCGGCCTGAGCCGGGCATTCGCCCGCCCGGGGGCCGGGTTGGGGGTCCCTACTGTCTGGTGTGGTGGGTGCGGCCTTGCGGGTAGCCCGCATTGTCCCAGTGTCCCGGATCAGTTCCTGTGTGGCCACATGGCGCTCCACCACGTTCACCAACTGGTCTAGGGAACCCGGGTCACTGTGTCCCACCCACTTTTGTATGGGGACGGGCAGCGTACGCACAAAGCGATCCACCACCACCCGCTCTACCATCTGAGCCGGACTCAGGGCTTCAGGCTGCAGCCATTTTTTAACCAGGTGCAACAAATCATAGGCCTGTGAGCGCACGGGTTTGCCTTCCTCGTAGGCCCATTGGCTCACCTGTTGGGCCCTCACATATGTATTGACCCCGGTACGTGCCAATATCTCCCCCTTCAGGGCGCCATAGTCCAGGGCATCCTCAGTACACAGGTCTATGTATGCCTTTTGGGGATCACCAGTCAAATAGGGCGCCAGCACCTCGGCCCACTGGGCGACCGGCAGTCTCTCCCATTCAGCCACCCGCTCAAACACGGCCAGGAATGCCTCCACATCATCCCCCGGGGTCATCTTTTGCAGCGCTTGTCTTACCGCTTTCCGGACGCTGCAGTCGTCACCTGGTCCTCTAGGCAGATCCCCCGGTATGGCCCGCACAGCCTCGGTCAACAGGGCCATCTGCTCCTGGTGCCTCCTCTCCTGCTGCTGCTGAGCTTCCTGTTGCTGCTGCTGGGCCAGCACCAGGTGCTTGAGCACCTCCTCCATGCTGGCTGCGGGTTTGTGTTGTAATGTAGCCGGCCGAATCCAGGACATGCGATGCCGGGCACCACGCAAGAGACTGGCCGCAATGATGACTGATGCTCCTCTTACTTAGCAGCCGCTCATTAGCCTCATGAAAAGTCACTTCCCCACCGGAACAGAGGGCAACGGTAGTGCCGGCTACACCTCACCGGGCCAGCAATGCCCGCATTCTCCACCATATGTGAGGTGTAGCGGTGTCGGGGAGGCAGGGAACCAGGCACGGACAGTTCTCAACTCACGGTTTATTGATCTCCGTCCGGTTACAGTCACCAAAACACAGATCCGGAGCCAGCCGGCACACTTCACACCGCTTGGTGTATCTCCCGACCGCTGACAGGCTCTACCAGCCCCACCGGAGATAATCCCTTCCCGGGACCACTTCAACTTTCCTTCAGAGCTCCTCAATCAGGCTCTGCACTGGAGAGAATCTCACTCCAGACTCAAGGGACCACACCCAGGATCCCTGCTTCCTCTTAACACATTCAGCTCAGGGAAGAGGAATCACATGTAACACCCGGGATGGAGTATGTCCTGCAGACCGGGAGGACGCACCCAGGGAGGCACATACCGTTCGCAGCATACCGACCCGGTCGGTGCCTCACAACTCCCATATGTGATCTGTACGCAGGCGGATGCCTGCGCACAAATCACACAGTCTCGTCCGCACCAGGGACGCGACATGTTGCAAATGTGAACCCGCCATTACTCAGTCTTTAGGTCCTCACTATCTTTTTTCAAATCTACAATGGCTTTTTCACTCTGCTCAGTTTTGAAATCAGTAGAAGCAAGGGAATGTCTCAGTTCTTCAAATTCATTGTTTATTATAATGTTATTTTAATATAAACCAATAAAACATTTTTGGATTTAAGATTGCAGTGCAATTTCATTAAAGTTTTATTTGTTTACTTAACTGCATATATTTGGAACAAAAAAAACATTTTTGCAATTTGCTTTTATTAAAAATGTGCCATTTTGCTTTTAAAGGCTCTTTGTTTCCCTACAAATTCAATTTTTATATATGGTCATAAATCAGCTGAGAGAAACTAAAAAAAAATTAGACAATCAGAATGACTTCAATTACGGATTACAGTCTCACAGAGTCTCTAGAAGGCAAATGGTGCAACATTTTAAATAAATCCCGCTAAAAAATATTTTATAGGCAAAAATGTATGCATTTACATAGTAAAAAATATTTGTCCCCTGTTTACCTAAAGATAACCACTAACAAATGTGAGCAGTATCTATTGGTGCACAGAAGGAGCAAAAGGTTGTAACTTTTATTCTGCTGGATTAATTTATTTAAAATGAAAACTTCATGTGTTGTGTTTCTTTAAGACTTCTGACCGGGACCCAGAAGTTCATACGCATCATAAATGTTCTGGTTATATATTCTAGTTACAGTCTCCATGTGATGAAAAGCTTGAAGAGTTCTGGATTGATTTCAATGTTGGAACCCAAAGCATTTCCTTCTATGTTTCTACAGATGACAACAATGAGGTAAGATATGATTCTCATAAAATTTTCCAATCTTTTATTGTCCCCATGAAAATACCAGCTATTATGTTCTTCAGAGTCACCACTGGGAGACAGTCTGCATGACTGAAAGTGAAGTGGATACGTACAATGTAGAAGGTTAGTTAAAACTTTTAGAATTAATTAAAAAGGGGTTTCTGTGACATAAAAAATTAAGTTATAAGCAGAGTACCGATCACATAGGGTACCATAGAGACAAACTCTATGAGGAAAGGGGCCCTCAAATGGCAGTACCTATTTCAGCTGTGTGTGCATTGGAAGATGCACATTCAGCTGAAATGCATTGCAGAGCAGATATCCACTGAGTCCCTGCACTGCAATACAAACTACGAGTCAATCAGAGGCCGGCAACTGATGTGGGTGTGACAGTCACCAGTGGCGCATGGCAGTGATGTCATGTGTCACCCATAGCAGGTACACTGATGTCAGCTGCCAGCCTCTGTGCCAGCTACAAAAGAGATGCTGTGCATTGTGGGAGCGGAGGCAGGTGAGATGAATGTTTGGGGAGTTTTATGCATTATAGAACTGCAGCAGAATGGGGGGACATATATACCTGGATAAAGAAACATATATACCAGGATGGGGGACATACAGTATATATCAAGAAGGTTCCTAGGATGGGGACATACTTACCAGCAAGGGGCCCAGTGTGGGGGACATCGATACCTTGAAGAAGCCTACGTATAGGGACATAACTAAATATTAGGATGGGGGTAAGTAGTTCGTATGTCTATAGGATTCAAAATGCTATAAGGTCCCATACATCTCACCAACCTGCATGGAATAGGAAGGTAGGCCCAAATCTTTCACCGGGTACCATTGTACTCTAGGTACGCCACTGCTTACAAGGATAACAAGTATAAGTATTCCCCAGCTCCCATTCTTGTCTTCATAATTTGTAGACTACAGCTATTTTTTCTCTCTTTTTTGAATTTTGTTCAGAAATAAACAGCAAGACATTGTTGACTGTCAATTTATATACTTCAACAACTGTTGGACGGATAAAAGGAAGCCAAATACTTATATATTTTGATTCTTCGCTGAATATATCTGATGTAGTCAGAAAAGTGTTTGGTGCGTGTAAATGCAAGGTATGGTGGTCTTTGTCTTATGTGCCTCTGTGTATTGTAATTTGAGAAAATAATTGGTTACGGAGGTTTTATGGGATTTTTTAAAATTGAGCAAGGATTAGGGAGTGTTCTAAATTACCTACCCCTTTATTATCTGTCCCACTTCAGTGCTGCCAATCTGGTGGTCTGCACCAAGACCACAAGTGATCACGTCCTGTTCATCAATCACCTGCTCACTACAGCAAATCACTCCCTTAAATGCCCAGTTACACACACAGATAATTGTGCAGAGATTGTTCGCAGATCACACATTGTTCCATTTTGTGGCAGTGTACAAATGGAAGACTGTGTCCATGATTTCACTGCAACCAGAGATCTGTGAACAATCTCTGCACAATTATCTGTGTGTGTAACTGGGTCATAACACTGATGTTTGCATTTACAGCACGTGAACACTGAAGCCAGGGATTGCTTGTGCAGACTGGTCACTGATGAATGGGATATGATCACTTAAAGAAACTGCAGAGACCAGCAGAGTTGCGGCGTTGGAACTGCGGGGATTTAAGAGGTAATACTTGTTCTATTATTTTAGAACATTTCCTGCTTTAGATCTTGAGTCTCAAACCTGGCCTGGTAAATGAGCATTTGAAGTTGATGGGCCGCATTCCTTAACCCCTTCACGACCTGTGACGTCGTGGGACGTCATAGAAGTCGATGCGTTCCCGACCTGTGACGTCCCACGACGTCATGGCAGGATCGCGTTCCCGCGGCACCGGTGATCGGGGCCGGTGACATGTCACTGGTGCCGCGGGAACATGAGGACCTGTACTTTGTCCTGGGGGGGTGGCTATTTCCCCCTCGTCGCTGAATTCGCTCTGATTGGCAGTTTAAACTGAACTGCCAATCAGAGCGATTCTCCCCTCCAAATCTGATTGGATTTCTCCAATCAGGCTTGGAGGGGTGGGTGCGCGGGTGCCCTCCCCCTCCTCAGCCCCTCCGAGTCCAAGCTAACCCCCCACCCACCACCGGGCACCGGCACCGATCCCTTCTCAGCAGCCTGCCGCATGCCGGCGCGGTCTGGAGCCGGTGGATGCCTAGTGCCCCGCAACTCTCCTGCCCCTCCTGCCCCGGGTGTCCTGGTGCCCTGGTGCCCAAACCCCCCCCCCCCCCGTGTCCCCTCTCACCCGTCCTCCGTGGTGCCGCGGCTCCTCGGTGTGGGGCTCCTCCTCTTCTCCCAGGCTCCTCCTCCTCACTGGAGGATCTTGAGAGAGGTAAGTATGTGTGTGTGTGTGTGTTTGTGTATGTGTATGTGTGCATGTTCATGGGTGGATGCATGGGTGCGTGCATGGGCGCATGGGTGTGTGCATGGGCGCATGGGTGCGTGCATGGGCGCATGGGTGCGTGCATGGGCGCAAAGATGGATGGGTGCGTGGAGGGATAGGCGCATGGGTGCGTGCATGGATGGATGGACGCATGGGTGCATGGATGGATGGACGCATGGGTTCGTGGATGGATGGATTCATGGGTGCGTGGATGGATGGGCGCATGGGTGTGTGCATGGGAGCATGGGTGCGTGCATGGGAGCGTGGGTGCAAAGATAGATGGGTGTGTGGATGGATAGGCGCATGGGTGCGTGGATGGATGGGCGCATGGGTGCGTGCATGGATGCGTGGATGGATGGGTGCATGTGTGTAACAAGGGTCCTCTTGTTGTAGTCACTGGTGTCAGTCATGGTGCACTGTATGGCAATGATCTGCCATACCGTGCACCATGACTCTGACCCCAGAGACTACAACAAGAGGACGCTTGATCCCTTGTTGTAGTCTCTGGGGTCACAGTCATGAAGCATGGTACGGCAGATAATTGCCATACAGTGCACCATGACTGACCCCAGTGACTATAACAAAGGATCAAGTGTCCTCTTGTTGTAGTCTCTGGGGTCAGAGTCATGGTGCACGGTACGGCAGATAATTGCCATACAGTACTTCATGACTGTGACCCCAGAGACTACAACAAGGGATCAAGTGTCCTCTTGTTGTATTCACTGGTGTCAGTCATGGTGCACTGTATGGCAATGATCTGCCATACCGTGCACCATGACTCTGACCCCAGAGACTACAACAAGAGGACGCTTGATCCCTTGTAGTCTCTGGGGTCACAGTCATGAAGCACGGTACGGCAGATAATTGCCATACAGTACTTCATGACTGTGACCCCAGAGACTACAACAAAGGATCAAGTGTCCTCTTGTTGTAGTCACTGGTGTCAGTCATGGTGCACTGTATGGCAATGATCTGCCGTACCGTGCACCATGACTCTGACCCCAGAGACTACAACAAGAGGACGCTTGATACCTTGTTGTAGTCTCTGGGGTCACAGTCATGAAGCACGGCACGGCAGATAATTGCCATACAGTACTTCATGACTGTGACCCCAGAGACTACAACAAAGTATCAAGTGTCCTCTTGTAGTCACTGGGGTCAGTCATGGTGCACTGTATGGCAATGATCTGCCGTACCGTGTACCATGACTCTGACCCCAGAAACTACAACAAGAGGACACTTGATCCCTTGCTGCAGTCTCTGGATGTAGCAGAGGTGATCGAGCGTCGTGGGACCTTCGTTGTGGACTACGTCGGATCTTTATAATAAAGATGGAGTCCGAATTTTGTTTGTGTTTTTTTTCAAATAAAAAGATTTTTCTCTGTGTGTATTTTCTGACTATTTACCAGAGATTCCTAATGGGGGGTCTAACATTGGCCCTATATTATGAATCTCGGGCTTAGTGCCAGCTGCCAATAAAAAGCTGGCATTAACCCCTTTATTACCCAGTTAGCCACCGGCACCAGGGCAACTGGAAGAGCATGGGTACAGCGCCAGAAAATGGCGCTTCAATGAATGCGCCATTTTCTGGGGCGGCTGCGGGCTGCAATTCACAGCATGGGGGGCCCAGAACGCTTGGGCCTCACTATGCTGAGGATTCCAGCCCCCAGCTGCCTAGTTGTACCTGGCTGGACCAAAAATATGGCGGAGCCCCACGTAATTTTTTTTCTAGGATTAGTTCTAGAAATTAAAAAAAAAAAAGGGCTTCGCTGTATTTTTGGTTCCAGCCAGGTATGACGAGGCAGCTGGGGGTGGGTGGCAGTTCGTAGCTGCCAAGTTGTACCTGGCTGGACCAAAAATATGGCGGAGCCCTATGTCATTTTTTTTCTAGAAATAATTCTAGAAATAAAAAAAAAATAGGCTTCGCTGTATTTTTGGTTCCAGCTAGGTATGACGAGGCAGCTGGGGGCTGGTGGCAGTCCGTAGCTGCCAAGTTGTACCTGGCTGGACCAAAAATATGGCGGAGCCCTATGTAATTTTTTTTCTAGAAATAATTCTAGAAATAAAAAAAAAAAATAGGCTTTGCTGTATTTTTGGTTGCCAGCCAGGTACAACTTGGCAGCTAGGGGGCTGGAATCCTCAGCATGGAGAGACCCAAATGTTTTGGGTCCCCTATGCTGCGAATTGCAACTACTAGACTAGTATGTTTTTCACAAAAAGTTTCTTTATTCATTTATACGGCTCAATTTGTGAAGCACATGGGGGTTCAAAGTGCTCACTGTGCATCTAGATAGGTTCCTTGGGGGGTCTAGTTTCCAAAATGGGGTCACTTGTGGGGGAGCTCCAATGTTTAGGCACACAGGGGCTCTCCATACGCGACCTGGTGTCCGCTAACAATTCCAATTGTTGGCAAACACCAGGTTGCGTATGGAGAGCCCCTGTGTGCCTAAACATTTGAGCTCCCCACAAATGACCCCATTTTGGAAACTAGACCTCCCAAGGAACCTATCTAGATGCATAGTGAACACTTTGAATCCCCAGGTGCTTCACAAACTGATCCGTAATGAGGTAAAAATACTTTTTTTTCCACACAAATTATCTTTTTTAATTTTTACGGATAAATTTGTGAAGCACCTGGGGGTTCAAAGTGCTCACAATGCATCTAGATATGTTCCCTGGGGGGTCTAGTTTCCATAATGGGGTCACTTGCGGGGGAGCTCAAATGTTTAGGCACACAGGGGCTCTCCAAACGCGACATGGTGTCCGCTAACAATTTGAGGTGATTTTCCATTCAAATTGTTAGCGGACACCATGTCGCGTTTGGAGAGCCCCTGTGTGCCTAAGCTTTGGAGCTCCCCCACAAGTGACCCCATTTTGGAAACTAGACCCCCAAGGAACCTATCTAGATGCATAGTGAGCACTTTGAATCCCCAGGTGCTTCACAAACTGATCCGTAACGAGGTAAAAATACTTTTTTTTCCACACAAATTATTTTTTTTAATTTTTACAGATCAATTTGTGAAGCACCTGGGGGTTCAAAGTGCTCACAATGTATCTAGATATGTTCCCTGGGGGGTCTAGTTTCCAAAATGGGGTCACTTGTGGGGGAGCCCCAATGTTTAGGCACACAGGGGCTCTCCAAATGCGACATGGTGTCCGCTAACAATTTGAGGTGATTTTCCATTCAAATTGTTAGCGGACACCATGTCGCGTTTGGAGAGCCCCTGTGTGCCTAAGCTTTGGAGCTCCCCCACAAGTGACCCCATTTTGGAAACTAGACCCCCCAGGGAACTTATCTAGATGGGTGGTGACCATATTGAACCCCAGGTTCTTCACAAATTAATCCATAAAAATGAAAAAAAAAAATTTTGTGGAAAAAAAAAGTATTTTTTAATTTTTACGGATCAATTTGTGAAGCACCTGGGGATTCAAAGTGCTCACAATGCATCTAGATATGTTCCCTGGGGGGTCTAGTTTCCAAAATGGGGTCACTTGTGGGGGAGCCCCAATGTTTAGGCACACAGGTGCTCTCCAAATGCGACATGGTGTCCGCTAACAATTTAGGCTGATTTTCCATTCAAATTGTTAGCGGACACCATGTTGCGTTTGGTGAGGACCTGTGTGCCTAAACTTTGGAGTTCCCCACAAGTGACCCCATTTTGGAAACTAGACCCCCCAGGGAACTTATCTAGATGGGTGGTGAGCATTTTTAACCCCCACATGCTTTACAAATTGATCTGTGAATATGGAAAAAGTACTTTTTCTTCACAAAAATGTTCTTTTAGCCTCAATTCTTTCATTTTCGCATGGGTAACAGGATAAAATTCATCCTAAAATTTGTTGGGCAATTTCTCCTGAGTACACCGATGCCTCATATGTGGTCATAAACCATTGTTTTGACGCGCGGCAGGGCTTAGAAGTGAAGGAGCGCCATTTCACTTTTTGAATGGAAAATTAGCTCCAAAAGTCAAATTGAGCTCTTTCCCTTCAGAGCCCTGCCGTGCGCCCAAAACGTGGTTTATGATCACATATTAGGTATCGATATACTCAGGAGAAATTGCCCAACAAATTTTAGGATCCATTTTATCCTGTTGCCTATGTGAAAATGAAAAAATTGAGGCTAAAAGAACATTTTTGTTAGAAAAATTAAAATATCAATTTTTTTTGTTTCCAATATGCTTAGTTCCAATGAAGCACCTGAAGGGTTAATAATCTTCTTGAATGTAGTTTTGAGTAGCTTGAGGGGTGCAGTTTTTGGAATGGTGTCACTTTTGGGTGTTTTCTGTCATGTACACCCCTCAAAAAGACTTCAAATGTGACGGGGTCACTAAAAAAATAGTTTTGTAAATTTTGGTGGAAAAATGAAAAATTGCTCATGAACTTTGAACCCTTACAACTTCCTAACAAATTTTTTTTTTTTTTCCAAAATTGTGCTGATGTAAAGTAGACATGTGGGAAATATTATTTCATAACTATTTTGTGTCACATAACTCTCTAGTTTACCAGAAGAAAAATTCTAAATTTGAAAATTGCTAAATTTTCAAAATTTTTGCCATATTTTTGATTTTTTCACAAATAAACGCAAAAATTATCGACCTAAATTTAATATTAACATGAAGCCCAATATGTCACGAAAAAACAATCTCAGAATCACTAGGATCCGTTGAAGCGTTCCCGAGTTATAACCTCATAAAGGGACACTGGTCAGAATTGCAAAAAATGGCCAGGTCAGGAAGGCCAAAATAGGCTGGGTCATGAAGGGGTTAAAGGACAAAGTGATGGTTTTCCATTTTTTTCTATATGACAGTATAATGAGAAAGCTACATTTCTCTGGTGATTCATTAAGTGACACATGAAACCATAGCACTACACTGCCACTATTAGGAAGCTAATACTAAGTATTTCAACCTAATGAAAAAAGTTGGCTCCTCCTCATTAAGCTACACTGGCTTACTGGCAGATTCTTCAGTTTAACTTAATGTCATGTAGAAGGCAGACACGGATCTGGAGTCCAGATCCATTTCTGCCAATGGTGTTTTTTTATAACTTTTTTGCTAATCTTTAGTCTTCTCTAGATATAGAAACAGAGGGTAATGGTCTCTCTGTGGACCTGAACCAAAAGACGGAGACTAAAGTCTGCCAGAGGTCACATTGTATCATTTCTCATCTGCATAGCAGGACCTTTTTTTTCCTAACACAGTCAGCATTCAGGTACTGGTGCGGACAGTCCCTTCCATTTGTCTTCTGCTCAGCAGCCCCCTAGAACCTGGTGTGTTGCAATCAGTAAAGATCAAGTGGAAGCACTGGAGCACTTCATCAAGTATCTTCAGGACAGGCTAGTCAAGCTTGCATGTTGCTGTGTTGAGATTGCTCCTGGCCCACTTTCCTTGCTGCTGCAGTTTCCTTGATGTTTTCCCCCTAAGGGGTCCTTCCCATATCTTTGTATGGCTTCTTCTGTTTTCTTCTATTTTTTATTCAGTGGTCCTCTTGGCTCAACTTTTTCCTGTCTCTCTTGATTACTTCTTCAGTCTTCCATATGTCTGTATTGGAGCCAAGACTCAAATTTAGTTCCCAAGTTCTGCTGTGGTCTAGCCAGGCCGTGGACATCCCCTTTCCCTCAGCAAATTATGCTCTTGTACAGGGCTTTTTTCCCACTCTGCAGCATCCCTGCCAGTTCCTTTTTCCTGTGCACCTCCATATCCTTACTCTGCATGTGGTCATTGCTAATGCCAACAATTTCCAGCGGGGTCTCCAGCGGATATCACAATCCACATTCTTAAGACAATCCGTTCCAGTGCTCTTCCACACACCTAAGGCCTAGACTGGTAGGCTGGCTGCCTCTGGGAAACGATACCACAGCCCCCAGCAAAGTTCTCCTTCTGGCATACGTTAACTCTTTCCTCTCTTGTGCCTTTAGTTCTTTCATGATTCCTTTTTTTTTGTCTGTCCTCCACTATGTTCCTACAGAAAATCACGCACACCAACCTGCTCAGCCCCCACTGTTTGTACATTTTGTTTGCACTTCCTGTAAACACAATACCCTCTCGGGCCAACTCGTTGCAACCTGTGCTGCTTGCACGGCATCGCCAAGTCTCCATTTTAGGAGACCCCTGAAATTTGCTTTAAAAATGTACTTCCCCCAGCTTGGACCATTAACCTCTCTCAGTCTGTAGCGGAAAATACAAAAGTGTCCCAGACCTTGGTTACTGTAAAAGAATGCCTACCCATGTCTAATACCCCACTGAGTACTCTGCTTAAAGTGAGTCAGACGCTCCAGCTTCTCTGCACTAACATAGCAAATTTTGTCAGTGGTCTAATCGACCAACACTGAGTTTGTCATCTCAGTCTCCTTATCTTTCCATGACTCATAAACCACACTAACCATCACACTCTTTCTCGCCAGAGAGACTTGGTCACAGCAGGTTTCAGGCCACAATTATGATTCAATATAAAATAGGAAGGGGGAACAAGAGGCGCAATAGTGCCCTATCACTCAAACACTAAAGGTACCTTTACACGCCGCGACGGCAGGCTGGACACATCCCGCTACTTCACGTGCATGAGCACGCTCAAACGGTTACAAACGGTCAACGCATCACCTTTAAAACGCCGCGACAAGGTGCGCTACGCCACGCTACATCTATAGCTAGCTACATCACCGGGTGTCTCAAGTAGCCAGCTGTAGCTCATTTACAAACCGCTACAACCAGCTTCTATGGGCGTACCTGGTGCAGCAGGGACAGCACATAGGCGTGCTCCAATTGTGGATTACGAGCCGTCCGTACGCTGATAGGACAAAGCCATAACATCCTGATTGGGCAGGCATCGCAGGAGGCTGAGTAATACATGACGCTCGAGCAATTGTGTAGTGTGACTCGTCAGCTCCTTAAATATGCCGCCCTGTGCGGCGACAACCAATCGCAACGCACCATCTTCCACCAATGATCGCACATGGGGCGCGGTAACACGGAGCCAGGGTCACGCCTTAGCTACATCGCAGGCTGTCCCGAGTTCCCTTCCGTTGCTTCTTTAGACGCCGATACAGCTCGCTACCATCGGCGTTGTAGCCTTCAGTTTTCGAGCAGAGCTAGGAAACAGATGTATCTGTTGCCGGCTGTATCGTCACGTCTTCAGACGCCGCTACGACGGGCTACATTGGCGCTACAAGCTACATTTGTAGCCTGTAGCGGGATGTATCCAGCCTGCCGTCGCGGCGTGTAAAGGTACCATAAGAGATGAGAGGTATATTGTCAAAACCACTCACCTATTCCAGTTGTGATGACCCACAACTGGCTTGAAGGCATATAATCAATACCGGCTGCTGCAGGACCTCCACCAACCACTCGCACGTGGGAAGACTCTCAGGAAGCTGGGAAAAGGTGTGTGACAGTCCGCGCCACCGGGTACCAAAGAAATCACCTGGGATGCAGGAAGTTATTTCAAGCTTTGTCTTTATTCTCCAACATGTTTCAGCGCTCCACCTGGCGCCTTCCTCAGGGGTATATCCCTGAGGAAGGCGCCAGGTGGAGCGCTGAAACATGTTGGAGAATAAAGACAAAGCTTGAAATAACTTCCTGCATCCCAGGTGATTTCTTTGGTACCCGGTGGCGCGGACTGTCACACACCTTTTCCAGCTTCCTGACAATTATGATTCAGACTCAAATCTGGATTTTGGTCAGTCATGATTGACAGGAAGGAAGTGGACACCCCACCCCCTGCAGACTCTGTGTCCTGCAGCAGAGTCAGATATACTGCCACTTCAAATTCAGCTAGGTACTAGACAAGGAGTGGACTTAATCTTGCTACCGTGTTTGAAGCTGCATGCTCGAATTTGTGTCCACCTTTCAGTGCTATCTGGGCTATCAAGGCAGTTACTGCCTGTGCAAATCATGTGCGTCATAGCGTTATGATCGGGCTTTAATGTCCAAGTTCTCAGACCTAATAGATTGAATTGCCTCTCTCTTGAAGGGGCCATCTGTTTTAATCATGCTTCAAGTGACAATATAACGATCTGTTGAATCTTTTGGCTAAAGTATGCTTGAGCCTTCACTTCCGAAGCTTTGACCTTTTTCGGGAATAACTTGACAAGATAATTTTGTGCACCACAGGTGAAAAAGCACCCTTCTCCCATACTTACCCCTTGTCCAACCAAAAGCCACATCAGTATCTCCCTTTTTGTCGATATTTGTGAAACCACCAAGTGAGACCTACCATCCTGGTGTCCAGACAAGCAGCCTGCCAAGTCCTTAGGGACCAGATGTAACAACTTTATTTTCCACGTGATGGGGCAACCTCACGCAAGGACACTCTTCAGTAAGAGACATTGTTGCCTCAAGTTACAAATTAGAATTCTCCACTCTTTTATGAGATTGTTTTTTCCTATCCTGTCCCCCATGGACACCATGTGTAGCAGACATTTTTTCACCAACCCATTTCCACATTTCTTAATTTAGTCATTGTTATGGTTCCCTCCCAAGAATGTTTCAAGAGGTTTTATTAAAATCTTTTTGTCATCCTCGAGAAGGATGGTTTGGTTCGCCACATTCTGGATCTAATACTGCTGAACAAGTGTGTCCGGCTTTACCACTTCAGGGTGGAGTCCTTTTACTCTGTTGTTGTCTCCATAGAAGCTGGGGAATTTCTTTCCACAATGGACATTTAAGTTGCCCATCTCCACTTCCCCATTTTTCCAGCTCACCAAAATACTGGCATTACACATCGTCATCCTATCTCTTAACTATCCTTTACCCTTTCACTCCACTTCTGCATTAGCATTCTAGGCAACATGGTGGCGGCCATCAAGTCTATCACATTTGCTCAGTTCTATACTAAGTCTCTACAGTTATCCCTGCTCTCCATTTGGGACAATGTCCCCTCCCTAAATCACCCAGTTCTTTTCCCCACATCAGGCAGTCTCTGATATGGTGGCAGGACTTTTCCCTCGTCTTGGTCTCCGTTGTACCTTCCTCCTAATTCATTCGCAGATTGTGATGATGAAGAGTACTCAGAGGGGAAGCAGTCTTGTGTAAATATATGGTGCAGTGTCAGTGAAAAAGTCACAAATGTTTAATTCCTTTCAATGTCTTAGAAGTTAGAGCAATTAGTCTATCCCCTCTACATTGTCATAACCAGCTTTTGGGTCTCCCATTCCCAATTCAGTTTGGCGATTGCCAACCACTCACAGGAAGTGCTCTGTAACAGCTTCCGGGGTCAAGCCAGGACCCTGGGCTGTCACGTGAGCGCCGGAGATCCCACGATCTTATAGCGGGATCTCCGGTGCAGGCAGGGCACAGCGCGTTCCCCACTGCGGCACCTTTGGATCCTGTTGTTGGTGATTGATGGCGGGATCCAATGGGTTAACAGCATGAATCAGATCCCAGATCCAATCAGTGCTGGAAGCCCCACATCTCAGCTGATGAGATCAGCTGAGATGTCGGGTGTTTGATGCGAGCTTCCTGCCGGAGCAAGTATATTAGACAATTGCTTAGATTATAGAAAGTTATGAGAAAAATGCTTGGACTCTGACTAACCTTTTAACTTGCCTAATTGTTGATCTAAAGTTATGCAATACATCTATACTGCAGGATATTAGATCTGTCAGTTTTGCACTGACACTTGGCCTGTTAGACCATGTTTATTTCTGGACCTTTAAAGGCCACCATGGCTGGCTGACCCACAGACCATTACTTTGCCTCTGGTTGCCATGGAGACTAATAATGGCTGCATTGTGAACTACAGTTAGGCCAGAAATATTTGGACAGTGACACAATTTTCGCGAGTTGGGCTCTGCATGCCACCACATTGGATTTGAAATGAAACCTCTACAACAGAATTCAAGTGCAGATTGTAACGTTTAATTTGAAGGGTTGAACAAAAATATCTGATAGAAAATGTAGGAATTGTACTCATTTCTTTACAAACACTCCACATTTTAGGAGGTCAAAAGTAATTGGACAAATAAACATAACCCAAACAAAATATTTTAATTTTCAATATTTTGTTGCGAATCCTTTGGAGGCAATCACTGCCTTAAGTCTGGAACCCATGGACATCACCAAACCCTGGGTTTCCTCCTTCTTAATGCTGTGCCAGGCCTTTACAGCCACAGCCTTCAGGTCTTGCTTGTTTGTGGGTCTTTCCGTCTTAAGTCTGGATTTGAGCAAGTGAAATGCATGCTCAATTGGGTTAAGATCTGGTGATTGACTTGGCCATTGCAGAATGTTCCACTTTTTTGCACTCATGAACTCCTGGGTAGCTTTGGCTGTATGCTTGGGGTCATTGTCCATCTGTACTATGAAGCGCCGTCCAATCAACTTTGCAGCATTTGGCTGAATCTGGGCTGAAAGTATATCCCGGTACACTTCAGAATTCATCCGGCTACTCTTGTCTGCTGTTATGTCATCAATAAACACAAGTGACCCAGTGCCATTGAAAGCCATGCATGCCCATGCCATCACGTTGCCTCCACCATGTTTTACAGAGGATGTGGTGTGCCTTGGATCATGTGCCGTTCCCTTTCTTCTCCAAACTTTTTTCTTCCCATCATTCTGGTACAGGTTGATCTTTGTCTCATCTGTCCATAGAATACTTTTCCAGAACTGAGCTGGCTTCTTGAGGTGTTTTTCAGCAAATTTAACTCTGGTCTGTCTATTTTTGGAATTGATGAATGGTTTGCATCTAGATGTGAACCCTTTGTATTTACTGTCATGGAGTCTTCTCTTTACTGTTGACTTAGAGACAGATACACCTACTTCACTGAGAGTGTTCTGGACTTCAGTTAATGTTGTGAACAGGTTCTTCTTCACCAAATAAAGTATGTGGCGATCATCCACCACTGTTGTCATCCGTGGACGCCCAGGCCTTTTACAGTTCCCAAGCTCACCAGTCAATTCCTTTTTTCTCAGAATGTACCCAACTGTTGATTTTGCTACTCCAAGCATGTCTGCTATCTCTCTGATGGATTTTTTCTTTTTTTTCAGCCTCAGGATGTTCTGCTTCACCTCAATTGAGAGTTCCTTTGACCGCATGTTGTCTGGTCACAGCAACAGCTTCCAAATGCAAAACCACACACCTGGAATCCACCCCTGACCTTTAACTACTTCATTGATTACAGGTTAATGAGGGAGACGCCTTCAGAGTTAATTGCAGCCCTTAGAGTCCATTGTCCAATTACTTTTGGTCCCTTGAAAAAGAGGAGGCTATGCATTACAGAGCTATGATTCCTATACCCTTTCTCCGATTTGGATGTGGAAACTCTCATATTGCAGCTGGGAGTGTGCACTTTCAGCCCATATTATATATATATAATTGTATTTCTGAACATGTTTTTGTAAACAGCTAAAATAACAAAACTTGTGTCACTGTCCAAATATTTCTGGCCCTAACTGTAACTGTCCCCTAATCAATAATGCAGTCCCCTAAGTAATATTGTCCCTTATCCTGGCCTCTTCCTATAATAATGTCCAGATCTTGCCTCCATCCTGCAATCATGACCCCTATCCTTTAATAATGCGCTCCGTCCGAGCCCCCATCCTGTACCATGCTATAATAATTTCTCCAGTTTTGGCCCCTATCCTGTAATACCTTCTGTCCTGGCCCACATCCCATAATAATTGCCCCCAGCTTGGCACGTATCCTGTAATCCTGGTATCCATCATGTAATAATGTTCCTCATTCTGTAAAAATAGCTCCCAGTCTGTAGTAATAGTCTCCGTACTGTATTAATGTCACACAACCTAAAAAATACAAGTGATTCTTTTTACCTCTCCCTGCTCCCACAACATGTGAGTTTTCTCTCCCTGCTTCATTGCTGGCACAGAGGGATGTCGCAAGGAAGTGATATCAAAAGCCACCTGCTAGGGACATGCCAATGTCATCTACTGGCCTTTTGATTGGTCAGGTGCTTGCATATCGATTGTTCTTTACGCATTAGCCACAAGGCATTTCAGCTGAATATGCATCTACGGATACATGTTCAGCTAAAAATGTTGCTGGGGCATCAGGCAGGCTCCCTTACTTCCTAGACCTGGTTGTCAATATGCCTCTTGTCTCCAGTGCCCCACAGACCGCTAAGTGTGGCCTGCACGTTAGCGATGCCAACTTTAGGTTGTGTGCTCTACATATAAACTTTTTAATATGTGTTGAATGAAACTTGATTGTTTTAACAGATTTCCCCTGGATGTGCCTCTGGATCTTTTAATTTTTCTTTGCTGCAAAAGATTGTTCAATGCACTTAGGGTAGCTTTACACGTCGCAACATTGCATGCAATTTCACTTCCAACTTGCTGGTTGCAGTGAAATCATGGACACATTGTTCCATTTGAACACAGCAGCAAAATATAACAATGTGTCCATGATTTCACTGCAGCCAGCAAGTTGCAAGTGAAATTGCATGCAATGTTGTGACGTGTAAAGCGGCCTTTAGAGAATATGCTGCAACAGAGCAATCAGCTGGCATGACACAGCCTAAGGGGGCCGTCACACGGAACGATATCTTGCCTGATATCGTTTAAGCGATCTCCTTTTTGATCGCTTAAGCGATATCGGGCAAGATATCGTTGCATGTAATCAAGCGATTTACGATGGTAAATCGCTTGATCGTGACATCGCTGATCTGAGGTTCGGTTCTCAGATCTAGCGATGAACGATGCAACGATCTGCATCATCGTGGTGTGTGACACCACGATGATCCATCTCCCAGCGACCGCGCCTATGCTGGGAGATGGTAACTATGGTACACGTCGGGTAACTAAGCGGCGCGCGGCGCCTAGTTACCCGATGTGTACCATAGTAACGAGCGAGATCGCTGCTCCACATCGCTGGTGAGTCTGTCTGTGTGACATCTCACCAGCGATGTGAGCGATATTGTAAGCGATCGCGCGTGCACGTGATCGCTTACAATATCGCTAAAGATATCTCACCGTGTGACGGCCGCCTTAGGCTGATTTCACACTGCAGTATTTTTCCTGATCAGGTTCGATCAGGTTTGTGTGTCAAAACCAGGAGTGTCTCCAAAACTCAGAACAGGTGTCAATCTTTCAATGATAGTTTTTCTCTGCAAGTTCCTCTCCTGGTTTCTCTCCTGGTTTTGGCTCACAAACCTGATCGAACCTGATCAGGGAGAAAACTGTAGTGTGAAACTAGGCACTACTTCTTTTAGGGTACCGTTACACGTCGCAGCATTGCATGCAATTTGACTTGCAACTTACTGGTTGCAGTGAAATCATGAACACATTGTTCCATTTTGTTGCCGTATACAAATGTAACAATGTGTCCATGATTTCACTGCAACCAGTAAGTTGCAAGTGAAATTGCATGCAGTGTTGCGACGTGTAACGGTACCCTTAGATACTGGTGCAGCCCCTGAGTTTTCCAGGTGAAGCCACATCAGGAAAATGCCAGTGGTCGTTTGCCTGAAGCTGCTTGGCCCCAAGCTTTGCTATCATTCTTGTGGCATTTTTGCACCTTTAACTGCTCAGATGCCACGCCAAAGAATTAGAATGTCACTTTTTTTTAATCACTTCAGGCTTTTCGAAACTTAAAGTGTTTAAAAGAAGTGACATTAGACAGAACATGTGCACAGTAATGTCGTCTTGACATTGCCTAAAAAATTGCTGCAAAAGCGTCCTATAAATGAACATAATGAACAGCAGATTCCTAACGCCATGTGCGTTTACATTTATAGGTCAATACATTTTACTCTATTTTAGAAAATCTCTTTAAATTATGAAATAACACATTTTTTTTCCACAGGGTTTTGTAAAGAAGCATTCTGTGTCAGTAACAAAAACAGCATTGCGTATTATCTATGATGAAAATGGATCCCAGGTAATATTACTTATATTAGATTGATAAAAGGTGGAGAGTATTAATTGTACCGTGACTTTCTGCGATTTTGTAAGTTTGTAAAAGTTGTACTTATAAGGACTTTGTAGTTCCAGCCTTTCTGATGTATCAAAGCGTTCCTTTGAAAAAGGATAGGATGGGTGTATAGCTCAGTTTACTTGTGCACCTTTAAGCTGTGTGCCGTGATGATTTTTGGTGAGTTTTTGACATCTTACAGTTTCAAAAAAGTGGATGAGATTTACAGAACTCTCCTGGCATTGTGCTTCTTTTTTGCTCAGTGTTAACTGACCTGCAGAGCATGTTTAAAATTCGCAACATGTCAATTTCTCTTGCACGTATCCTGAGATTAATGCTCAGATTTTCTCACTAGACTTGTATTAGATGCACAAAAAATGCAGGTAAAAATGCACATGTGTTTTCAGGAAAAATGTGGGCTCCTCCCAGTGGACTGTACTCTACTCAGATAGTAGACATGGTAGTTCTGTGCTAAAAGGAGTAAGAGAGCAAAAACATTAATATACCAGAAAAGTAACAGCAAGAAGTCAACACAGGGAAACCACACTCAAAACTGAAATTGGGAAAGATCCATAAAAGATTGAAAAGGGTCAAACAAGTGTGCTCAAAGTATTCAACAAAAAAGGAGCTTTATGGTAAGTACAAATATCAAATTTTCGTATTGAAGACCAGTGTTTGCCATAAACCAGAGGCTTTGAATGGTGTGGAACCAGAGCATTGGATGAGAGACTGACTTCAGTCATCACACCCAGCCAATAAAGTGGGAGGCAGGATTGGTGCCAACAGCAACTATTAAAGGTCTCAATGGATTGAACAAAACAAAGAAGAATTTACGGATAGAACGTACAATGTCCAGCTGGACAAAATACTTTGTTGCAGAGGATATGTGTAAATTTAAGTTTAATTACGCCTCAAATTCAGAGACCATCTTACCTAGAAGTTTCATGCACAACTGAAAAGCAGAAGCCTGCTACTGAAAAAAGGCCACCTTGAGAGATTGTCAGTCTACTCATCCAGCAGGTAATCGAAAGATGGAAAGAGGCAAGGGGGTAGCTCTGGAGAAACAAGTGACCTAAGGATCAACAGCTGGCAGAGTGGATCACAGCAACAAACTCCACTTCAAAAGGGACAAAAGATATCTACCTAGAGGAGGATCATATATTGCAATCTGAGAGTCCTCAGTGGTTGATACCTTTTAATGGCTAACTGAAAAGATGGTAAAGCTAGCAAGCTTTCGGGACACTGTGGCCCCTTCGTCAGGCTGGTAATGACACAAATTCTGAAGACACATACATATATACATAAGCAAATGAAAAAAAACAAACAAACAAAGCAGTGTTATATGCTCTTGTGGATATGACAGGTGATGCAAAGCAGAGTAGGGTTAGGGGGGGGTGGAGGAGCAGGAACAGTATTATAAGTATTATATAAGTATTTTTCAGGTCTCCATGGGTTGCTAACCATTTACTTAACACAATTTGTTCCACTTATCTTAGAAATCTGGTTTCTCTGTCCCTTGTGGAACTTCTTTTTATTCTAAGATCTATTAATTAAAAATAATTAAAATTATTCGTGGCACGAACTCTTTCATTGTATGGTAAGACCTTACAATGAAAACTATAATACAATGTTAGTGTTAGCCTCTTAGTGGATATAGTTTATGGGATGCCATGATTACTTCCAGAATATTTTTTTTCATATTTGTAAACATGAATGATCAAGCATATTTTTTTTATTATTTTTTTGGTTACCATTGAACTCGTTTTAGATTCTAATTCCTGAAAGCCAGGGATCCTTTGCTTCTTCAAAGGAAGTTACAGTGGTTGAAAACCGTGATATTGGTATGAAAAAGCAGCCTCCTTTATCTACACCAATTCTTAATCAGGAAATTTGTAAGGAGCACAGTTCCAGAAACCCCGCCAAGGTAACCTCTCATGTTTCAGTGCATGATCATCACCGAAGGGTGAAGGAAATTTGTAAATATGCATAATAAGCAAATATTGTTACCAGACATTTTAGTTTTAGGCTGAATTGAGATTTGACTATTACAATATAGTATAATATAAATAGAGGTCAACCAAAAGGAAACCAATACTTTAAGCTCAGTATAAATTGCCAGAAGGCTATATGGTTTTATTCGTGTGCTAGCTTGTGCATGTTGAAGGGGTTGTCTGGCCTAAATTCAAACATTACTGGGAAAATGAATGGTCTCAAAAACAAAAGGAGAGCTGTGCATTATCAGAAAAACATCTGTGATGCACATCACTAGTCACCTGACTGTTGTAGCCAGTGTTGACACTGATAGAAAAGAGCCCTTGTGCAAGAACACTACATAGGCCCTTTGCAATCCAATAGCTCATTATAATACACAATTTCTAAAATCCACTGTCCAATAATACTCTGTTTCACTCAACACGAATAAAACCAAAATCTACCGTCCTTCCCACGGAAGACAAATGAAACTACTGTCTCTTTAACACAATTGATTTGTTTTATTAATATTAGCAATTCAATACATCTATCAAGGTACCCAAATTATTACAGGTTAAAATCCATAATATTAAAAATTCCTATATAAATACCTCTCAAAGCAAACAACAGTATAACAAAGGGTGCACCTATGTAGTATATGTCATCAGATAGCTTAAATTCTGGTGCTAATAAAAGTATAAATTCACCATCACATACAGCCTGGAACCAGCCTAATACTTTCCAAGGGGCACAATCAATACCCTACTACACACTATTAAACAGGGTCCCCAGCAGCACATTAATTAAGACTCCTGCTGGTAATTACCTTGAGTTCCAGACTGTGCTATCGCTGTTCTGCTACACAGGCTCCTCACCCCCCAGCTGAGGAGAAAAAAAGGCTTAGTTTAAACTAGTGTACAGCAGCAGCAGCAGCACCTATTGACTCCAGGAAGTCAATACGTGAAACATGACAGTACCCCCCCTTTATGAGAGGCCTCTGGTCTCTAAACCGGGCACATCCGGCAGTGATAAAAACTTCCTGAGCGATGATCTGTGGAAGATATTATGGGCACATAGCACTGGAGGAAGTTCTAGCTGAAACAACACAGGGTTGCAAGTGGCCGAAATTCTAAACGAACCAATAACTCAGCCACACACCTCCACCTTACCTGTTTTGACAGCACCCACACAAAATCATCCACACTTAGGTCTGGACCTGAATGTTTATTACCAGTCACTCGAGTACAGACAACAGGTACAGTTTTAGGAAGGCAACAGTGGTGTATCCTCCAAACCCAGGACTCCCTCCCTCAAGGTGCACAGTAGGAACGACCGCCTTCCTCCATCCTCTCTTCCGAGGACGACGACTAGACCTGGAATGAATCTGAGGTGTAGGTTGAGCTTTACCCACATTCTCCGGTAAGCTCCTAACCACCTCAACTGGCAATGCAGGAGTAGGCGTAATCAGCACGCCTGAGATTGTAGTACCTAGGCAGTTACCCCAACGAACTACCTCTCTGGACCACTAGTCAATCATCAAGTTGTGCTTTAGCCAAGGAAAGCCCAACACTATGAGAGTAGAGAGATGATCCAAAATGTGACAAGACAGGATCTCTTGGTGAAGAGGTCCTATGCCTATGTTCACATTATGCACTACTTAGGAAATCACCTTCTGGCTGAGGGGAGCGGAGTCAATGGCAGAGATGGGAATGGGTCTCACTAACGCGCTACAGTCTAGGCCATTGGCCTGAGCAAAGCAAGAATTCATAAGATTGACTCCTGCTCCGCTATCGACCAGTATTGGCACATTCTCGGTCTTAGCATCCTCCAGCACTTTGGCAGACAGTGTGAACGAGGACTGAGCAAGGAAGGAGATATAAACCCTTTGGCTGTCTCCTTCCGAACAATCTTAGGTGCACGGCATCTTAACCTGCATACTTGTCCCGGAGCAATATGAACAAACCTTAATAAAATGATCAGTTTGTGCACAATAGAAACAGGCTCCGCCCACTTGATGAACTGTAGTCACAGGAGGTTTAGCACGAAGAACAGCTCCCCCCAGTTGCATAGGTTCATCGCTTGGAGCCTGCACAGCAGGGATAGGCACAAGGAACAAGGTTGGTCTCGGTCTCTCCCTCAGACATCTGTCCACCTCGATGGCTAAGGACATAGCAGCCTCCAATGACTCAGGTGCAGCATACTGAACCAGGGTGTCTTGTAGTCGAGCTGACAAACCCAAGCAGAACTGACTCCTGAGGTCTGGGTCGTTCCTCTGGGTGTCGGTCACCCATCTATGAAATTCCAAACAGTACTCCTCCACTGCCCGTGTCCCCTGCTTGTGTTTAAGGAGATTCGACTCAGCAAGAATCACCCTATCAGATTCACCATACATCTAAGCCAGAGCAGCAAAAAACCCATCCACCGACTGCAAGGATGGGGAGTCGGTCGAGAGGGAGAAGGCCCTGGTCTGGGGATTCCCTTTAAGAAGGGAGATTATAATCCCCACGCACTATTGCTCACTCCCAGATGAATGGGGCCAAAGCTTGAAATAAAGCTTACATGCCTCTCTGAACACCAAGAACTTATCCCTTACCTCAGAAAATCTATCAGGGAGGGATATCTTGGTTTCCGGTATGGCTTGGGCATGAGCCGGAGCCAGATACCCCACAACCTGTTGCACCACCTGAGTTCGCAGACCAGTGACCTCAGCAGAGAAGGTCTGCATCAGTTGTGCAAAGGCCTGAGACATGGTGTCTCAGAAAAAGTGATATGGGTCGCTGATTATGTCACACCTACGGGGGAGAGGAGATCATGAACTGGATAGTGAGGTGGGCGAGGAGATTCCAGGGAGGCTAATTTGACAGTGGTACTGGAGTCCCTGGCTCACCCTGTTCTCGAAGGTACCTCAAATGGTGAGGAGGTCCGAGTCGCCACCCTTTCTCCTAAGCTTCTGAGAAAGCCCTAGGCACAAAGCTCCTACCTCCACCCAGGCAGTCAATACGTGACACGTGACAATTTTTTAGAACTTACTGTGAAAGCTCTTTTGCATAGTATTCATTGGGGGACACAGGAAACCATAGGTGTATCCAGCTGCCTCCAGGAGGTAAAGAAAATTACTACACTTTCTTATTTCAACATGAACAATAAAGTCTTTAATTCTAGATGTGAATATACAGAAAACAAGGCGACAATGAGATTAATTTCGACCAATGCGGTCTTGTTCACAAAGTCGCTAGAAAAAAAGAAAATATATACAATAGGTGTACGGAAAATTATATAGAATATTTACACAATGTAAATATATATATATATATATATATATATATATATATATATATATATATATATATACACAAATAGATACAAATTTAAGCAAATAAAGGGCAAATTTATAACAATACAGTAATACCTCGGTTTTCGTTGGTTTTGGTTTCCTTTGATTTTTTCCAATGAAAAATGTGTGTCGGTTTTCGTTGGTGCCTCGGTTTTCATTGGTTTTCATACATACATTGCTGGTAATTTTGCAAGAAAAAGTGGTGACCCACGATTCCTCTTCCAAAGCAATAATATCTGCACCCCTCTCTCCCCTCCTCATCGTCTTCTGAATGCCAAAAAGAGTGTTTAGAAAAATAAATGCCATTTTAAAATGTTTATTTATTGTTTAGATTAGTCTTTTATATTCATTTCATGTTAATTTCTTAATGTTTTTAGTATTCAACACTGCCTTTATTTTCTATAAAATTAGTTATTTAGTATGTATTTTGGAGTGTCTAAAGGTACCATTACACGACGCAATATCGCTTCGATATTGCCTGCAATTTCGTGGGAGCGCGCACGTTTCCAAGATTGCCTTATAGTTGTCACATGGGTAGATTTCATAGGCAACGCAACTAGGATGATGAAAGCAACTTTCGTTCGCTGGGTATGAGCGAGCGATATTTATCAATGTAATGAATAGGGGAAGTTGATTTCATCATCGCTATTGCGGTGTCTCACTGAGCAATCCTATCACATCGCTTATGCAACATCGCCTGATTTAAGTGAGTAGATATAAATCAGCGATGTCACTCCAGCGATAAATTGCAGTCTCATTGCCCTGTTACACGACACGACGCATTCACGATATCAACTGCAATTGACCACACCACATGACTTTGGGGCGATATTGCGTCGTGTAAAAGGTACCTTTAAACAAATTAATTGGATTTACATTGATTCCTATGGAAATCATTGTCTTAGTTTTAGTAGGTTTCAGTTTTGGCCAATTGTTATCTGACTGATTATCGATGAAAACCGAGGCATCACTGTATATTATTACTCTTGTAAGGGTGCTTTCACACTAGCGTTTTTTTCAAATCGCGGCAGATGCGGTGAAAAAAAACGCATCTGCCGTGATTACCGCATAACCGCGACACTTGCGGCAAGCCCCATGCAATGTCTATGGGGCTTGCGGTAAAGGTGCGGCACTTGCGGCAGGTGCGGCCGCAAAAAAACGCAGTCAGCCATATCCAGTAATTGGGGCTGCAGTATCCCAGCATGGAAGGAGCATATCCAACGATGGGGGCTGTAATATCCCAGGATGGGGGTCATATCCAGTAATGGGGGCTGCAATATCCCAGGATGGGGGGCATATCCAGTGATGGGGCTGCAATATCCCAGGATGGGGGTCATATCCAGTAAAGGGTGCTGCAATATCCCAGGATGGGGGGCATATTTAGTGATGGGGGGTGCTATATCCCAGGATGGAAGGATATATAGCAGGATGGGAGGCTATATGTCAGGATGGGAGGCTATATGTCAGGATGGGAGACATATATTACCTGGTCGGGGCCAGGGATGGGGATATTACCACCATAACAGCATAACAGTGTCAGCATCAGATCCCCCCTCAATAACAGTTAAAGGGGTTGTCCGGGTTCGTCACATAATCTCAGTGCATATCCAGGCTGCCTAATGCTGACAATGTGTAATGTACTATGTGTCAGCTTTCTGCAGGGTTTCCTAGATAACACTTGTTTTGTGTCTGAACAGAACGACCAGGGGGGGTGTTCTGTCATGATAATGAACACTGGTCGTTTCCACCTACTCTACCCCATCCCCTCCCCCATAGCAACATCCCCGCCCTCCCCATCTACATGACTCAGCCTTCTCCACAGGAAGAAAATGATCCTCGGCTGCAGCCATTGCTGTGAGCAGAGCTGCCCGGATTAGCTGCTCCTCCCCCGGCCACACACAGTGATGATGTATGGAAAGTCTGCAGAGAGAAGGGACAATGCTGTACTCAGGGGGGGGCCGCTCCGTGAGTACAATGAACAGCTCGTTATCAGTGATTCCTTCCCTGCACTGTCCTGTGATCAGGAGCAGGGAAGGAGAATGTACAGTGTGCAGACACCAGTGATGTCTGCAGAGAAGTGACAATCGTGCTGTATCCAGGGCTGCTCCGTGATTACAATGAATAGCTCCCTCATATCAGTGACTCCTTCCCTCACTGTCCCAGGCTGTCAGTGATCAGGAGAATGTACTGTGTGAGCCCAGTGATGGGGGGCTGCAGCTTCTGTGACACACTGTAACAAACCCCTGCTGTGTGAATGACATCTCTGTGTCACTGATGTCTGTACACAGCAGGAGATATGGTACAGTGTGAAGGATGGTCAGCACTGTGTCTCTAATGACACAAATACTGATTGAAGCAGCCTGTCCACTCAGTAACTGCAGCAGTGTGAAGTGTTGGGGGTGTATGTATGGAGATATTGATGATACTAAGGATTTTGATATTGTTGAGGAGTCCTTCCTTCCGTCGCCCCATCAGTCCGCCCGTCCTTCCTTCTTTCTTTCCTTCTTTCCTTCCATCCATCCTTCCTTCCGTTCATCCTTCCGTCCTTCTTTCAGTCCGTCTTTCGTCCTTTCTTTCCGTCCATCTGACCGTCCTTCCTTCTTTCCATCCATCCGTCCTTCCCTCCTTCCTTTTTTCCGTCCGTCCTTCTTTCCATCCTTCCATCTGTCCTTCTTTCCGTCGTCCTTTCTTTCCATCTGTCCTTCCTTCTTTCCGTCCATCTATCCGTCTGTCCTTTCCGTACCTCCTTTTTTCCGTCCTTCCTTCTTTCCATCTGTCCTTCCTTCTTTCCGTCCTTCCTTCCGTCCATCTATCCGTCCGTCCTTCTTTCTGTCCCTCCTTCTTTCCGTCCATCCGTCCTTCCTTCTTTCCGTCCTTCCTTCCATCCGTCCGTCGCCCCATCAGTCTATCTGTCCTTCCTTTCATCCTTCTTTCCATCCTTCCTTCTGTCCATCCATCCCTCCTTCCTTCCGTTGGTCCTTGCGTCCTTCTTTCTGTCCATCCTTCCTTCTTTCCATCCTTCCTTATTTCCGACCGTCCTTCCTTCTTTCCGTCCGTCCGTCCGTCCTTCTTTCCGTCCGTCCGTCCTTCTTTCCGTCCGTCCGTCCTTCTTTCCATCCGTTCGTCCTTCTGTCCGTCCGTCCTTCCATCCGTCCGTCCTTCATTCCGTCCGTCCTTCATTCCGTCCGTCCTTCATTCCGTCCGTCCTTCATTCCGTCCGTCCTTCATTCCGTCCATCCATCCTTTCCGTCCGTCCTTCTTTCCGTCCATCCCGTCCGTCCTTCATTCCGTCCGTCCTTCATTCCGTCCGTCCTTCTTTCCGTCCGTCCTTCTTTCCGTCCATCCCGTCCGTCCTTCATTCCGTCCGTCCTTCATTCCTTCCGTCCATCCGTCCGTCCTTCATTCCTTCCGTCCATCCGTCCTTCATTCCTTCCGTCCATCCATCCGTCCTTCATTCCTTCCGTCCGTCCGTCCTTCTTTCCGTCCGTCCGTCCTTCTTTCCGTACGTCCTTCCTTCCGTCCGTCCTTCCTTCCGTCCTTCTTTCCGTCCGTCCTTCATTCCGTCCGTCCTTCATTCCGTCCGTCCTTCATTCCGTCCGTCCTTCATTCCGTCCATCCATCCCGTCCGTCCTTCTTTCCGTCCGTCCTTCTTTCCGTCCATCCCGTCCGTCCTTCATTCCGTCCGTCCTTCTTTCCGTCCGTCCTTCTTTCCGTCCATCCCGTCCGTCCTTCATTCCGTCCGTCCTTCATTCCTTCCGTCCATCCGTCCGTCCTTCATTCCTTCCGTCCGTCCGTCCTTCATTCCTTCCGTCCATCCATCCGTCCTTCATTCCGTCCGTCCGTCCTTCTTTCCGTCCGTCCGTCCTTCTTTCCGTCCGTCCGTCCTTCTTTCCGTCCGTCCGTCCTTCTTTCCGTCCGTCCTTCTTTCCGTCCATCCCGTCCGTCCTTCATTCCGTCCGTCCTTCATTCCGTCCGTCCATCCGTCCTTCATTCCTTCCGTCCATCCGTCCTTCATTCCTTCCGTCCATCCATCCGTCCTTCATTCCTTCCGTCCGTCCGTCCTTCTTTCCGTCCGTCCGTCCTTCTTTCCGTCCGTCCTTCTTTCCGTCCGTCCTTCTTTCCGTCCGTCCTTCTTTCCGTCCGTCCGTCCTTTCCGTCCGTCCCGTCCGTCCTTCATTCCGTCCGTCCTTCATTCCGTCCGTCCTTCTTTCCGTCCGTCCCGTCCGTCCTTCATTCCGTCCGTCCTTCATTCCGTCCGTCCTTCATTCCGTCCGTCCTTCATTCCGTCCGTCCTTCATTCCGTCCGTCCTTCATTCTGTCCATCCATCCCGTCCGTCCTTCATTCCGTCCGTCCTTCTTTCCGTCTGTCCTTCTTTCCGTCCATCCCGTCCGTCCTTCATTCCGTCCGTCCTTCATTCCTTCTGTCCGTCCGTCCGTCCTTCATTCCTTCCGTCCATCCGTCCGTCCTTCATTCCTTCCGTCCATCCTTCATTCCTTCCGTCCATCCGTCCGTCCTTCATTCCTTCCGTCCGTCCTTCTGTCCGTCCGTCCTTCTTTCCGTCCGTCCTTCTTTCTGTCCGTCCTTCTTTCCGTCCGTCCTTCTTTCCGTCCGTCCTTCTTTCCGTCCATCCTTCTTTCCGTCCGTCCTTCTTTCCGTCCATCCTTCTTTCCGTCCGTCCGTCCTTTCCGTCCGTCCTTATTTCCGTCCGTCCTTCTTTCCGTCCATCCCGTCCGTCCTTCATTCCGTCCGTCCTTCATCCCGTCCGTCCTTCATTCCGTCCGTCCTTCATTCCGTCCGTCCTTCATTCCGTCCGTCCTTCATTCCTTCCGTCCTTCATTCCTTCCGTCCATCCGTCCGTCCTTCATTTCCTTCCGTCCATCCGTCCGTCCTTCATTCCTTCCGTCCATCCGTCCGTCCTTCATTCCTTCCGTCCATCCGTCCGTCCTTCATTCCTTCCGTCCTTCATTCTTTCCGTCCGTCCTTCATTCTTTCCGTCCGTCCTTCATTCTTTCCGTCCATCCGTCCTTCATTCTTTCCGTCCATCCGTCCTTCATTCTTTCCGTCCATCCGTCCTTCATTCTTTCCGTCCATCCGTCCATCCTTCATTCTTTCCGTCCATCCGTCCTTCATTCTTTCCGTCCATCCGTCCGTCCTTCATTCTTTCCGTCCATCCGTCCGTCCTTCATTCTTTCCGTCCATCCGTCCGTCCTTCATTCTTTCCGTCCATCCGTCCGTCCTTCATTCTTTCCGTCCATCCGTCCCTCCTTCATTCTTTCCGTCCATCCGTCCCTCCTTCATTCTTTCCGTCCATCCGTCCCTCCTTCCTTCTTTCCGTCCATCCTTCAGTCTTTCCATCCGTCCATCCGTTCTTCCCCTCAAGCCTGTATTTTCCCTTCACCCCTGGGTGATTTCCTGTTTTCCTTCCTCTTCTTCCATAACTTTTCTATTTTTCCGTCAATACAGACGTATGAAGCTTCTTGTTGTTTTTTGCAGGACGAGTTGAACTTTTGAATGACGACATTTATTTAAAAATTGCAAAAAAAACAGTGCAATTATACATTTGTCTTTTGGGTTTTTTATTCACCATGTTCACTATATGGTGACACTGAGGTGTCGGTATGATGTCTGGGGTCAGTACTATATGGTAACACTGACGTGTCGGTATGATGTCTGGGGTCAGTACTATATGGTAACACTGAGGTGTCGGTATGATGTCTGGGGTCAGTACTATATGGTAACACTGACGTGTCGGTATGATGTCTGGGGTCAGTACTATATGGTAACACTGAGGTGTCGGTATGATGCCTCGGGTCAGTACTATATGGTAACACTGAGGTGTCGGTGTGATGTCTGGGGTCAGTGCTATATGGTGACACTGAGGTGTTGGTATGATGTCTCAAGTCATGACTATATGGTAACACTGAGGTGTCGGTATGATGTCTGGGGTCAGTACTATATGGTGACACTGAGGTGTTGGTATGATGTCTCAAGTCATGAATATATGGTAACACTGAGGTGTCGGTATGATGTCTGGGGTCAGTACTATATGGTAACACTGACGTGTCGGTATGATGTCTGGGGTCAGTACTATATGGTAACACTGAGGTGTCGGTATGATGTCTGGGGTCAGTGCTATATGGTAACACTGACGTGTCGGTATGATGTCTGGGGTCAGTACTCTGGTATCAATGACGTGTTGGTATGAATAATTGAAGAATTAAAGAAACAAAAAAAGAAGAATTGCGCTCTTGCCCAATTTTCCACGATCCGTAGTTACAGTCAAACATTTATTCTGACAATCAAAATCTATATCCATTTTTATTTTAAAGAGAACCGTCACCCCATTTTTGTGTATTAAAATAAAAGCTCCCTTTTTTATCAGGGACTATCCTGCATTCTAAGGCTGGGTTCACATTAGAGTTCCCCTCCGCAGCGTTCTGCGTAGGGGATCCGCAATGTGTCCGCAGCGGCCGTCAGCTCCTATCTTTATAATGGGAGCGCACGGTGCTGCGCTTAACAGCGCATGACCGTGTGCACCCATTCACCCCTATATGTGATCTGTGCGCAGGCGGATGCCTGCGCACAAATCACACAGTCTCGTCCGCACCAGGAATGCAACATGTCGCGTCTCTGGTGCGGAAGAGACTGTGTGATTTGTACGCAGGCGTCCGCCTGCGCACAGATCACATATAGGAGTGAATGGGTGCACACGGTCATGCGCTGTTAAGCGCAGCACCGTGCGCTCCCATTATAAAGATAGGAGCTGACGGCCGCTGCGGACACATTGCGGATCCCCTCCGCAGAACGCTGCGGAGGGGAACGCTAATGTGAACCCAGCCTTAGAATGCAGGATAGTCCCTGATAAAAAAGGGAGCTTTTATTTTAATACACAAAAATGGGGTGACGGTTCTCTTTAAAATAAAAATGGATATAGATTTTGATTGTCAGAATAAATGTTTGACTGTAACTACGGATCGTGGAAATTGGGCAAGAGCGCAATTCTTTTTTTGTTTCTTTAATTCTTCAATTATTCATACCAACACGTCATTGATACCATAGAGTACTGACCCCAGACATCATACCGACACCTCAGTGTTACCATATAGTACTGACCCCAGACATCATACCGACACCTCAGTGTTACCATATAGTACTGACCCAGACATCATACCGACACGTCAGTGTTACCATATAAAACTGACCCGAACATCATACCGACACCTCAGTGTTACCATATAGTACTGACCCCAGTCATCATACCGACACGTCAGTGTTACCATATAGTACTGACCCCAGTCATCATACCGACACGTCAGTGTTACCATATAGTACTGACCCGAGACATCATACCGACACCTCAGTGTTACCATATAGTACTGACCCCAGACATCATACCGACACCTCAGTGTTACCATATAGTACTGACCCCAGTCATCATACCGACACGTCAGTGTTACTATATAGTACTGACCCCAGACATCATACCGACACGTCAGTGTTACCATATAGTACTGACCCGAGACATACCGACACCTCAGTGTTACCATATAGTACTGACCCCAGACATCGTACCGACACGTCAGTGTTACCATATAGTACTGACCCAGACATCATACCGACACGTCAGTGTTACCATATAGTACTGACTTGAGACATCATACCGACACGTCAGTGTTACCATATAGTACTGACTTGAGACATCATACCGACACGTCAGTGTTACCATATAGTACTGACTCCAGACATCATACCGACACCTCAGTGTTACCATATAGTCATGACTTGAGACATCATACCGACACCTCAGTATCACCATATAGTGAACATGGTGAATAAAAAACCCAAAAGACAAATGTATAATTGCACAGTTTTTTTTGCAATTTTTAAATAAATGTCGTCATTCAAAAGTTCAACTCGTCCTGCAAAAAACAACAAGAAGCTTCATACGTCTGTATTGACGGAAAAATAGAAAAGTTATGGAAGAAGAGGAAGGAAAACAGGAAATCACCCAGGGGTGAAGGGAAAATACAGGCTTGAGGGGAAGAACGGATGGACGGATGGAAAGACTGAAGGATGGACGGAAAGAATGAAGGACGGACGGACGGACGGAAAGAATGAAGGCGACGACGGACGGAAGAATGAAGACGGACGGAAAGAATGAAGGACGGACGGACGGACGGAAAGAATGAAGGACGGACGGAAGAATGAAGGACGGCGGACGGAAAGAATGAAGGACGGACGGACGGAAAGAATGAAGAGGACGGACGGACGGAAAGAATGAAGGACGGACGGACGACGGAAAGAATGAAGGACGGACGGACGGACGGAAAGAATGAAGGACGGACGGACGGACGGAAAGAATGAAGGACGGACGGACGGACGGAAAGAATGAAGGACGGACGGACGGACGGAAAGAATAAGAAGGACGGACGGACGGACGGAAAGAATGAAGGACGGACGGACGGACGGAAAGAATGAAGGACGGACGGACGGACGGAAAGAATGAAGGACGGACGGACGGACGGAAAGAATGAAGGACGGACGGGACGGACGGAAAGAATGAAGGACGGACGGACGGACGGAGAAAGAATGAAGGACGGACGGACGGACGGACGGAAAGAATGAAGGACGGACGGACGGACGGAAAGAATGAAGGACGGACGGACGGACGGAAAGAATGAAGGACGGACGGAGCGGACGGAAAGAATGAAGGACGGACGGACGGACGGAAAGAATGAAGGACGGACGGACGGACGGAAAGAATGAAGGACGGACGGAGCGGACGGAAAGAATGAAGGACGGACGGACGGACGGAAAGAATGAAGGACGGACAGGAACGGACGGACGGAAAGAATGAAGGACGGACGAACGGACGGAAAGAATGAAGGACGGACGGGAACGAGACGGACGGAAAGAATGAAGGACGGACGGAAGACGGACGGAAAGAATGAAGGACGGACGGAAAGACGGACGGAAAGAATGAAGGACGGACGGAAAGACGGACGGAAAGAATGAAGGACGGACGGAAAGATGAAGGACGGACGGACGACGAAGAATGAAGGACGGACGGAAAGACGGACGGAAAGATGAAGACGGACGGAAAGAATGAAGGAGACGGACGGAAAGAATGACGGACGGACGGAAAGAATGAAGGACGGACGGAAAGACGGACGGACGGAAAGAATGAAGGAGACGGACGGAAAGAATGAAGGACGGACGGAAAGAATGAAGGACGGACGGAAAGAATGAAGGACGGACGGAAAGAATGAAGGACGGACGGACGGACGGAAAGAATGAAGGACGGACGGACGGACGGAAAGAATGAAGGGACGGACGGACGGAAAAGAATGAAGGACGGACGGACGGAAAGAATGAAGGACGGACGGACGGAAAGAATGAAGGACGGACGGGAACGGACGGAAAGAATGAAGGACGGACGGACGGACGGAAAGAATGAAGGACGGACGGACGGACGGACGGAAAGAATGAAGGACGGACGGACGGACGGAAAGAAAGGACGAAAGACGGACTGAAAGAAGGACGGAAGGATGAACGGAAGGAAGGATGGATGGAAGGAAAGAAGGAAAGAAAGAAGGAAGGACGGGCGGACTGATGGGGCGACGGAAGGAAGGACTCCTCAACAATATCAAAATCCTTAGTATCATCAATATCTCCATACATACACCCCCAACACTTCACACTGCTGCAGTTACTGAGTGGACAGGCTGCTTCAATCAGTATTTGTGTCATTAGAGACACAGTGCTGACCATCCTTCACACTGTACCATATCTCCTGCTGTGTACAGACATCAGTGACACAGAGATGTCATTCACACAGCAGGGGTTTGTTACAGTGTGTCACAGAAGCTGCAGCCCCCCATCACTGGGCTCACACAGTACATTCTCCTGATCACTGACAGCCTGGGACAGTGAGGGAAGGAGTCACTGATATGAGGGAGCTATTCATTGTAATCACGGAGCAGCCCTGGATACAGCACGATTGTCACTTCTCTGCAGACATCACTGGTGTCTGCACACTGTACATTCTCCTTCCCTGCTCCTGATCACAGGACAGTGCAGGGAAGGAATCACTGATAACGAGCTGTTCATTGTACTCACGGAGCGGCCCCCCCCTGAGTACAGCATTGTCCCTTCTCTCTGCAGACTTTCCATACATCATCACTGTGTGTGGCCGGGGGAGGAGCAGCTAATCCGGGCAGCTCTGCTCACAGCAATGGCTGCAGCCGAGGATCATTTTCTTCCTGTGGAGAAGGCTGAGTCATGTAGATGGGGAGGGCGGGGATGTTGCTATGGGGGAGGGGATGGGGTAGAGTAGGTGGAAACGACCAGTGTTCATTATCATGACAGAACACCCCCCCTGGTCGTTCTGTTCAGACACAAAACAAGTGTTATCTAGGAAACCCTGCAGAAAGCTGACACATAGTACATTACACATTGTCAGCATTAGGCAGCCTGGATATGCACTGAGATTATGTGACGAACCCGGACAACCCCTTTAATTATAACCACATTTTTTACTTATTTTTTCCCCTTATTTTCATCCTCTAAAGTCTGGGTGCATCTTATAGTCCGGTGCGTCTTATAGTCTGAAAAATACGGGTAGTTAATTTTCTTCCAATTTTTAGCATTTTTTACATTATGTATTTTATGCTGTTTGTATGTTTAGTTAGTCACCCCAAGTCGAAGTAAAGTTTCCGAAGCATCAATAACTATTTCCTTGGCTTGTGGTTTGAAGAAAAGTGATTCATCAGCATCGAGAAAAACCCGTGAGTCAAATTTTGTTGCATAAAGTGATGAATTAGATATTAACAGCTATTTCAGTGTTTTTCAACATGTCCTTATGCACACATTTCACCATATTATATATGCCATATAATATCCTGCTCAAAAAAATAAAGGGAACATTTAACAACACAATGTAATGTTGAAGTGTTCCCTTTATTTTTTTGAGCAGCATACAATGAGAGTTGCCTAAAAGACAAGCTACTGTGTCTATTGCAAAAAGAAAGAAAATAGTATATGCCAAAAAATAATCATCCAGACATAAACATTTCAAGTATAATCCTAAAGCTACATGCACACGATCAGTTTTTGCAGCGTTATGGATGCAGTGTGTTTGTGCTGTGTCCCATAACACTGCGTTGTGCAGAACAAGCACAGTGGATGGGATTTACAGAAATCTCAAGGCCACTTTGCTTTCTAACTCTGCAGCGTAATCTGACATGTGGA
>JARQOC010000006.1:399720713-399747537 GCA_033576535.1 Allobates femoralis | reverse complement strand
AGACCTCTGCCCTTCCCTCATAACCTCCCTCTCCAACATCACTGAAGGAGAGCTTACTCATATCCTATCCAAATCACATCTCACCACCTGTGCACTTGACCCCATCCCTTCCCACCACCTCCCCAACCTCACTAACATGCTCATCCCAGCCCTAACCCACCTCTTCAATCTATCACTATCTTCAAGGACCTTCCCCTTGGCTTTCAAACATGCCACCATCACGCCCATCCTCAAAAAGCCAAACCTTGACCCGACTGCTAGGACGAGCTACCGCCCCATATCACTGCTCCCGTTTGCTTCCAAGCTTCTTGAGCAACACATCCATGCTCAACTTTCCTCCCACCACTCATCTAACTCTCTCCTTGACAATCTACAATCCGCTTTCCGGCTCCACCAGTCCACTGAAACTGCCCTAACCAAAATTACCAAATACTTACTCACAGCCATAGCTAACAGACAATTCTCCATCCTCCTCCTCCTTCTAGGCCTCTGTACCAGTCTGTCATTGTTAATTTGTTTACTGTAAACTATATCTATAATTTTGTATGTGGCCCCTTCTTATGTACAGCACCATGGAATTAATGGTGCTATATAAATAAATAATAAATAATAATAATTTATCTTTGATAATGGCATTACTGTGACTGGCAGGCGTAGTATAACTAAATAATAAAAAAGACGCTCTAACACACAAGTTTTTCTCGCATTGCACTCGCGCGAGTCTTACGCCCGTGAGCTTCCACCCTAAGAATGCAAACCAGCAGTAGCTGAAGATAAGTGTAATCAGCAGTTTCACTCATACCCCTACCCCATTCCACATACTGAAAAGCACACAGACATTAAAATTAAGAATGCCTTCACTCATTCATACTACATTCCATCAAAGAATGACTAATCATCACACATTTCTGTGAGCCTTTGTGGTCGCATCTGGTCTTGCTAAAAAAAATCCACATTATCGAAAAATTCTCCAATAACTACATTAATGTTACTAGAAATTGTGATGATTGGTCATTCTTTGATGGAACGTAGTATGAGTGACATCACTTGGTCATATGCGCAGGCCACAGAGTCCTAGAGGCACTGATCACTGCGGCCTCCGGGATGAGAATATTGCTGGAGATCACTGGGAAAGCGCAGAAAGGTGAGTAAATAGCACGGCAGCATTCACACACACACAAGGTTGCGTTTTGTGAGGATCCGTTCTTAGTGCTGTCCCTCCACCAAAAAACGGATCCTCACAAAATGCTGAGTGTGAATGTAGCCATATAGTAAGCAATGAGGTCACCGTTGCAATAGTAACCACTGTTGCTATAGCAATGGTGACTTCACGGCTTACTATATTATCATATAGTTGCTGTTGCTATGGAGAGCGCTGAGACCTGCGCTATAGTGAAGCACTAAAGCAGGTCTAAGCGCTGTCATATAGTAAGCCATGAGGTCACCGTTTCCAGAGTAAACGTTAATAGCTATGGCAATGGTGACCTCACCGCTTACTCTATGACAGCGCTGATACCTGCACTTTATGGCCTTACTATAGCGCAGGTCTCAACACTGTCCATAGCAACAACGGTTACTATGGCAACGGTGACCTCACCGAATACTATATAGGTACCTTTACAAGCGACAACTTTTCTAGGAATTTCACTGGCAACTTACTGCTTGCAGTGAAATCATGGAGACATTGTTCCATTTGTACACAGCAACAAGATAGAACAATGTGTCAATAATTTCACTGCAACCAGTAAGTTGCCAGTGAAATCCCTAGAAAAGTTGCCGCATGTAAAGGCACCCTATGATAGCGCTGAGACCTGCGCTTTACTGCTTTTCTATAATGCAGATATCAGCGCTGTTATTCAGTAATCAGAGACCACGGGGAGCGGATGCTTTTCCTCCACGTGATCTCTGATGTAGCAGAGCTGACTCTGTCCAGGAAGAGAGAAGACGAGGATCGTGGAGGGGTACAAGGGTGGGGAGGGGGTAATAAAGATGTAGTCACTAAGTGTCTCTGTGATTTAATTTTTTAATAAAATATTTTTTTCTCTGTGTTGTGTCCTTTTTACCTAGTTATTTAAGATTTGTAATGGCTGGGTCTAAGTTGGCCTGGCATTAAGAATCTCAGGACTTAATACCAGCTGACAACACAAAAGGTGGTGTAAACCCCTTATTACCCAGGTGCCAAGAAAACCAGGACTGCTGGAAGAGACTGGTAAAGCACCTGGAAATGGAGCTACAATGAATGCGCCATTTTCAGGGCTTCTATTCTTTAGCATGGGGGGCTAAAACAATGGTCCCTCACCCCGCTGAGAATACCAGCCCTCAGCTGCCTAGTTGTACCTTGGCTGGCAATTAAAAATAGGGTGGAGCCCACACATTTTCTTTTGCCAGCCAAGGTAAAATTACGCAGCTGAGGGTGAAGGCTCCCAGCTGTCCGCTTTCACTGGGCTAGACTTTAAAATACTGAGAAGCCCCATGTGTTTATTTTTTTTATTATTTATTTATTTAACACCCTATGAGGTAAGTTGGTTGCCATACACTAATGTGCATGGCAACCAAGCACAATCACCGTCCAGATTGTGGAAATCCACTCTGACTGTAACAGCCAATTACAGAGGCACTCAAAGAGTGTGAGCGTCTGTGATTGGCTGTTTGCCGGTCAGTGCAGTGAATATGCAAGCAGCTTAATGGCCATCCCCGGAAGTGATTCAGTGGAAGACTAAGTTGACCCGGAAGTGATTCAGCAGAAGCGCAGGAGACTGAGCTAACCCGGGAGCAGCAACAGCAGCCTGGTAAGCCAAATCTACCTGTTCTTCTATCTATCTTCACTAGGTTCTGTCACTAAGAGCTGACAGCTGTATGGCAGAACAGTATGCAGACAGTCTACATTAGGTCTGCCTACTGTTCCCATGCAGTTTGAGCACGTTCTCAGCCATCTCTGCCTTTTTACAGCCCTCCTAGACCTCATCGGGTCCAGCAGAAAATCACTCGCATTTTCATATCACTTACATTGTGCTCGCTATTTGGAACGAATATGCGAGTATTACAAACTACTTGTTACGAGTATAGCGATTACGAATATTTTGGTACTTGCTCATCACTAATCATATTTCATTATGTAGTAAGTGAAATAATAACAACAATATTAGCAAATCCCTCCAATTACATATGTAGTGTAGTTCTACTGATAAGCAATGTCTTTTCCTGTGCAGGACATTGCAGCTTAGGTATCCATGGTTATGACCACGTGCAACTAACTAGCTGACTTTCCCCATATGCATGGCCGGAACCATGGATACCTAACGTCCTGTGCATGAGGAAAAGACATTGCTTATCAGGAGATGTATACTACATTTCTGCTTGGAGGTATTTGCTAATATTATTATCATTGAACCTACTACATATTGAGATAGGATGCTAGAGATGGGAATACGCCTTTAAGGACTCGTTTAGATTAGCATATTGTTCGGACGCAGAGCACATGCTTAGGGCACATGCTCCTATTATAGCGATTGTGCCAGTGGATATGACCGATTTGTCACATAGAAGAACGCTCTGCGTGAGAAAAAAATCACAGAATGCTCTATTTTGGTAGGAATTACGGACCATACTAGTGCATGTGAAACTAGTGGACAGCTCCTTGACTAGTCCACTATACAGACGATCACACAGACACTGTCACATACGCAATTTGCGGACGTGACTGGCCCGAGTTTTAGTATCACTATATCAACCCATCCTTAGTGTAACTGCAGTTTCAGAATACATCTGACATGCCATAAACACACGTCAAATGCTTTGTGGCCCTCATAGTTTGCTAAAATAAAAGGGTGAGAAGTGCTGCTCTCCTACAAGAATGAAGACACGAGTCTGTTCTGCCTCCTGTCTCAAAGGAGCACAACACTGAACTTCCTCTACCCCTCAGTATCCAGGTCCCGACCGATTAGATGTATGACTTGTTTCTATAAGTTCTCAAATGCTATTGAAAATACAACGGCACTTTAAAACTGGTGCACATTAACCAATTAGCTTACATGTTTAAAGAAAAATTCTAGAGAGGAGGAAAGAAATTAATATTGTTCTCCTGAGTCACGTGTTTCCTTTCGCTTTTTTTTAAAGTGTAATTTCAATATTGTCTGTACTCAATACTTACTGTGACATTTTAATTGTTTTGTTTTCTTATTACAAACCTGTTTATTCTATTTTAGGCAAAATGTGAGAAAGAACAACAAGGTAATATCATTGTCATTGTTAAGATCAGTCACTGCAGCCAGGCAGCTCTCTACATTCTGAGGCTGCCTTTACATCACGATTTTGGGCTGTCCGTGGGGATTCTTGTTTTTGCAGGATCCTCCGGACAGGCTCGGATCCACACGGATCCCTGCATTCGGATGGCAAATAGCCATCCGTATCCAAATCTATGCAGGATTGTGTGGATCCTGTGGTTCATCTGTCTCTCCCTCCTCCATCTCCTCTTCCCCCTCTCGTCTATCCTGTCCCCCCCTCTCCTCTCCCGCCTTCCTTCCTTCGGTATGTAAAAAATAATAAATCTCCTCCCGGAGGATACTTCACCTTTCCGGCACCTCCGGGGATTCGACCGTCGCCATCTGGCTGCAGGACCTGTTATTACGTCACAGAGCCGATCAGCTGATCGGCTCGGTGACGTCACAAGGGGTCTTGCACCCAGATGGAGACGATCGCATCCCCAGAGGCGCCGTAAAGGTGAAGTATCCTCCGGGAGGAGATTTATTATTTTTTACATACCGGAGGAAAGAGGAGGGGAGAGGAGAAGGGATAGGACAGGGGAGAGGACAGGATAGAGGAGCGTGGGGAGTGGAGATGGTGGAAGGATGAGCAGGGAGAACAGGGAGAGACAGGGTTATGTACTGAGCATTGCTTCTGGGCATGCTCGGTACATAACAACGGAGCCGACATCGGATTCGATGTGAACACGGATCCGATGTCCATAGGCTCCCATTGTATCTGAACACTGATCGCCACGGATCCCTGGTGTCCAATTTTAGTCACGGACACAAAAAATCGGAGCAGGCTACGATTTTGGCTCCGTGACTAAATCTGACAGCAACGGATGGTGCTAAAATCGGATGCCAATAGGGACACATCCGAGCTCATCCGTTGCCCATAGGAATACATTTTGAAATGGATACACACAGATGCTCCAAAATCGTGATGTGAAGGCAGCCTTACTATTACTACTCTAATGCTAATTGCCACTTCAGAGGGGGAAACTTTGACTTGAGATATAAGCCAAAACATACACTGTTTCATCTTACGTCATGAGACAAGGCTCTTGAAAGAGTCAGTATTGACATTTATGACTGCTGCTTCCAATAGGTAACACTAGAGTTCCAGTCATCTTCCTTTCTAAAGATGAAATTTGCATATTTAATTTCCAAGATGAGCATTGACTGACCTATATGTCTCTTCACACTGGCATGGGACTTCCTACCAAGGGGACGTGCTACCCCTTAGACCCAAGTTACATCTCAGAAAATTTATGATCAGAGGAGGGATGGGACTGGTCATTTGACTTGATGCATAAATGCTGTAGGACGATCAACCTGGTGCAAGCCTTGATAGGTGCACCAGGGTCTTCACCACCATTATCATAATAGTATCAACCCATCAAGTTGATGGTCTTCCAATTCGCCTTATTCCTTCTATTCTTCTGACCATGATGTCCTTCTCCAGTGATAGCTCTCTTAAATAAAGAAAAATATCTCCATCAGCATAGAGTAGACTATATAATTAAGGTTGGCTTCACACCACGGCACTATCAGGTCTGGAGCTGTAACTGGATTCAGCCGAGCGCAGCTGTCAAATGCGAAATGGTGCTGAACCACTTCACAGGGGACAGCTCCCTGGTGCTGAATTTCAGCGTAGCTCACGCTGAACTTCAGCCGCCAGTGTCCAGTTCCCGAATCCTCCTGGATCTGGGCAATCCGGCGCCATAGACTCCCATGTTAGGGAGCGCCGGATTGCCCCGGATCAATCAAGAAGCATTTTTGTGTCCGGGTGAAAAATCTGAATACACCCGGATCCTCCCAGACAGATGGAAACTGGATGGCAGATAGCTGCCATCCGGCTCCATCCGGCCCCAATGGGCAACATTACCACAAAATCGGGTCCGGGGCTGTCAGGGCCACTTTACACACACCAACTTATCTGTCCAACTTCTGACCAACTTACTGGTTGCAGTCAAATCATGGACACATTGTTACATTGTACACAGCCACAAAATGGAGCAATGTGTCCATGATTTCACTGCAACCAGTAAGTTGGTCAGAAGTTTGACAGATAAGGCTGGGTTCACATTGCGGCGTGATCAGGTCCGGGGCTGTCAGGGGTGACAGCCCGGACCGGATTTTTGCTCAATAGGATACTATCGGGCTGGATGGAGCCGGATGGCAGTTATCTGCCATCCGGCTGCCATCTCGCAGGATGAATCCTGGAGAAGTGGGATTTTTCTGCCGGATCCAAAAACGTTGGATGCAACGTTTTTGGATTCGTCAGAAAAAACCCACTTCTCCAGGATTCATCCGGCGAGGTGGCAGCCGGATGGCAGATAACTGCCATCCGGCTCCATCCAGCTCCGTCCAGCCCGATAGTATCCTATGGAGCAAAAATCCGGTCCGGGCTGTCACCCCTGACAGCCCCGGACCTGATCACGCCGCAATGTGAACCCAGCCTAAGGCTGGCTTCACACTGCAGTTTTTCACTGATCAGTGTCCATCAGTGTTTGTGTGCCAAAACCAGGAGAGGAACCAGGAAAGGAACTTGCAGAGAAAAACTATAATTGAAAGATTGACACTTGTTCTGAGTTTTGGAGACATTCCTGGTTTTGGCACCCAAACCGGATGGACACTGATCAGTGAAAAACTGCAGTGTGAAGCCAGCCTTAGTTGGTGTGTGTAAAGTGGCCATCAGGTTCACCCCGGATCTGAAGGCCATTTCGCACACACAGATATCTGAGTCCAATATCTGAACAGATCTCTGGTTGCAGTGAAATCATGGATACATTGTTCCATTTTGTGGCTGTGTACAACATGGAGCAATGTATCCATGATTTCACTGCAACCAGAGATCTGTTCAGATATTGGACTCAGATATCTGTGTGTGTGTGTGTGTGTGTGTGTGTGTGTGTGTGTGTGTGTGTGTGTGTGTTTGTGAGAGAAGTGGCCTTCATAGTGCTGTGGTGTGAAGCCGGCCTAACCTCTTACCTAACAGACAGTTTTTTCCCATGCAAGTGTGAAAGAGCCTTAGGAACCAGGGTTTTAGATTATAGTTATAAAACTTGCTATGTTGGTAGCTATCTCTCCAAATCAGAGCAAATGAAAAATAACAGAAACCCAGTCTATAAACCATATAAGATGGCTGTTATAATTGATATTATCATGGAGAAACAAGCAAATCGTAACATTAATTGACCCTTAACATAGTTTACTGTATCCAGATTCTAACCTGCAGATTACAGATATTGTTGAAGGCGTATATAGTTCTTGCACATAACTTGTTCCCCCTACTGACCTTATTACATTACAGACTGAGCAGGGAAACTTTGGTTGTTTGCCAAAGAAACAAGGTAACTATGGAGCTCAATGAAAACAGTCAGAGCTCACCCAAGCCGCTAAAGATTGTCATAGTTAATGAATTATGTCTCTGAGGTCCCAGGGTCAAGTCACACACTGACTTTGAACTTGACTTTAAAAAAAGGAGTTAATAAGATCGAAAGGAATGTCAGTGCTGTGCTGACAATGAATTCTTATGCTAGAGCCTTACATTATTTTTCTGCCTACAGAGTCATGTGCTGACTTTTTTTTGCGGGATGTGTTGGAGTTTTTATTTGTACCAATTTGGGCCACTTAATTTTTTTTATTGCTTTCTATTCCGCTTTTTGTGAAGCAAAATCAAGAAATAACAACAATTCAAGAATTGTTTTCTTTTGTTTGTTTTTTTTTTATGCCGTTCACCATGTCGTAAAAGTGATAAGATAGCTTTAGGGCCACGTCACGCACACAGATATCTGTGCAGATATTGTTGGCAGATCTCTGGTTGCAGTGAAATCATAGACACATTGTTCCATTTTGTGGCCTTATACAAATGGAACAGTGATACAACATTTGTATTCATTTTTTTAATGTTCTGTCACTTATACACCATAAATACTATTTTATAAAAAAAGAAAAAATAAAGTTTTTGTATTGCAGTATTCTGAAAGCTATAGCTTTTTATTTATTTTTTTTGCTGATAGAGCTGTATGGCAGCTTGTTTTTTGCAGGACAAAATGATAATTTCAGCTATACCATTTTTACATATATATGACTTTTTGATTATATTTTATGCCTCTTTTTTTGTCAGCTGTACGATGAAAATACATCATTTCCTCTCTTTTTTTATGGTGTTCAGGCAGTGGCTGAACCTGAGCCTGTCGGGCCCCGGTGCGACATATAGACCGAGGAGTGGGGGGGAAGAGGGTGTGGTGCGAGCTGCTGACCTAGGTGAGGAGCAAGGAAGAGGGGGTACAAACTGCTTTCCTAGGTGGGGAGCGGGGGGAATACGAGCTGCTGCCTGCGTCTGTCAAGCCGCACATTGCAGGCCAGGGAGCCAGGGCAGCAGATGAAAGGAGTGGAGGGGCGGGATCAGCCGCGGGAAGCAGGAGGCTTCCCTCACTTCACCTCCTCTCCTCTGACACACGGTCACGGGGGGCCCTACAGGTGCTTGAGGGGCCCCCTAGCCGGTCAGGGCTCTGGTGCAGCTGAACCAGCTGCACCATGGTAGGTCCGCCCCTGTGTTCAGGCTGCTGTAGGGGTCCTTATAAAGTGTGGCAGCTAATGTGGAAGTCATAATATACTGTGGTAACTAATGAGAGAGACAATTACATAATGTGGGGGCCATCATATAGTGTGAGGACTGTGGTGGAGGTTATTTTACTATATTCTGGGGAGCATTGTGAACGTCATTGTATGTATAGGGGAGCTGTGGTGGAATCATACTTTGTATCGGAGAGCGGTAGGCCCATCATATTGTGTATAGGGGAGTTGTGCGTCTGTCATACTGTGTATATGGGAGGTGTGGTCCCATCATACTGTGTATAGGGGAGGTTTGGTGGCATCATACTAATTATATGGGGAACTGTGGGCCCATCATACTGCATATAGGGGAGGTGTGGTGGTATCATGCTGTGTATGGGGGAACTGTGGGCCCATCATACCATGTACATGGGAGCTATGGGACCATCATGTTGTGTATAGGGGAGCTGAACATAGGGTCCTCAGAATATCATTAAAGTGGGCACTTAAGAACCATTATTGCTATTGGGGCATTCAGGAAATTGTGACCGTCAAAGGTTAACATGGGGCATTATTATTTTTTATGTCAGAAAATGTGGACACTGTTTTCTAGGGTACTTGCTGAGGGCATTAATATTTACTGGGGCAAAATGTTACCATCTGGAGGGCACAAAGAAGGCATTTTACTTGGTAAGGGGCACCTTTGGAAGTGCACTGAGATACAGGCTGATTTGCTGCTAAGGGAAAAAAATAATAAAAAAAAATACCTCTTTATATCTGATTCTCTAGCGAGTGTGACCGCGAGCTTTGTGTGACAGAGCGCAAGTGCGACAGAAGTAAGTGTGTGACTTGTGATTCAGTGACTTTGGATTCAGGGAGTTTGGAAGGGAGGACTTACTGAATTGCTGGTTGTATTTTATTAATACTTTGCATTTCTTTTTACTTATCATTTCTGTCTGGTGCAATCCCCATTAGGAAATGAGCTCCATGATTGGCAATGCCATCCAGTGTACATCTTGCCACATGTATGCATTCCTTGACCAGCCGGCCGAGGGTGCATACTGCTGTGTGAGATGTGAGTACGTTGTGCATTTGGAAGCCCAGATACTGGATCTAAATGAACGACTGACAACGCTGAGATCCATAGACAATATGGAAAGGAGTCTGCTGCTCACTGAACAGCTGCTCAATGGGATAGATGTGGGGGAGGATGGTACTATGGAGCCTCAGGACCATGAGGTAGCTAGCTGGGTGACAGTTAGAAGGCGGGGTAGAGGGAAGGGTGCCAGGGAGGCTAGCCCTGATCTGGCACACCCCAATAAATTTGCTATGTTGGCAGATGAGGGGGGTGTGAGTTCAGGGATAGCACTGCTGCAGCAGGGCATGACCTCTGAAAGCCAGAGGAGTGTCTGCTCCAGTAAGGGGGAAAACAGGAGAGTAGGGCAGGCCAGACAGGTGCTGGTAGTGGGGGACTCAATTATTAGGGGAATAGATAGGGCAATCTGTCACAAAGACAGGGATCGTCGAACAGTGTGCTGCCTACCTGGCGCTCGAGTCCGGCACATCGCTGATCGGGTTGACAGATTACTGGGAGGGGCTGGTGAGGACCCAGCGGTCATAGTGCACATTGGCACAAATGACAAAGTTAGAGGTAGGTGGAAGGTCCTTAAAGATGATTTCAGGGAATTAGGCTGCAAGCTTAAGGCAAGGACCTCCAAGGTAGTATTCTCTGAAATACTGCCTGTACCACGTGCCACACCAGAGAGGCAACGGGAGATTAGGGAGATAAATAAGTGGCTCAGGAATTGGTGTAGGAAGGAGGGGTTTGGGTTCCTGGAGAACTGGGCCGACTTCTCTGTTGGCTACAGGTTCTATGCTAGGGACGGGCTGCACCTCAATGGGGAGGGTGCAGCTGTGCTGGGGGAGAAAATGGCTAGAAGGTTGGAGGAGTGTTTAAACTAGGGATTGGGGGGGAGGGTATTCATTGTATAGGAGGGGAAGATAGTGTAAACAGTAACCTGGGCACAAGTAATAAAATTGGGGGTGGCATGGGGGGTGGGGTTAGAACAGTCAATCTAGTAGGAAGGAATAGAAGTAAAGAGAGATGCATAAAGTGCATGTTCACTAATGCCAGAAGTCTCACCAACAAAATGGAGGAATTAGAATTGATTTTGTTGGAAAATAATTATGACATGGTGGGAATTTCGGAGACTTGGCTGGACGAGAGCCATGACTGGGCTGTTAATTTACAGGGCTATTGTCTGTTCAGAAATGACCGTACAAATAGGCGAGGAGGAGGTGTATGTTTATACGTAAAATCATCCTTAAAACCCATCCTGCGTGATAATATAGGTGAATCTAATGGAAATGTAGAGTCTCTGTGGGTGGAGATAAGGGGAGGGGGAAAAAATAATAAATTACTGATAGGGGTTTGTTATAAGTCCCCAACAATAATGGAAGTGGAGGAGAATATCCTCATAAAGCAAATAGATGAAGCAGCGACTCAGGGAGAAGTCATTATTATGGGGGACTTCAACTACCCTGAAATACATTGGGGATCAGAAACCTGCAGTTCCAGCAAAGGTAATAAGTTTTTGAAAACTATAAGAGACAATTACCTTTCACAACTGGTTCAGGACCCAACAAGAAGGGGGGCACTGCTGGACCTAATATTAACCAACAGGCCAGACCGCATATCAAATATACGGGTTGGAGGTCACTTGGGTAATAGTGATCATAACTTAATAAGCTTTCAAGTATCCTTTACTAAGACGTGTAGTAGAGGGGCCACAAGGACACTAAACTTCAGGAAGGCAAATTTCCAACGGTTGAGAGATGATCTTAGTGCAATAAACTGGGACGATGTCCTGAGACATAAAAGTACACAACACAAATGGGAGATGTTTATTAGCATCCTGAATAGGACCTGTGCACAATATATACCCTATGGGAATAAGCATGCTAGAAATAGGAGGAAACCACTATGGCTAAATAAAGCGGTAAGAAGTGCAATATGTGACAAAAAGAAAGCATTTAGGGAATTAAAGCAAGTAGGTAGTGATGAAGCATTAAATAAATACAGAAAATTAAATAACATTTGTAAAAAGCAAATCAAGGCAGCAAAGATTGAGACAGAGAGACTCATTGCCAGAGAAAGTAAAAAGAATCCCAAAATATTTTTTAACTACATAAATAGTAAGAAACTAAAAAATGATGGTGTTGGCCCCTTTAAAAATAGTCTGGGTGAAATGGTGGATGAGGATGAGGAAAAAGCAAATATGCTAAATGACTTTTTTTCAACGGTATTTACACAAGAAAATCCCATGACAGACAATATGATCAGTGATAACAAAAATTCTCAATTAAACGTCACCTGCTTAACCCAAGAGGAAGTACGGCATCGTCTAAAAATCACTAAAATTGACAAATCCCCGGGCCCAGATGGGATACACCCCAGAGTGCTGCAGGAATTAAGTACTGTCATAGATAGACCATTATTTTTAATATTTAAAGATTCCATAATAACAGGGTCTGTACCACAGGACTGGCGTATAGCAAATGTGGTGCCAATATTCAAAAAGGGGACAAAAACTGAACTTGGAAATTATAGGCCAGTAAGCTTAACCTCTACTGTGGGTAAAATCCTAGAGGGTTTTCTAAGAGATGCTATACTGGAGTATCTGAAGAAAAATAACCTCATGACCCATTATCAACATGGTTTTACGAGGGACCGTTCCTGTCAAACTAATCTAATAAGCTTCTATGAAGAAGTAAGTTCTGGACTGGACCAAGGAAATGCAGTGGATGTGGTGTATATGGACTTTTCAAAAGCTTTTGATACGGTGCCACACAAAAGGTTGATACATAAAATGAGGGCAATGGGGATAGGGGAAAATATGTGTAAGTGGGTTAAGAACTGGCTTAGTGATAGGAAACAAAGGGTGGTTATTAATGGAACACACTCAGAATGGGTCACAGTTAACAGTGGGGTACCACAGGGGTCAGTGTTGGGCCCGCTTCTATTTAATATATTTATTAATGACCTTGTAGGGGGCATACAGAGTAGAATCTCAATATTTGCAGATGACACTAAACTCTGCAGGGTAATCAATACAGAGGAGGACAATTTTATATTACAGGAGGATTTATGTAAACTAGAAGCTTGGGCTGCTAAATGGCAAATGCGCTTTAATGGGGATAAATGTAAAGTCATGCACTTGGGCAGAGGAAACAAAAGGTATAATTATGTGCTTAATTGTAAAACACTGGGCAAAACTGTCACTGAAAAAGACCTGGGTGTATGGGTAGATGACAAACTCACATTTAGTGGCCAGTGTCAGGCAGCTGCTGCAAAGGCAAATAAAATAATGGGATGTATTAAAAGAGGCATAGATGCTCATGAGGAGAACATAATTTTACCTCTATACAAGTCACTAGTGCGACCACACTTAGAATACTGTGTACAATTCTGGTCTCCGGTGTATAAGAAAGACATAGCTGAACTAGAGCGGGTCCAGAGAAGAGCGACAAAAGTTATTAGAGGACTAAGGGGTCTGCAATACCAAGACAGGTTATTAAACTTGGGGTTATTTAGCTTGGAAAAACGAAGGCTTAGGGGTGATCTTATAATAATGTATAAATATATGAGGGGGCAGTACAGAGACCTTTCTAATGATCTCTTTACTCTTAGGCCTGAGACTGGGACAAGGGGGCATCCTCTACGTCTGGAGGGAAGAAGGTTTAATCATAATCACAGACGCGGATTCTTTACTGTAAGAGCAGTGAGACTATGGAACTCTCTGCCACATGATGTTGTAATGAGTGAGTCACTACTAACATTTAAGAAGGGCCTGGATGCCTTTCTTGAAAACTATAATATTACCAGTTATATATACTAGATTCTTTGATAAGGCGTTGATCCAGGGAATTAGTCTGATTGCCGTATCTGGAGTCAGGAAGGAATTTTTTCCCCCAATGTGGAGATTAGTGTTGCCACATGGGGTTTTTTTTGCCTTCCTCTGGATCAACATGTTAGGCTATGGGTTGAACTAGATGGACTTAAAGTCTTCCTTCAACCTTAAAAACTATGTTACTATGTTACTATGTTACCTTAGAGGGTATTATTATTTTTTGGTTCTAAAGAGCCACACAACATGTGCAGTAATAAGGCAACATACAGCGGCAGTGGCTAAACATTGGGGTAACACCAGGATGAGGGGTTTGTGCAGTTTGGAAATATAAGATTATCTCAGCGCAGGAGCTGTGGTATGATCAGACCATGTCCTGTACGGTCAGACACATCCATTACACAGTATACAGCAGGGACACATATATTTAATCCCTGAAAAAGGGGAACTGTGATTTCTCAAACTGCGTAGGTCTTCTGACCTTCGCAGGACACAGTACCAAGTAGCTGTTACTTCCCACACTCCTCAACTTACACTTCTGTGGTTACCAGCCACAGTACCAGCTGGAGCACCCAAGTTTCCAACTATTAACCCCTTCCAGACCCTTGGCCCACCCCTGGGCCATGGAATGATCGGGCTCCTGCAGGTCGAGTGAGGGTGTCACTGACCTGTCACTCGGCCTGCAGGTACATGGGGAGTTGTACAACACCCCAGGGGGGGTCGATTTGCCCCCACCCCCACCCCCCGGCTACAGGCGCGGTGATTGGCACTCAAAAGTGAAAGTGAAAATCACCGCGCCTGTAATGCTTCCCTGTCTGCCGCTGCTATCCCTACCCTCCAATCTTCTCCCCTGTCATCCTCTAACTGTCCCCTGCCCCCACCTCTCTTTCCTGCCCTCTCTTCATCTTTCTTACCCCCCGCTTCCTTTTCCTGCCGCCTGCTTCCTGTCCCTGCCGCCCGCTTCCTCTTCTTGCCGCCCGCCTCCTCCTGCCTGCTCCCGCTTCCTCCTGCCTGCCCCCGCTTCCTCCTAAGTGCCCCCCTACTTCTCCTGTCACCCCCCCTCTTCCCCCTTCCTGCCCCCCCGATCACCGGAGCGGCGATCGCCTCTCCCACTCACCCCTCCGGCGGCCGCTCTGTCTCCACTGCGTCCCGCTCCTCCTCCTCCTCTTCACCGCCTCCGGATCTGACAGCTCTGTGCTGGAGCTGCCAGAACACTTTCTACAGCTTGATCCTGAGGATCTAGCTGCAGGAATTGATCTGACAGCTCCAGCACAGTGATCCACAGTGACCATTATGTGATCACTGTGGATCACTGTGCTGGATCTGTCAGATCACTTTCTACAGCTGGATCCTGAGGATCTAGCTGCAGGAAGTGATCTGACAGCTCCAGCACAGTGATCCACAGTGACCATTATGTGATCACTGTGGATCACTGTGCTGGATCTGTCAGATCACTTTCTACAGCTGGATCCTGAGGATCTAGCTGCAGGAAATGATCTGACAGCTCCAGCACAGTGATCCACAGTGACCATTATGTGATCACTGTGCTGGAGCTGTCAGATCACTTTCTGCAGCTGGATCCTGGGGATCGAGCTGCAGAAAGCAATCTGACAGCCCAGGCGCAGTGATGCACATAGTGGGTCACTGCGCCCGCGGTGTCATATCACTTTCTGCAGCTCGATCACCATGCTGGCGGATTGGGCTCCAGAGTAGCGATCTGAAAGCAAAGGCGATCGAGCGGCGTGGGACCTTCGTTGTGGACTACGTCGGAGACAATCGAACGTCGTGGGACCTTCATTATGGACTACGTCGGAGCGATCGGGCGTCGTGGGACCTTCGTTGTGGACTACGTCGGATCTTTTTATAATAAAGATGGAGTCCGAATTGTGTCTGTGTTTTTTTTTCAAAGAAAAAGATTTTTCTCTGTGTGTATTTATTGACTATTTACCGTACTAGAGATTCCTAATGGCGGGTCTAACATTGGCCCTATATTATGAATCTCGGGCTTAGTGCCAGCTGCCAATAAAAAGCTGGCATTAACCCCTTTATTACCCAGTTAGCCACTGGCACCAGGGCAACTGGAAGAGCGTGGGTACAGCGCCAGAAAATGGTGCTTCAATGAATGCGCCATTTTCTGGGGTGGCCGCGGGCTGCAATTCGCACCAGGGGGGGCCCAGAACGCTTGGGCCTCTCTATGCTGAGGATTTCATCCCCCAGCTGCCTAGTTGTACCTGGCTGGACCAAAAATATGGCGGAGCCCCACGTAATTTTTTTTCTAGAATTAGTTCTAGAAATTAAAAAAAAAAAAGGGCTTCGCTGTATTTTTGGTTCCAGCCAGGTATGACGAGGCAGCTGGGGGCTGGTGGCAGTCCGTAGCTGCCAAGTTGTACCTGGCTGGACCAAAAATATGGCGGAGCCCTATGTCATTTTTTTTTTAGAAATAATTCTAGAAATAAAAAAAAAATAGGCTTCGCTGTATTTTTGGTTCCAGCCAGGTACAATGAGGCAGCTGGGGGCTGGTGGCAGTCCGTAGCTGCCAAGTTGTACCTGGCTGGACCAAAAATATGGCAGAGCCCCATGTCATTTTTTTTTTTTTTAATTCTACAAATAAAATGACATGGAGCTTTGCCGTATTTTTGGTTGCCAGCCAGGTACAACTTGGCAGCTAGGGGGCTGGAATCCTCAGCATGGAGAGACCCAAATGTATTGGGTCCCCTATGCTGCGAATTGTAACTACTAGACTAGTATGTTTTTTCACAAAAAGTTTCTTTATTCATTTATACGTCTCAATTTGTGAAGCACCTGGGGGTTCAAAGGGCTCACTATGCATCTAGATATGTTCCCTGGGTGGTCTAGTTTCCAAAATGTGGTCACTTGTGGGGGAGCTCAAATGTTTAGGCACACAGGGGCTCTCCATACGCGACCTGGTGTCCCCTAACAATTCCAATTGTTGACAAACACCAGGTTGTGTATGGAGAGCCCCTGTGTGCCTAAACATTGGAGCTCCCCCACAAGTGACCCCATTTTGGAAACTAGACCCCCCAAGGAACCTATCTAGATGCATAGTGAGCACTTTGAATCCCCAGGTGCTTCACAAACTGATCCGTAATAAGGTAAAAATACTTTTTTTTCACACAAATTTTCTTATTTAATTTGTACGGATCAATTTGTGAAGCACCTGGGGGTTCAAAGGGCTCACTATGCATCTAGATATGTTCCCTGGGGGGTCTAGTTTCTAAAATGGGGTCACTTGTGGGGGAGCCCCAATGTTTAGGCACACAGGAGCTCTCCAAATGCGACATGGTGTCTGCTAACAATTTGAGCTGATTTTCCATTCAAATTGTTAGCGGACACCATGTCGCGTTTGGTGAGCCCCTGTGTGCCTAAACTTTGGAGCTCCCCCACAAGTGACCCCATTTTGGAAACTAGACCCCCCAGGGAACGTATCTAGATGGGTGGTGAGCATATTGAACCCCCACATGCTTTACAAATTGATCTGTGAATATGGAAAAAGTACTTTTTTTTCACAAAAATGTTCTTTTAGCCTCAATTCTTTAATTTTCACATTGGTAACAGGATAAAATTCATCCTAAAATTTGTTGGGCAATTTCTCCTGAGTACACCGATACCTCATATGTGGTCATAAACCACTGTTTTGACGCGCGGCAGGGCTCAGAAGTGAAGGAGCGCCATTTCACTTTTTGAATGGAAAATTAGCTCCAAAAGTCAAATTGCTCTCTTTCCCTTCAGAGCCCTGCCGTGCGCCCAAACGGTGGTTTATGATCACATATGTGGTATCGATATACTCGGGAGAAATTGCCCAACAAATTTTAGGATCCATTTTATCTTGTTGCCCATGTGAAAATGAAAGAATTGAGGATACAAGAACATTTTTGTTAGAAAAATTAAAATATCCATTTTTTTGTTTCCAATTTGCTTAGTTCCTGTGAAGCACCTGAAGGGTTAATAATCTTCTTGAATGTAGTTTTGAGTAGCTTGAGGGGTGCAGTTTTTGGAATGGTGTCACTTTTAGGTGTTTTCTGTCATGTAAACCCCTCAAAGGGACTTCAAATGGGATGTGGTCACTAAAAAAAATGGTTTTGTAAATTTTGGTGGAAAAATGAAAAATTGCTCATGAACTTTGAACCCTTATAACTTCCTAACAAAATTTTTTTTTTTTTCCAAAATTGTGCTGATGTAAAGTAGACATGTGGGAAATATTATTTCATAACTATTTTGTGTCACATAACTCTCTGGTTTACCAGAAGAAAAATTCAAAATTTGAAAATTGCAAAATTTTCAAAATTTTTGCCATATTTTTTATTTTTTCACAAATAAACGCAAAAATTATCGACCTAAATTTAATACTAACATGAAGCCCAATATGTCACGAAAAAACAATCTCAGAATCGCTAGGATCCGTTGAAGCGTTCCCGAGTTATAACCTCATAAAGGGACACTGGTCAGAATTGCAAAAAATGGCAAGGTCATGAAGGGGTTAAAGGACTTTTTCCAGCTTTATACAGACAGGATTGGACACTTGCTACCTCTACATAACAGCATGTGCACAACAGTGGCAACACTCTACATTTATCATTCAAGACTTCGCTTAAGTGTTTCATCACATTACATTTCATTGTGCTACATACCATGGACTGAATAGCTTACTCTGCGATGGGGACCTTTATATTGTGTATGTACTAATCAATATGTTGCAGGAGGTTGTTGTATTAACCCTTTATCAACATTGGACATACTCGGTATGTCCTGTCCGTCAGTGCCTTAATGTCCAAGGATGTACACAGTACTTCCTGGCGATTTTTCTGCCAAAGAAGCTGTTCCAACTTAATCGCCGCCAGGTCTCTGGCTAATGTGACAGTCAAGACACAGCACTCGCTGCCAGGAGTGGTGCCCGCACTGCTCCTAGCAGTTTAACCCCCTAAATGCTGCTATCAATAGCAATTGCAGGATTTACATGGCTGGGAGAGGAGCGTGCTCCCCTCCCAACTGATCGGGACCCCCGTGACATGATCACAGGCACCAGATTGTTGCCATGGTAACTCGAAGTCATCGTCACGACGACCCCCGGGTCCAGCTATAAAAAGCCACAAACACCATGCCAGGGTGTGTGAGGCGAACCGTCAGTGCTGCAAGTGCAGCACTGACACATAATCCATTGCAGTGCTGGTAGATTGCAATGGATTATAGGAGTGACCATATAAAAAGAAAGTAAAATCACAAATAGGGACTAAGTAAAAAAGTTAACACAAGTTAAAATATTTATACAATAAAGAGCAAAAAAGGTTTTTAAAATATCATGTCAATAAATATGTATATTTCTGTAAATATATTTAAAAGATAAACAAAAAATATACAAATATTTTGTACCTTCATTTCTGGAATGACCTGCTCTATAAAACTGTCACACTAGTTAACCACTAGTGACAATTGTAAAAAAATGTTTTTTTTTTTTTTTTTTTTTTTTAAAGTGGCAAAAACACCATACTTTTTCATCATATCACCAAAAAAAGTGGAATAAAACGTTATCAAAAACTTGTAAATGAAAATAGTATCACTGGAATTGTCATCTTATCCTGAAAAAAACAAACTGCCATACATCTCCGTCAGCAGAGAAATAAAAGAGCTAAAGCTCTCATAACATAGCTCTCGGTAGCATTTACTTTTCCAGCTATTTGTTAATCCTGTCCCTACTCTTTTAAGATGTGTTGCTGACTTTAATTTCAAAGTGAGTTAATATTTTTAATGAACTAGAAAAAGTATAACTTTAACCTTCTGATATGTCGTCTATGTTCTGTTGTGAACAAAATGTGATCATAAAAGACTTCCAAATCATAGCATTCTTATTTTCTTTACATTTTATACAGCACACCAACTTTTTTAGAATTGGGGTTGTAGTAAAATCATCAATTAATTTTCCTTAATATGAGTGTAACATTCATGTTGTCATATCACAGGAAAAAAGTAAAAACACCAATACCAAGAACAGTAAACAGCTAAATATGAACGAAGCGCTAGATGCAAGGTAAGTGTTTAATTTCATCGTTGTATCAAATAAAGTAATATTTGTATTCTGAGATATAAAGCTAAGTATCTCATCCATGTGACTTTGGCCACATCTGTGGCGCCCCGCAACGAGTGCGTCACAGGAGTGTACTGCATCCCTGACCGAAGGTGCAGTATTCTCCGTCTCAGTGATGAACAGGTTAATCCCAAGGCTCCATGCACCACATGCAACATCTAGAGGCAGAGGACCAATGAGAGACCCATTTCCTGGTCAACGGGTCCTGGTGGGAGGAGAGTTAGATGGATAGCAGTGGGGAAAAAGCAGAAAGAGAAAGTGGGAGAGACAAGAGCAAGAATAGATGTCGTGACAGTACAGATAACAGAGAGGGCACCGAGAAGCGGTGGCCCAGAAGTGAAGGGGGCCAAGAGAACTAGTAACGGGCGAAGAAACGACCCGAGCCCAGTCCAAGCCGGAGTACCGGCTCCGAGGTGGTGCAGATGCTCCATCGCTGCACTACAGAACCGGAGTGATTGACGGCTTCATAGGAGCTCAATATACACACCACCATCACCACAGCTGTATCGGGAGGGATACCCACCATTGAGGTCCAGGGACCCATCGGGAGCCGCCAGGCCAACGGCTCGGGTGCCCACTAGAAGTTCCTCTGTATCCTGACCTGGTACGTGGAAGGCAGCGAAGAGTAAAAAGGGACAGCCAGTTTAAGAGAGACACTGTGGAGCCTTGGAGGGACACTGTTCATCACAGGGACCACCCGGTCCATTACCTGAAAGTGATACCGTTATTCCAGTGTACCGTGTGTCACCTAAGTAAAGACCCGTGCAGAGGAGCATCATGTCCAAGCCTTATTTCAGAACTGTTACTAACCAGTTCACCTACAGAATCAACTGAGCTGCCGTATTCCATCACTACAGCTCCTGACCCCGGGGACTCACGCTCATCCTGTAGGGAGCGGATCCATCTTGCTGCAGCCCATCCCCCGGAGGTCCAAAGCAGCGCCGCTGCCATCACCGGACCCCTACAGGTGGCATCACGAAATAACAAACTTTATTCCTATTAACCTTATTTGAACCCTTCATTGACCACCAGGCCTCCACAGCCTCAGGCACCGAACCGTGACCACAGCCAATGCCTGAGACCTGAGAACCCGGCCTTTGGTGAGTCAATTTGGCGTCACGAACAGGATTCGAACAGACCCGTTTCCAACGGGTACCGTGTGCTTTACAGAACTTTACCGGCCAAAAAGAACTTTGCACGCCATTTCTACTGGATTAAAATAGCGGGGCCCGCCATGTGAGAAAGACAATGTGCTGGCCCAGGGGCGTGCCTCCGCCCCTCATCATGGGAGGGCCATGGCAGAGGCGCCAAAACACTTGCACGCTCCGATTACTGGGAAACAACCAAGGGGGCGGGCCAGAGATCTTAACCCACCCATGGACTATAAGACAAAAAGGAGAAGGTGTGACCATGTCTTTGCAGCAAGCCTTGCCACGGGAACCTGTACTAGCCGCGACGGGTGTGGTTCCTGGAAGCAAAGACATGGCGACCATGAGACTAAGAGAACTGATGCGAGAGGTGGAGGAAGAGGCCCGAGCCGCCCTCGGCAGTCCTGGGCCGGGTCCCGTTCTCACTATCGATGGGGATCCCATGTTCTGGGAAACTGCACTATGAGACTTAGAGGTGCAATTGATAGAGAGCACCGAATGGACAATAAGGCGCTGGAGCGCCAGCCTAGCAAACCAGCTGCACCATGCGGTTACCCGCCCAGAACCAGAGACAAGGCCAGAGCAGAGTGAGGCCTACCCGATTACCGGAGAAGACCAGCCACAGCCTACGGGTGTGGTAGAGACAGAGGAGGAAGAAGCGGGCAGCCCTGAAGCCCCGCAAGGGGAGACGGAAGAGGAAAGTGACCAGGAGAGTGCAGCAGCGGAAGAAGGCCCCACAGCCGCGGTACCTAACCAGCCGGAAGACCTTAAGCAGGAGGGAGAGCAACAGCCCGCTGAGGAGCTAGACATAGTGGTCGAGGCCATGGAAGAAGAGGATGACCAGGTTCCAGAAGAAGAAGAACCGGAGGAGACCAGCTCCGAGGAGGAGGACGAGTTAGAGATCCCCGCCGAGCAACCGCCAGCAGCAGTTCAGGTGGAATGGTGGGATGCCGCAGCAGCACCCGCCAACAACAGCAGCAACCGTACCCCGGTACAAAGTTACCGGCAGACACAGACCCTAAACAGCGCCACCAACCAGAGGAGCTACTTTCAAACTGTTCACCGGTTGACGACGCAGAGCAACAGCGACGCAGAGCCGAGTGGTGGGCCCGGGAGCAGGAGAATCTACAAGTAAGAGCCGAGGCCCGCCGCCAACCACCTATGGCTACCGAACACCATAGAAAAGGTATAGTCACAACTTTCAACTTGGAAAACGGGTGGTGTTTTGCCCGGGAGGAAGGCAGTATGAGGAGGTGTTCATCTCCCGCCGGGACGTTGAGTCCCACCTGCCCAAAGGACACCCCGACCGAGATCTATACCGGGGAGAGACTGTGTCGTACAAGCGACATGACGGGCCCCGAGGGTGGTCCGCAAATGTGAACCTTAATCTAAAAAGTTATTTCATGTGTAACTTGTGTTATGTTGGAAAAGACTCATGAGACTTTTGTGAGGCAGTTAAGTTTACCAGTGTGAAGAATAAGGAGTAACGCGGCCCGGTGGTAACCCGGACATTGCCAAAGGACAGTGACACTAACCGCCGGGTCCGCACAAGTTAAACCGTTTCCGTAAAATAGTTACCGTAACGTTTAAAGATAATGTGCCTCCCGGACAGGAAGAAAAAGTAAAGCATAAATGTTATTAATAAAAGTGTTCATTGTTGGTATTTGCAAATATAAAAATGTTTTTCTCTGTACTGGTTGGGTTTTGTGACACTTGTGACTTGTGACAAGTGTAATTCCCCAAGGGGGAGTGTGGCGCCCCGCAACGAGTGGGTCACAGGAGGGTACTGCATCCCTGACCGAAGGTGCAGTATTCTCCGTCTCAGTGATGAACAGGTTAATCCCAAGGCTCCATGCACCACATGCAACATCTAGAGGCAGAGGACCAATTAGAGACCCATTTCCTGGGCAACGGGTCCTGGTGGGAGGAGAGTTAGATGGATAGCAGTGGGGAAAGAGTTAGAAAGTGGGAGAGACAAGAGCAAGAATAGATGTCGTGACAGTACAGCTAACAGAGAGGGCAATGAGAAGCAGTGGCCCAGAAGTGAAGGGGGCCAAGAGAACTAGTAACGGGCGAAGAAACGACCCGAGCCCAGTCCAACCCGTAGTACTGGCTCCGAGGTGGTGCAGATGCTCCATCGCTGCACTACAGAACCGGAGTGATTGACGGCTTCATAGGAGCGCAATTTACACACCACCATCACTGCAGCTGTATCGGGAGGGATACCCACCATTGAGGTCCAGGGACCCATCGGGAGCCGCTAGGCCAACAGCTCAGGTGCCCACTAGAAGTTCCTCTGTATCCTGACCTGGTACGTGGAAGGCAGCGAAGAGTAAAAAGGGACAGCCAGTTTAAGAGAGACACTGTGGAGCCTTGGAGGGACACTGTTCATCACAGGGACCACCCGGTCCATTACCTGAAAGTGAAACCGTTATTCCAGTGTACCGTGTGTGACCTAAGTAAAGACCCGTGCAGAGGAGCATCGTGTCAGAGCCTTATTTCAGAACTGTTACTAACCAATTCACCTACAGAATCAACTGAGCTGCCGTATTCCATCACTACAGCTCCTGACCCCGGAGACTCCCGCTCATCCTCTAGGGAGCAGATCCATCTTGCTGCAGTCCATCCCCCGGAGGTTCAAAGCAGCGCCGGTGCCATCACCGGACCCCTACAAGTGGCGTCACAAAATAACAAACTTTATTCCTATTAACCTTATTTGAACCCTTCATTGACCGCCGGGCCTCCACAGCCTCAGGCACCGAATCGTGACCACAGCCAACGCCTGAGACCTGAGAACCCGGCCTTCGGTGAGTCACATCTGCTTTGGAGCCTCTAACACTGATGCAGATATTGTCCTTTTAAGTAGACTAAGCGTGATACTAAAATGTTGGGTGTAAAACCTTATGTCGGCAGGCAGATTCCTCTCCATGAGGCAGAACGTTAGTTCCCCAGACCTCCTCTCAGCCTCTCATACAGCCGGATCATAACTCCCACACACTGCATTGATGAGGGGCAGTCACCCCAAAATACAGAATCTGCACTTTGGGGTTCTGGTCTGGCACAACTCCTAAGTTATATTAAAAGGCTTGTTAAAGAGTCGATTATGACTTCAAGGATTGCTACCCTTATTGGGTGGCATTAGAGTTTTCCTCTTTCACTGAAGTAATAATTTGGGTGTAAAACCAGTATGTATGACAGAAACCTGATGGATGTTATATACAAAAGAAAAAATAATACCTAGTAGTGATACAACATGTCTGTTCACAAGGCTTCACGGTTATGTTGACCCATTTTGGATCCCATCTAAAACCTGTTTTTCAACCATTTCTCTGGCATTTATATAAAGGCCACTGTTATTCGTGTGTGTCTGTAAAATGTTGGCAGCATCGGAAGCATTAGGTACTTTCTTCCATTGGCAATACATGTGTATGACAAAATTCCCTGCCTAACCAGCCCTGTATAACATTGTTTATATAAATCAATGTTTAAAAAAAGTATTTATAAACTGCACTGTTCCAATGGTAATTAGACATTTGGCTAATCGATGGAGTGCTCGTTTCCCCAGAGTAGTTGTCCCTCTTTCCAAGTTATAACACCCATGTGTGGGGGTGATAACTTGATATCCATGAGCCGACATCATCGTCAGCTCCTGGGAATCTTGCGCCTGGACGTGGCTCATTTCAGTAGTGTTACTGTGCCTCTGAAGCCAGGTGTACATGTCACAGCTTCAGAGAGGCACACTGCGCATGATCCGAAGTGCAGAAGCCAAAATGAGATGCGAGCATGCACAAGATTTACGGGAGCTGGCGATGATGTAGGCTCATGGAAATCACGTTATCACACCTACAGGGGCGTGATAACATGGAATATGCCTGACTAATCTGGGGAAATAACGCCCCATCGACAAGTCAAAGGTCTAATTACCATATGAACTGTGCAGGTTGTAAATCCTTTTTTCAAACAATGATTCTGGTGAGAAAAATAAGGACCAGAAAAAATTTAAAACAAACAAAAAGGGAATAAAAAAGAGGGCTCAGATGCCCGCAAACACTTTCAGCATGGAACATTTCCAGAGGAACAATACTGGAAAGCGTTAAAAATAAAAAAAGAACAAAAACCAAAAACATCTTCCTGAAGATGAGTCATAATGTGCAGAACAGTGTCTGCTTAGGGCACGTGAGGAACCATGAATATCCATCTGCATCTCAGTTCCTCACAGTTCAAACGTCTGTGAAAAGAAAAAGCGGACCAGTGTACCAGCCCGGTGGCTTGACCTCGTCCATATTCCCCCTCAAGTTGTGATCCAATCTTGATCTAGTTACCTTCCTCTAGGTTGGCGTCTCGGTTCATAGTCAATCTTCCATTTAGTCAGCATCTCCTCCGCATGCGTGGGGGATCGGCAAATAACCAGTCGACTTTCATATGTTATTAATAATTTCACCGGGTTAAAACCCCACCGATATCGAATATCCACATCCCTCAATGCTTTGCAGACATGTGCATATTCTCGTCGTTGTGCCAGTGTAGCTACAGACAAATCCGGGAATATCTGCAGATCACTCATGTCCTCTGGGAGTTTAGGTGATTTTTTGAATTGTCGCATAAACGCTTCTTTTGTAGTAAAGAAATGTATACGAGCCAGCGTATCACGAGGGGAATCTGCATCTACATGCTTCGGCTTAGGTGTCCTATGAACTCTGTCAACCAATAATTCCCCAGGTGCCATATCTGGGAGCACAGCTTGCATAAACTTTTGTAAATAGTCAGGCAAATCTACATCAGTCACCCCTTCAGGGATTCCTCTTATACGGACATTGTTTTTTCTGGATCTGTCCTCCAAATCTGTAACTTTGTTGGTGACCTGCAGCAGTGTCTCCCTCAGTGCCTCATTTTCATCAACTAGAGCATTTATAGTATTTACATAGTCCGCCATTTTATTTTCTACATGAGAAGTGCACTCCCCCAGTGAAGTGATCTCTCCTTTTAGCTCTTTTAGGATGGCATTCATGTCCTCTCTCATTGAGGAGCGCATGGAGGTTAAGAACTCCTGCATGTCTCCTTTGGTTATCGGTGAGGAGCTGCGGCGTGAGGGGCTGTGATGTGAGGGGCTGTGATGCGAGTCCCCAGCCGCTCCCGCCTTTCTAACCGCTCCAGATGAGGAGCGCGAGGAGCCTGAAGGGGAAGCCGGCGCCATCTTGCCCGCGGCTTTCACAGACTGTCCCCTGGAGAAAAAATCAGGGAGCCTGTGCGGGGAGCTTTTCTTTAGCGTGCGGCCGCGAGTCATCATGTGCCCGGGACCCCAGGGAAGGTACTCACGCTTGTTGTGGGGGTTTTGGACGGTTCTTTGTGCCGTTATATGCCGTTTTGGGTCTGGGTGCACCGGAGCTCTCCTCTTATGCGTCCGTCTCTGCCTGCTCGTAGGCCACGTTCCCCCCAAACAATGATTCTAGTAAATAATACTTGACAGGGCTGGTTAGGCAGGGAATTTCGGCAATAGCTGCTGCATTTGAGGGCATAGGGGGGACCTGACAAATTCCCTTTATGTTTCTCACAAATTCTTTCTTCAAGTGATCTACTAGTGTAAGGGCCCTTTCACATCAGCGTTTTTTTCAAATCGCGGCAGATGCGGTGAAAAAAACGCATCTGCCGCGATTACCGCATACCGGCTGCACTTGCGGCGCGGTTGCGGTAAACGCCATACAAGGTATAGGCGGACTTGCAGCAGGTGCGGCAAGTGCGGTTTTGGCACCTGCGGCTGACAGCATTTTTTTTCGCGGCCTCACCTGCCGCAAGTGCCAAAACCGCACTTGCCGCACCTGCCGCAACCGCGCCGCTACCGTGCCGCAAGTGCAGCCGGTATGC